>OX401410.1:37952132-38312132 GCA_947846245.1 Cerastoderma edule
ATAAGGGTGATGTAACACTACCGAGTCGTCCCGAAATGTGGGCCGACATCCGGCGTAAACAGGAAATGGACGCCAAACGTTACGTGGATTCCATACGACAAACGATTCAAGTCGATTATATTCCCTTCATGGACGAACTAGCAGAGTTGGTCGGTTGCAAGCCAAACATCGGTAAGGGTGTTTTACTGGGATAAATTGGCGAGAATTAGAATTTTTTCTAGTCCGTTGTCAATCGTATCCACTCGGCAATCCCCGTAACAAGTCGGTAGATATACCTCGTAGGCAGTACATGAATACACCAGAAATCCTGGGGTAATTTGCCTTATTTCCGGCGGATAACACAAAATACACACAGGCACTAAATACGTATTTGAATTCACACAAATTGATTATATATCACAATTGAATGGGCTTTTTACCCTTTTCATTAAAGATGATCATATCAACACATCTTTGTTTCATATTTTGTCAATCGGCTCTTTTCGGCAATCCCCGGCTTGTTACGGGGATTGCCGAGTAGTTACGATTGGCCCTTCGTTGCTGACCTACTTTCAAAAATGGCTCCCCATTACCTCCGAGGTTATTTTAAGAAATGGCCGAGGTGTTCCGAATGGTCCGTTGTATGTTTTCGGTCCGTGTTAGTAAATTTAAAAAACAGCTAAATTATTTTATACTGTCAAATAAGCTAGCTGGGGAACACACTCTTTGCCGTTGTATTCCATACCGAGCTGTATACAAACTTGAACTATATTACAGATAATAAAAAAATCTTTCACCGTCAAAAATAGTTAAAGAGTATTCTGGCTTTAGAGCAAACTATGATTAGATGAAATAGATTTCATACATGTATATGTTAGGATAAAAGGATGTTATCCAGACATTCTCAAACCATTGTTTATCTATACATCAAGTCCTAAAACAGCTTGTTGTGGTGTATGTCGTTCATTTAATGGTTCTGATGGTCATTGTAATCTGTTTTACGCAAGGCCCACCTTTTAAAACAACACAGAAGCTGTTTCAGTTATAGAAACGATTGCCTGGTTGTTGTTTTTTCTATCAAGAATCGATGAATGAATGAATAAATTAATGATTGAACGAACGAAAAGTGAATAGAAAACCCATATTTTGTTTTTAAAAAAGACTTAAGAAAGTGCTAGAAATTGCGAAAATTGCTTGTTGGGCAAGTTGCATTTTTCCTACACACGTCTTTCACGTCTGTCCTACATGTATCTCATTTCATACATCTAATGAACATGATTGCACTGTGTTTGATTAACTTTTGTAATACAGCAGTGGTTTTGTTTTGTTTTGTTCATAAATATTAGATCCATTGTCCATACAGGTAAACTGCTGTTAACAGACCCCAAGCTGGCGTACCACTGTTATTTCGGGCCTTGTACAGCCTACCAATACAGACTCACTGGGCCCGGAGTATGGAAAGGGGCAAGGGAGGCAATTCTTACAGCCTCTTACCGGATGGACTATTCTATGGATACCAGGAAGTGCAATGTGCCCGAAGAGAAGAGAAGTGTTTTCCTGTACGCAGTTGCTTTTGCTATCTTTGCCTTTTTGCTGTACATTGCTCTCTACAAATGAGCTCTTCTCAACGACTTGTTTTAGACAAAATCTTAAAAATAGATTAGCACCAGATTAGAAGAAGAACGAAATGTCATATTATTTATATGATATGTGTTCTGGAAAAAAAAAGAAAGCAGCAACACAAATGTCAAAGAGAAACAGCTTGCTTTAGTATGTTTCTTTTCAAACAACTATGATCGAGGCCTTGGACATATTGTAACGAACAGAGTATACCAACCTCTCAAAGACACAACCACATCCGATCAGTGAAAAAGACTGTCGTACACTGAGCCGTAGTGTTATCTATATATATACTAACATGTTCTCTACAACAATGCTTTAGGTTCCCTAATTTGGAAAAACGTTTAACGAACGTTACAATATCCATTTCCATTTTTCCTTCGTAAATGCTGTCACGGTCGATCTGACATGGATAGTTCTATGAATATATGCTTATATGTATTCGTATGTGCGCAGAAACCGTATACGATGTAATAAAGCGTCCTGTCTACAGTCTTATATTCAGGTTGATATGTGTATGTATTGAAAACGTATGGTGTTGATCTATGGTGTTGATCTATGGTGTTGATCTATCGTGTTGATCTATGGTGTTGATCTATGGTGTTGATCTATGGTGTTGATCTATGGTGTTGATCTATGGTGTTCCATATAGAAATTATCAGACGTTTTGAAAACGAGTTATAACGACAAACTTTGGACGGAAGGTATTTAAATACGAGTACAACTGCTTTATATACGCTGTATAAGGATTTTATTAATACAATTAATGTTTAAGCTATTTATTCATTTAGCACCACCTTATAATGCTTCTGCTTCTATCTTCTGCCATATATGTTGATGACCTCCTGCTGTAAGTGTACACACCATGTACAAAACACTGTGCTAGTTCTGAAGAGAGCAACTGGAATTAGGAGGACAGCCCTTGGATAGATCTGAACACTGCAGTTTATAAACATAACCATTGTATTACATATGTTTTGGGATGTTGTGCGTCTTCAATACTTGTTATTCCAGACCAGACTGGTGACCTTATTTAAGACATATCGGGGAGATAAAACGTTTGAACTTGAACACAACAATTATAAAAAGCTGATCATGATATAACTGTATATGTATTAAAATATGAAACTATATAATTGAAAGATAAAGTGTATGCAAATCATGAAATTTCAGTGACACCAGAATCGTTTCTATAACAGGAAAATGGTAAGCATTTTTTTCTTTTTGGTCTTTGAATTTTGAAGATAACCTAAATTTAGGCCCAGTACATCAGCCAAATAAGGAGACAGGACTGCCTCATTTCCATCGTTGTCTTGAACAAGCAAGTCAGGACAATACTGACCTTAACAACTTACAATTTTCCCAAACTGCTATATCTGAGTTTCTTAGAAATATCATATTTGAAGAAATACATAGACAATTACGCTTTGAAGAGTGGAGTGGAAAGAAATTATCTTTCTATTTATAAACTTCGATTATCTCCGTTTCTTGGTTACGCTTTTTGTACCATTTTATTCATTATACCTTAGACCTACACCTTTATAGTTGTCTAGCGGAACAGATCAATCGGTTAAGTGTTGAGCTATTGATCGGGAGAGGGCTGGTTCAAAACTTTTTTTTTTCTTTTTCTTTGCCATTTTATGTTTATTTTTGGCTTTAAAAAGACTTTAATGAGAAAACCCAAAAAGTTAACCCAAATACAGCCGCCTGGTTTACATCAAATACAATATGGTGTTTTCACTTATAAAATTCTGATTAAGTTTTGCTTGCAAGGCTGTAACTTTACAACTTTTGAAAATAATTATTAAAATCTAAACACCTTATTCCGACTCTTTGTGTAAGGTTCCCCTTAACAGGTCTCATAAATCTTGCTTTGATTTCAAGCCTCCTTTGTGTATTTAATAAAGTTATGCTAAGTTTAAACAGGCAAAAGTTTCTATCTCAACAACTAATTCAGTGATAAGATTGAAAGTTTGAATATGTTTTTGGGTCATAATCTAAGGTCACTGAAAAAAATCATTTAACTTTGGTTTTCATTTTCAGTATTTTTTGGCTTTTTTTGTACTAAAAGAATCTGTAAACTACTGTAGGAATTGCATTGAAATTAATGGACTAAGGATTAAAATGTTAACCTACTGGCACACTGCAACAACTCTGCTATTGATTTGTAGCAAATTGTTCCAGTTTCCGTACACAAAAACATCATAGATTACGTTGTCTGTGCATCCTTATATTTCATATTTCAGAAACACTGACCTGTATCCCTCTCAGACAGATATCGAATAGCCAAGCAAGTTTAATGGATAGTTCTTGTTTTACATGAAAAATTGTTAAGTTTTCTGTTTAATTCATTCCATTATTCCAATTTTATATAATGCCTTTAAAGATCAACCACTCACTGTCTAAACTAAAGAGGGTTGTATGTACAATTAGATAATTAGTAAGGTAGATAAGAAGTCTGCTCCCACACGGGATGCCCATATTCATAATCTCATCGGATCTATTTCACTATGTATGCATAATGAAAATATGAATTGTGTTAAAATAATACCTTCTTTACACATGTGTCTTTGTATTATTAGTCTCTGACTAATAAAAAAGAAAGCTCTTGAACAATATAATCATTCAAATATTAATAAAACTATGTTTGTTTGACGTGTTTGTCTCCTATTTGTTTTCTTATATTTAGATATCTTAAAATTCAAAGGCACATATCTATACCTTCCTCTACCACTTTACGTTTAACTTTGGCTCTTGATTTGAATCGTTTTATACCTCATGCTGTACATACTGTACATATTGTACCTGAGCGGTTAAAGAATTGTTCTGTTCTGTAGGATCGTACATGGACCAATGTTTAATGTGAAAGATTTTTAACCTTGGTGTCCGTTGTTGGAACATCACTTGTAACTTTGGATTTTTCTTGGGATGTCCTTTAGGCATTTGAAAGCTTTAGTCTGGTACAAATAAGGTCAACCAAAGCAACAAATGAACTAAAATACTGTTGACATCGACTTTAACCCCTCAGAATAATGTTCATTCATTTGAATCACTTCGTCCAACTTCAGTGCGCTCAGCTCTTTGATTATACTTCACACCAAAAGACGGTTCTTTTCATTAAGGTGCGGTTGTTTCAGCATGCATTATCGTATATCATCTTTTCAGTTTTTTAATCAGAGAAATAAATATATTCTATATGATGTATTACCAATGTATTTCTTAATTCTATCTTTTTTGTTATTGAAATAGGAAGGTCCTTGCTGATACCGCGAAACATAATTGCACCACGGTATTGTGACAATAATGGACTGCAAGACTGAGATAGTTAAAACAAAATCACAATCTTTAATAAGCCTCTGTATGAACATTTTATATTGACATAAAATTAAGAGGATTCTATTTAGAAAAAAAGTTTTATAGTCATCGTGGAGGGAAAAGCTTTCAAGGGACTCCACTCTGGTATCATTGTAACTCTCATTTTAACCCTTTACCAAACAGCACATTGCCGAGTGTCCCAATTCAAAAGAGTTTGCAGACGACATTTCAATACATGATGGAATTGAAAAATAATTTTCTGGTAGTGCAGAAAACATAGTGGCAAAAGGGGAAATTGCTCATAATTCCCCTTTTTCCACAGTGTTTTCCAAAGTCTTCTACAACAAACGCGTTAAATGTCGTTATTGTTTGGGAATAGGTTAAAAAGTGTGTCCCATAATTCTTCCAGCAGTCACTAAGACTTTATAACATACGATATCCAATCCAAAATGTTTAAAAACAAATTTTTAAATTAATTTCGGGAGAGCAGGACTGATATTCAAAATCGGTGAGCATTGGTATATTCTTTTTATTTTGATTTCTGTGTACGTTTGCAAATCAAAACAGATGTGGAACATTTAAATCATTTTTTATTCTGAGCAATGAGACAACCTTTCGGTGCAGGTATTTCTTGCGGTAAACAAACGTTAGTGGGCCTATTTTATGCAATTTTCGAGTAACCGTGGTATCACCGATATGGCGGTACCAGCGACGGGTCGGAACTTTTCTGCCAGAACCGAATAGTTCAAAACATTCACCGGCAGTTGCGGAAAATAAATTGTCGGAACATGGCGTATATAAAATAGTAAACAACAAAAGTAATCTGCTAAAAACGCGTAAATACCCGCTCATTCATGGGCGCCGCAATTTGCAATCTGTTTTATATCGTAAACATTGATCACGTGAACTAGGCGGTCTTTTATTCGCAATGGAATGATAAAACAGTTCAATTATCATCACAAACCTCCAGTCCGTTTTGCTGGATGAAAGGAGATATCAGTTGTTCAATCAATTAAGGATTTTATCGGGTTTGTAAAATACAACGGAAGTTGCATGATTCGTAAAGCCAAAGCAGAGAGATAGATAACCACTCCTTTTATCCAATGAATTATGTTGTGACAAGATAACGTCAGGCAAAATGGGTGTTATCTACGAAAGTGAAAGTAAACAGACGATTAATGCATAATTACAGTCAACGATAGGCAATAACACGAAATAAACTAGAGGTTTGCGATAAAATTGAACTTTTTAATCATTCGATTGCGATCAAGCACCTGGTTATTGCTGTACACAGAGTATAAGAGGTGAAGTCAATGGGCCCAAAACTCGAGTAAACTTTGGAAAAAGAACCCTTGTTGTGATCGCAATAAGAAAGGCATTGTCATTGGAGGGTGTTCATTCATTTACCCGAAATATTGTAACCCTACACTTATATCCGAAGTTTCAATCGGAACTACTCGGGTATTTTCGTGAGCTGTGAAATACACCTCGGATATAAGTGTAGGGTTACAATTTTCCGGGTGAATAGGCATCCGGCAATTAACACATTTTTTAAGCGTGCAAGTTAAGTAGTTCAATGTGTATGGAAGGGTTGGACATCCTTTTAAATAATCTTTTTATCGGTAACTCATACCAAATGACTCAATTGTGGTTGTGACATGTAAAGTTGTTTCCTCAATCAAATTTAACGACGTTTTGGATTTCACATTTAAGATCTATTTTTAAACACGAAAGTGAAGTGATGTCATTCTGCTGGGAACCAATATGGCGTTATCCCTATTATTTCAGAGGTGTTTTCATTTGATAAACCCGATGCGTTCAGATTGCCGAAGTTTCAATCGGAACTACTCGGGTATTTCCGTGAGCTGTGAAATACACCTCGGATATAAGTGTAGGGTTACAATTTTTCTGGTAAATCGGCATCCGACAATTAACACATTTTCTAAGCGTGCAAGTTAAGTTGTTCAATGTGTATGGAAGTGTTGGACATCCTTTTAAATAATCTTTTTATCAATAACTCATACCAAATGGCAAAACTGTGGTTGTGACATGTAAAGCTGTTTCCTCAATCAAATTTAACGACTTTTTGGATTTCACATTTAAGATCTATTTTTAAACACGAAAGTGAAGTGACGTCATTCCACTTGGAACCAATATGGCGTCATCCCTATTATTTCAGAGGTCTTTTCATTTCATAAACCCGATGTGTTCAGATTGCCGAAGTTTATTTCATCAATCGGAACCACTCTGTGATGTTGTAATGCCGGAATTTGCCGAAGGGCTCCGCTTGGTATTTCTCAGCTCACGGAAATACCCGAGAAGTTCCGATTGAGTACTGCCCCCAGGTAGCCTGGAGTACTGGCCCATGCTAACCCGCATTAGGGCCAGGTGTCAGAGAATGAATTGTCGCTTCTGATTGGCTAACGGATTGCCACTCGTCTATTATGAAAAGATGGCGTTTGAATTGTGCATTTACCCTTTTTTACCCTTATCATTTTTACCCTTTTTCCATCCCTTATTCAGGGTAGCTTTTACCTTTTACAATTTTCATACAATACTCCATTTTCATAAATAAATGGCACTTAAATGGATTTTGTTCATTTCATTTCATTTTTCTATTAATGTATTGTTGGATTTAACTATTTGGATTCAAAATATCACATTAAATTAATATCTTTTGCAAAACAATCAAACTTTTTTACTTTAGTAGTTCTCTCTGAATGAATTCTACCAAAAATAGTGTTTATATATTCAAATGAGTTTTAAATCACACACAAAACAAATTTAATGGAAACAAATTGGAAACATATATCTCCACCAATCAATATTACATAATCTTATTTCCTTCGATGCTTAAATTTGAGGCTTGTGAAGTGTTGATAGGTGACTTTGAAGAAAGAAAGACCACATAAAAATGTGGGGAAAAAATGGGATTTTCTTCTACCTTTCCCATAACATCTTCTTTTTAATCAAATTCAACGACACATAAAATGAAAGGGTAAAGGGTTTCACTTATCTCTGGTTAAACAATCACGAATTCAATTAACAGGCAATAAAGATAAGAATCCCACCGACAAGAGTTTTGGTATATCAACGAAACGGCATCTGTATTTATTCCCTTTATGCAGTCATAAGTTAAATAACAAGCAAGGAAAAAAGAACGAGATTTTTCTTTTCCAATAATAATCAAAAGCCAAGCTTCTCGACAAATTAAACACCTTTATTTTTCGTTTTGACAAAATCATATGAAGCCTACAAGATCAATTATAATTAGTATTAAACATTATCGCTTAAATAAGCTTATTTAGTATTGTTTGAAAGTCTGATTTAACATAAGAACCGGTAGTTGACGAAGTCATCAAGAAGATGGGGAACGCATGATCTAAGAATAAAATGCTTTGGACACATTTAAATCTCAAGAATTTGATATCAGAATATATACTATTCAAACATATACTGCTTATCAAACGATTTTTTCCAGATATATTCTTGTCTCGTCATATCTCGTCTTTTAAAACCACGTTTAACTCTAACTTTGGAAGATTGACAAGCCTACCTTTATTCTGTAACTATCTTGTCAATATTTCAATGGGGCCATACTAAATACCTTTCTATAACAATTTAAGCAAAACCATCTATTACAGAAATTCCACCACTGAGTTTACTTTGATATACTCCGGATTTGTTATATGGTAAAACACGACGCAATGAGCTTTTCAATACTTGTGTCACAAACACAACCCTGTTTGGGCGATTTGCGCGGTGCACTACATTTGTGTTCCATTACAAAACACAACGCTATAAAATACATGTACAATAAAAAACGGAGTCACGGCTTCATCTCAAAAGGATCCAACGCTAAGTAGGGTGTCTAGCTAAATAGGTGCATTTTCTCATGAATAAGCTTGCAGACTCTTAATCGACGCGCATGCGCAGTCGATGTTGTTTCATTCGGAATACCTCTGCATAACCGAACACTATTGTGTTCGGAATAGTGTTCGGTAAACTTTCTCTGACACCTGGCCCTAGTTCGCGGTATACGAACGGGCCAGGACCCCAGGCTATCTCTGACCTGGCCCTAGTTCGCGGTATACGAACGGGCCAGGCTCTACCAGGCTATGCCCCCAGGTTAAATATAGATCCCTGCAGAGGAGATAAGCGGGACATGGCCTAGTCCGAATGATCCAGACGTAGATATTTCACTCTATCACGCAGTTACAGTTTGGATCATCCGAGTTAGACATGGCCTTGTAAATAATGATACGCCGCCTGACCTATATATATCAAAAGTACATGTGTGGTCGGTCGGTCTGTAGAGTTGTGAAAAAGGATTAGTCGGTGAAAGGAACTTATTTCGTGCAATTTTATTGTATTATTCGGGACTAGTTTAAATTAAAAACATCAGCAGACGACAAAAAACACTCAAAATAATATTTTCATGATATTGGATAGGAACCATTGTGATCAAAAGGGTTCGAGTAATACATGCTTAACTAGTGTTTTTGTGCAAGGAAACTGGGGTGATTGGAAATTGTGATAATTGGAAATTTGGGTTATTGGGAATTGTGGTACTTGGGTATGGGGGTAAATATGTTTGAGTAATCAACAGCGAACTGCATTGAACTCAGCTTTATCAAATAAACTACACCAAAATCCTCTAGCCATGTAAACCTGCATAATTGAATAATTTAGTTAAAGTGAAACTTGGTTATAAAACTTGGTCATATTCTCATTTTGTCAAATGTTGGTTGAAATAACTAAATATCTTTGTTTCTTTCAGGACTCTTACCGCGATCGGCGTTAGTAAGACTGAGTAAAAAATGGTTCAGAAAACTGTTGCTGTGATTGGTGCCGGTGCAAGTGGACTTCCGGCCATAAAATGCTGCCTTGACGAAGGATTGAACCCCGTGTGTTTTGAGAGGACGGACTATATTGGAGGATTATGGCATTTTACCCCGGAGGCGAAAGACGGACAGGGCTGTGTAATGAAGACCACCGTAATTAATACATCCAAGGAAATGACGAGTTACAGCGATTTCCCCACACCAAAGGAGTTTGCGATCTACATGCATAACAGATATGTGGAAAAATACTTCCACCTTTATGCGGATAAGTTCGGCTTAAAGAAGCATATTCGCTTCAACACTGAGGTAAGTGTGTAGCTATTCATAACATGATAACAACAGCTGTTCGCGGGGGTATAGAGCCGTGGTCGGTATTTATTCGTCCCCGTCGATCAAAGTGTTTAATCCTTGCAAAAAAGACACCAACATTTTATCATTTGTATCAACAATAGCACTACAAATTAGAAGGTAGTTCAACAAGCAGACACCCAGAAGATAAAAGTTTTGTCAACAAAAACAAAAATGTTGAAAACAGCTAGAAGTTCTTTAACGCTTTAAACACATGTTTTAATAGGTTATAAGAATAGTGTCTTTTTCTAAAAAACTTTTAAAGTATCAAGTCTGCGTTTTATATGACCTATCAACAGTCGAATGTATTGTCGATTTGTTTTCAAATTCATCTGAGAGAAAAGGAAAACAAGATGTAAAACTTATTAGAAAGTGTTCACTTTGAATGCTTTTGGTTTTTTTTTACAGTTGCTTGCAAATTTGTAATGTGTAAGTCACAAGATCCAACGTACAGAATGTGTTAATGTATTCAGTAAGTGACCCCTGTTCACCCGATGCCTTTAAAAGCATATTGCATACGCTGCTGTCATATCAAAATCTTTTATCTCCTTCGTTGGAACCACGGAGATACCATCCTATAGCTTACAATCAGGATATTGTGTTTACACAACGTCTCATGACACCTCACGTGATATTTTGTTTAACGAACTGCGAAAGTGCTGACGAATAAAAAGATTGTACACAGAGCGTCTGCGTGACCTATATACGCTATTAGATATAAAAGCTGTTTAAATAATCCCTGAGATCGAGAGCATACAAAAGCTACCATTCTCCTACACAGTGATCTCCCTTTTCATTTTGGTTAGGAGTTCTCTGCTCATTCTCTTACGCAGTGATCTCCCTTTTCATTTTTGTAAGGAGCCATCCAGATCTGGAAGGATTATATTTGTTTCATTATAAATTTTGAATCACAATCTGATTACAGCATGTTTCAACTTTAGAAGTTTGACTCTTTTGGCCAAATCATTATAAAAAAAGTAATGCTATCTAAAAACCTGCCAGTAGTTGCTTAAATCGTACTCAAACCAGTTCGTAACCTGATTTCTTTTCTTGGTGGTTCGCAACAAGGTCCCGTAACAGCCAACGCAGGAAGGTTTATTCGATATCATGAAGCAATAAAGTACATAGTTTCATGCTTTCAAAGTAACGGGTATCAGCAGGGTATTTTCGTTATGAAAAAGATCGTCTTCTCGATGTGGATTCTTTAATACACATTTTGTAATAACTGACAATACTGACGAAATTGTCAAAGTATGCATGAAGTCGATTCATCATTCATTTTCAAAGCATAGCATGTCAAATTCAATCACAAAGAACCCATTTCTTTGATGTCTGCGCTATTTTGTTTCGGTCAAATGACTGTATATATCATCACGTGATTTCTGTGATGGCAGTGGTACTGTACTTTAGTGTAACAAAGGGTAGTATCCATGGCGGAGTTTGAAAGGCTACATACCTTCCCCGCTTACTTCCCTATCTTCGTCAATCCTCACAATCTTGAAAAGGGGGGTCACTGCATTTAGAAGAGAAGGTAAGATTTCGTCGGGAATTGGTTACAAAAAATGAGCGTGACTTTAATTTTAATATTGACAATTTACTTTAAAAACACTGATTCAAATACTAAAGCAGACGTAACTTGAACCTTATGAGACAGATAAAATAATGTTTCGCCCTTGAACATTTTTATTTTCTTAGTTGCAGAAATCTCAGTTTTACGTTCTGCATTGCCACCATCCCCAAATTTGTTTAGTGCGGTTTTAAGGATTATATCTAATTCACTAACATTTTCGTTTATGTCGTCTGTATCAAACGTAAATGATACCATATAAATAAATATAAAGAATGAAACTACAACAATGCTTAATCGATTGACTGATTGATTTGACTTGGTTAAACTTACGTATTCAGGATGGTTCGCTATATTTCGTTAGGTCACCCGATCTGTTGCACTGGGATCTATAGTTATCCTTGGGTCAGAGCTTTGTAATGATTTATATGTATCGTAGTATTAACCCCAGGATGACTACAAACGCTTGTGATCAGTTGTAGGTACCGTAGGACATTCATCATTCACCTTACCATATTTCACGTATGAATGTCACGTATGAATGCTGCACCGCTAAATCATCCACGTTTTGCATGTCACCCTGGTTTCTAAGAGACCTATAAAGTTGTGAAATGTTCTATTTTAGGTTGTGACTGTAAAGAAAGCGAACAACTATGACGAAACTGGTCAATGGGTAATCACAACGCGGGATGTAAAAACGAACAAGACCGAGACCCAAACCTTTGACGGCGTACTCGTTTGTAGCGGTCACCATGCCGACAAGAAGATGCCGACATTTAAAGGGATGGAGAAGTTCCAAGGGAAGATAATCCACTCGCATGACTATAAGGATCATCGTGGCTATGAGGACAAACGAGTAGTTGTACTGGGTATCGGGAACTCAGGTGGAGATCTCTCAGTGGAGTTGAGTCGAATTTGTTATCAGGTTAGTGTCTCTAGTTGTATTGGGTATCGGGAAATCGGGCGGAGATCTTGCAGTCGAGTTGAGTCGGAATTGTTATCAGGTTAGTGTCTCTAGTTGTACTGGTTATCGGGAACTAGGGCGGAGATCTTGCAGTCGAGTTGAGTCGGAATTGATATCAGGTTAGTGTCTCTAGTTGTACTGGGTATCGGGAACTCGGGCGGAGATCTTGCAGTCGAGTTGAGTCGGATTTGATATCAGGTTAGTGTCTCTAGTTGTACTGGGTATCGGGAACTCTGGCGGAGATCTTGCAGTGGAGTTGAGTCGGAATTGTTATCAGTTTAGTGTCTGTAGTTGTACTGGGTATCGGGAACTAGGGCGGAGGTCTTGCAGTCGGGTTGAGTCGGAATTGTTATCAGGTTAGTGTCTCTAGTTGTATTGGGTATCGGGAAATCGGGCGGAGATCTTGCAGTCGAGTTGAGTCGGAATTGTTATCAGGTTAGTTTCTATACTAAGAGTTAATGAGAAATTAGGACGAAATAAACAACGGTATACATATGACCAGGGCTTTTTCTTGTTATAATACTGGGCCCATAAAAGACACTTTGCCAATATTAGATTACTTAAGAATCATGTAGTTTCCATAAATTTCAAAGTTATATCAGCTTTTTGTTTTCCTATAATGCAATTACATTCATACAATTTCCCAAATTCAACATGCCAAGACCTTTCTCCAATTAAATGGACAAATGCCTTGATGACACATGCAATCCTCTACATAATGTGATTAAAAAGCAGGAACTTTTAATAGTTTTATGGCACAGTTGTCAAAGCACTATTGTTTACATGTGTGCCTACCTTTGTAAACTTGGTTTATGAAAGGAAAGTCATTGTGCGACACTATTTTGCTGAAGATAAAATTTTAAATACACATCTGTATTAAGGTTGGACCTATTATGCAGGAGCAATAGAAGTGTCAATTAATATACTAGTAGTAGAACATAAGATCAATCATATATATTTTAAAATATTTCATAATGTTTTACCTTATTCTATGCTTGTACATACTTAGTATTAGTTAGAGGCTAGATAGTGAAATTTAAACGATATAGAAACCCCAAGGAAGGAGCGATAGCGATTGACGGGGTTTCTATATCGTTTAAATTTCACTATCTAGACTCTAAATAACTTAGTGTTTAACCTACATTTCCATAGAGCGCTCTATCTTGCACTGGTAAATCACGCCTTTCCTGGTATGATCGGCGAATGGAATAAAACTGTTGCTCAGTATTTTGAAATTCGAAATAAACCACACCTTCCGCGGCTGTCAATTGCATGCCAACAATCTGCCATACCATATTTGGAAGAAGAAAACTGCACTACCCAGTGATGAAGATTAAAACGTCGTTTTTTTACGTCACATATAAGCTTGCTTTCAGTTTGTACCCGTCATATTATTGTAAATGAGGTTAAAGGTTGCTATAGTTTCTTTTTTTCACAACGATGTTACGATAAAGGATTAAACCCTATAACCCATTTAATTTTAATTCCTTTTTATTTATTTCTGTGTCATAAACTTTTTAAAGCATTGTGATGAAAGGGGAAATTGTCCGCGACAAGTGGGATCTCCTTTTATCACATTTTAACATTTCATATGTCATAAGGAGTCTCTTAGTGTTTAACATACATTTTCATCCAATGAGAATGCGTCAATTTGAAAATTTTTGTTGGTTTATTTTCCATAAACTACTATTCGAGTGTTCTATCTGGGCTCTATGAGACTATTACTCTGGTATCCCGCATGCGCATAAATGTGTAGTTTTAGGCTCCACCTCCAAATCAATGACACGTGTAAGCCTACCCTACGGTAGCAATGAAAAGGTCGCTGTGACGTCGCGGGGGAGAAATAAACAGAGAAATAAATAAAAAGGAATTACAATTAACTGGGTTATAGGGTTTAATCCTTTAACCTAACATCGTTGTCAAAAAAAAGAAACTGAACTATATTAACCTTTTACCCCATTAGGAATAACGGGTACAAATTGAAAGCATCAACAGACAACACATATATATATTATAAAAAATCACAGTTTCTCTTTGAAATTGAAAAGAAAATATTGTGGCAAAAGGAGATATTGCTCGTTACAAGCAATTTCTTCTTTTGTCACAAGGGCTTCTCAAGTTTTCTGCTGTAGGTGAGAAACAAATTATGGAGTAACGGGTTAAACTCAAAACTAGTCTAAATCACTGATAAACAAAACTCAAACATAAACTGAATGCTATCAAGTTGATAATATGTGACGTTAAAAAATTACATTGCAATCTACATCACTGGGTAGTGCAGTTTTCTTCTTCCAAATATGGTATGGCAGATTCTTTGCATGCAATTGACAGCCGCGGAAGGCGTGGTTTATGTCGAATTTCAAAATACTGAGCAGCAGTTTTATGCCATTCGCCGATCATACCCGTAGAGGCGTGGTTTGCCAGCGTCAAATAGAGCCCTCTATGGAAATGTAGGTTAAACACTAAATTATTTAGAGTCAAGATAGTGCAATTTAAACGATATAGAAACCCCGTCAGTCACTATCGCTCCTTCCTTGGGGTTTCTATATCGTTTAAATTTCACTATCTAGCCTCTAACTTATATATAGAGTCCAGATAGAACACTAGGATAGTAGTTTATGGAAAATAAACCAACAAACAATTTCAAATTGACGCATTCTCATTGGATGAAAATGTAGGTTAAACACTAATGGAAATAAAAGAAGCCTTGCAGATTCACCAACAACAAAAATAAATGTCAAAATAAGATGTCGTTGAAACATACAGCTTTAGTATTGTTGTTTGATATACAATTGAAAGGAGCAATTACAAGCATGATTTTATCAGGAAACGTTAAGTTAAACTAAAGATATCTGGGTAGGTTTACACTTAACTTTATATTGCAGGTATACCTAAGTACCAGAAGAGGGGCGTGGATTATGAATCGTATGGATAAGCAGGGCCAAGCGGGAGACTGTAACTTCAACACCCGCTTTGCCGTCTTCTTCAACACCCGTGTACCGGGAGCCGTAGACATGGTCAAGAAAGAACTCAACAGCCATTTTAATCACAAAAAGTTCTCCTTGGAGCCTAGCCACGGACCATTCTCCCAGCATCCAACGGTAAACGACGAACTCCCCAATCGTATCATTTCCGGTAACGTGATCGTCAAACCCAACATCCGGGAATTTACGGAAACCGGCGTGATCTTCGAAGATGGCACTTCCGCCGAAGTCGATGCAGTTCTTGCAGCAACTGGGTACATCTTCGGTTTCCCGTTCCTGGATAAATCAGTCATGGAGGTTAAAGATAACAAGGTTAACCTCTTCAAATACATGTATCCGCCGGACCTGGAACGGGGAACGTTGGCAATCATTGGCTGCTTTCAACCAATCGGATCTATCATGCCTGCTAGCGAGATGGAATGTCGGCTTGCAACAAGGGTGATCAAGGTATGCTAACGTTTGATGAAGCAGTCCATTTTAAAACCAACAGATTTAATGTAGTTTTCTTCTGTTTTCTTTAAACCTTACGTTAATAATCTAAAGATCGACAATACATGTGTCTCATGTCTAAACAAAGTCAGTGAAATTGATACAGCTTTTAAACCCCTTTAAAATTATTGAAAACATTTAGGACATCATTCACGTGTTAGCAAGCAATCTCTGATTTGAACAGGTTCAATTCAGTCGAAAAAAGTATCGAAAATGGGCTTTTGCTCATGTGGGTGTTTCCCTTTTGAAAACTGTTTTCTTTTTCACAAAAAAAAGGCTTTTTCGTTTTTATCAGATGAAAACAAATGTCGGTGTTATGCTTAGGTCCTATTGAAGTTAAATGGTCTGTTCGTTGTCTTTTAGAGCAAAACCTCTAGTTGGAAACAATTTCGTTGAGGAAATAGACGTATAAAAATACTTGTAGTGCTTTATATATCAAACCATTAAATTTGTGCAAAAGCACATATTTAGTAACGATATCAAGGATTTACTAAACGTTACTGTCTTACTATCGGTATGGATATCACAATAGTTACATGACTAAAAACACAGTATTGTACCCCTTCAGAGTAAGTCGTTTATTTCTGCATCATATCAAGGATGGTTCAAGCAGTCGTTTCTTCCACTTGGGGATTAATTACTTCTTCATTTAAAGTGACATCATATGAGACTATACGAAATGAGTTCTCGTTGATATACTGGGTAGAAACGGCTTTTAAACAAAAAATGGTTACCAGGATCAATTCATCCTTTTGTTTAACAGTTTCCTAGGAGTTCTGAAGGAGGTGTAATGGTTTCAACCAAATATTGTTTCATGACATTTTTATTGTCTGCTGTTTCAAATACAAATACCATTACTACATGTTTTACTTCTTAAGGCCATCGAAAATACATATTTTTTTAGCCATAATGTTAATCAGATAAAGATGAACTTGAAAACTGTTGATAAAAGTACCCATTACTTATTACCTTGATTTCATCATTGGAGAGTATTATGCCCATTCTAGATTTCGACCGAACGATTCCTTGTCAATCAGTTTCTTACATGAGATATATTATAATTACAGGGTGACGTTAAACTACCGAGCAGTTCCGAAATGTGGTCTGACATCCGGTGTAAACAGGAAATGCTTGCCAAAAGATACGTTGATTCCACACGGCACACGATTCAAGTCGATTACGTCCCCTTTATGGACGAACTGGCAGAGCTGGTCGGTTGTAAGCCCGATATAGGTGAGGGTTGTATACATATGTAATAAGATTATTATTTTTGCATCTATATCAAAGCAGAAGTGTAGCTTCCTCTATACTATGTAGACACATACCCACACACTTACATCTTAAATCAGGGAGATACAAAGCCAATTGATTAATGAAATTGGCATTAAACAGAATGTAAGCAACGGATGAGTAAATATGAACTTCGCCGGCCTAATTCTCACAAAGGTAGAAGTTTTTTTACGTGGATGAATAAATGAGTAAAAGGGCGTTTGTGCTAACTTTTATCGATGAACTAGTATGCATTGCAATACCGTATGTTTTGATCCAATGGACTAGTGCGCTTACCCATCTGTTCCAAAAAACACAAAGCGGCTTTCTTTGACTGGTTGTGATTTAGGTTCGTCCATATTTTATTAAGTCACTAAATATGCCATAAGATGATTGTGTTAAACCCATTAAATTATATCTAGACATGATTTCAAAAAGACATTATCCAAGTTTCTTCTTACAAAGGGTTTGTGTAAGGCCGCTTCTTTATGTTTCTGTTGTGCACGACTTTCTTCGTAATTTATCAGTGCATACTTAATTATAAGAATTTCTTGTGGTCATCGTTATTCCTGAATCACATTTCGTTCAGATATACAAGTATGAACATCATCTTATGCATCCAAACGTATTATTGTTTTTGCAGTGCATGTTCCTGTACTATCTGTGTGTTATTCATTTACCTGATTTATCATCCATACAGGTAAGCTGCTGTTAACAGACCCCAAGCTGGCGTACAACTGTTATTTCGGTCCTTGCACAGCCTACCAATACAGACTCACTGGGCCCGGCGCATGGAAAGGGGCAAGGGAGGCAATTCTAACAGCCTCTAACAGGATGGACTATTCTATGGATACCCGGAAGTGCAATGTGCCCGAAGAGAAAAGAAGTGTTTTCCTGTACGCAGTTGCATTTGCGATCTTGGCCTTTCTGATGTACGTTGCATTCTAAACCGAGTGAACTTCTGAAATAACAGCAATTCCTTGAGCAACAAAAACAATTAAGTAGGTGTAAATAATGATAAATACTGACATACTAAGGGACAAAAATGAATCTTTTTTATTCGAATATATTTAACCGGCATCTGCTTTACTCGGATATGGCGTTGCTAAAAGCAACGAATTTTGATTTAACAATACAAAATACTTGACAGGTAAAGAACGTTTTTTTTAATAGTACTAAATGTATCTACTAGTAAACCTAGTTAGCGAACGGCATATACTCCTGCGCTTGCTACGATAAAAATAAAGCTACATAAAAGCCATCAGAAAGTTCTTCATGGAAAAACAATCACAGTACCAGTTCCATGGATAATGATGGCATACCTATTATAATTTACACTCATATGCATGTAAACTTATTAGACATTTTCAAACAACATGCCGGTATAGATTGTCTTACATTGTTAAAAAACATATTTCTTTCAATATGGTGCATTGGCAAATTTAAGGAAAGTACCATTTGAGTTTTTTACCATTATACTCCCTCATATGAGCGTGTGATTCCTAAGAGTAAGTAGACCACAATAATGAAGTTAAAACATGTGCTATGTGATATTGTGATATCGGATACAAACCATTGTGAATCAAATGAGAATTTCCTGTAGGTATGTGCATGAGTCCCGATTCACAATGTAGAGCTAATTGAATGTGTCAGTGGGCCGGATATCTCAGTCTGTAGAGCATTAACACGGTTAGTGGCCTTCCCGTGTTCGAGTCGGGGTCTGGCTGCATGTTTTTCTCACCTTGGTGTCATTGGCCCCTAACGGTACTAACGTAAATCCAATTGCAAAAAAGGAAAAGGTAAAGGTTTTGTTTTATCATAATGTCACCCCCTATTGAAAGGGCAAGCCAGTTTTGACTTATTAGACACCTGAAGCCTGATAACCATTAAGCTTAAATAGCTTTCGGCTCTCGCACCGGCTGTTTCGGAACGAGTCCCACGAGAAACAATTTTCGGATAAACACCTCCCATGAGGCTGGGCCCTTAGACCTTCCTGTCCCGAGGCGGACGCCTTAACCACTAGGCCACGGTGAAATTGCAATTATATGTCTACCTTTTGATGTTTTCTTTTAATACATGTATATCTGTTTGTTGTATATATGTCTTGTAACCATGTAGAGATGACACAATAAAATATTACTTAAAAAAGATGATCTACGATAGCTACAGTGATATATACTCCGGATTCGTTCCTCCACCGAATGCTGTCCCCAGGAAATTCGATATGATTTCAATAAAGTGGGGGAGTATGAAGTAGGGGCCTCAATTTACAAGGCAGAGATAGTTAACTTTGTAAGCGGGTTGGATAGTTCTGTACGATTTGCGGAGGTTCCAGTGTCGGTTTTTTTTCTGGCAGCATAATCTCTCACATTGGTTACACAAGGGGTAAATTATCCCTTTTTTTGCAATGGTTTCCTTAGTCTTCCTTTTCATGTGCGGCAAAGTAAGGTGTTAACTTGTTCCCTTATACATGCATGAGACCGTGCCAACAGTAGACGATAATTACATGTATAGTATGGTGAAATGCAGTTCTTTTTGTATAAAATATATTTCATTGTCACAAGGGAGAAGTTGCTGATTATTGTGTGTGTCTTCTTTTGCCTCCTGAGTATCTATAGTGTCGTCCTTATCGAACAGCAGCCTATATGTTAAACTTATGTTAACGTATGTAACGTGTACAGGGCAGGTTGTCTTAAATATTATTCCTCAAGTATTCTGGTGGAAGTGAGGGATGGGAAATAAATAAAAAAGTCTTTATAAATTATTACACATCGTCGTTCTTCCGTAAGTAAACTGGGAGATTTCATTGTACGTTCGTCATTTTATAAGCATTCATACATGTGTGAATGCAATAATCCATGGTGTGTAAATAGTGTACAGTTATAAACAGAATTGATCTCGTTCTGCGTGAATCTAATCAAAATTTGCGGCTATAGGTTGACGTCAGTTCACACTTAAGCTAGCCCCGGAGCACTCTTAGTGTCAAGAGCGTATTTCACTCTTAGCTCTGAATAGAGAATATTGATGAAAAGTCAGAGAAAAAATTTGACTAAGGGAGAAAGTCAGACTTGAAATCATGGATGAAACGGCCCTTATTTTTTTACTTTCTTGGTACATATGGGAAGTTCTCATGTGATCTCAACAACTTTCCGATTGACTGTTGGTTCTCAATTGACCCTTACACAGAGCCTTGTCATGTTGTTGGACGTGACGAATGAGTGCACAAACAGGCGCTTAAACCCTTTACCAACAAATAACGACATTCAACCACTTTGTTGCAGACGACTCTGGAAAACAGTGAGGGAAAGGGAGAAACTGCTCGTAACGAGCAATTCTTCCTTTTCCCACAATGTTTTCTGTCCCTGTAGATGATTATTTTCAAATTTCATCACATTTTGAAATGTCTTCTGCAAACTCTTTCAATTTGGGATAGTCGAAAATTTGACGTTTGGGAAAGGGTTAAACTATCACGTTGGCGTTGTTATGGATATCAAGAGGTCTTTAATTGGTAATAATGACCCTGCAATAATTATGATGATAAGATAAATGTATCATCATCGTATCCGATTTTGATAAGTCATCAAATATGATAGAACTGTCATAAACGCAAAAATCATCTTTGTACGTGGTTCATCTCATATGTAGTGGCCTGGTAATGATTCAGCAGTATTCAAATTTTGGCGAACATGCACTCGCGAAGTTGGCCGAGTTATTCGAACCATTACGCGGGTAATCTTCGTCGTGTCTGCTAAGAAATTCAGTGTCTAATTCTCCCCTCCTCGTATTGGTTCCGCCGTATTCGCATTGTCCACTCAAACTATGTCAATGATATATTTGTCTGTTTTGATGTAGATGTCAAAATCTCTTTAAAATGAGTATGTTTCAAGCGACGGAACAAATGTTTGCGATGACTTTCATTTTTGTCTTTAATAACGGGAAATTGACTACACACCTTTCAACCAATTCGTTTTTGCGACCAGAAGGTCTTGTTCCTCTACTTTTCGATTTCATTTTCAATTTTGTAATTGTTAATGATCCGTATTTGGTTCCACATGTCTGTCTTTGAGGAGATGTGTATTCTTTTGTTTATAAGATTAACTGGAACCTGCTCTGCCTTATTACCTAAGGGCTATGCTCAACAGAAAGTGATCAACCATATATATACTGATATATACAGATTTTCCAAACCTTATTTTCTGCTTAGGTAGCCTACAAGTGGGGAAAACTGAAACAAACACTTAACCGAACAAAAATGTATGATCTAAGTTACCGCAAATTCATTCATAAATAACTGATTTTTCAAACTCATATAACCTTTATTTAAAATTACTCGATTAATGCAATACATATTTGTTATAGATTTGTTTGTTGTAAGGTTTAACATCACATACACATTTGTTAACAATGTTAAGTAAGGCTGCAATGCCCAACTCGCAATGATGGGGAAAAAACCTAGCAAACATTGCAAACATTAGATAGGGTCGAATAGCTTCAACTCAACAGTACTCAAAATTGTTAGTTGGATCTAAATGTAAATTAACAAAGGTATACATATGAAAGAGAATACGATTGAATTCATTGAAATTGGACATGCAAACGCTGCAATGTTATGAAATTAACAGGGGGAGGCCAATGAGCTCAGATTGTAGCCTGGGGTCCTGGCCTGTGCGTATACCCATATACACATAGTGCGGGGTATACGCACGGGCAGTACCCAAGGCTATTCAGATGGGAGAACCCCGCACTTTACGAACTCAAAATGCAATATCACAAAACATTTCTACAAGTTATTTATAGCGAATTAGTAAAAAGATACTTGTAAGAAACGATTATGGCATGTATAATTAAAGACATAAATAACAAATCATAACTCAATAAATGTCACTTAAACCAGAGACATCTATGTCTCTGCTTGAACCATGTACAAAGTTTACAAAGTGTTGCGACTTAGACTGAAAACGACAAAATAAATCCCAATCTGAACTTATTGGGTTTATCAAATGAAAATTTAGTATTTCTCAGGTCACGGAATTACCCGAGTAGTTACGATTGGGTTTATTCTATGGATAAGTGAACGTAAAACAGAGAGTTCTCTAAGTCAAAATGTAAGCTAATCGTGACTTCCATAACTTGACTAAAACTTTGTATCAGACTATGCGAGTTATTTCCCTTATACCATTAGAGGTTGAAGACACCAAATTGTAAAATCCTCAGCAAATTAAGACAAATAAACAAAGTAAGAACGTCACAGGACAAAACAAAACTGGTGAACCGGGAAAAATGACGCCTTCTAGCGTTTGACAGGTGAAGAAAACCGCCTATTTACTCCATATAGTAGTATCTTATATTCTGTACGTATCCGCAAAATAAACCTCGAAATATAAGGGAGGTAAACAGGTATAAACTACAACAACAACTAAAATGGCAGGCGCTCTAAGAAAATTGTCGGTTTCTCGACTATTTCTTCAAAATTATGGTGAGTTCACGCTGACATTCCATTAAAATATGCTAATCAAACTCACATTTTTTCCAACAATAAATTCTACTACAAATCATATACCTGACAAAGATATGTATGCAATTGGATTGTTGCATAATTCAGTTCGACCTTCTGTGAAGTTCTTCATAATGAAGTGTTGAATTATTCAATCCAAGGCCAAGGATGCTGAATTTTTAAGCATCTGCTTTTTGGAAAATTTGATGTTTGACAATAATTTAAAAGCTTTAACACCCATTCCAAGTGACATGTGTAAAATCACAGATCTATATTTTGTTGCTTAATAGGGCCTAAAAAAGTTGTTTATTTAGGGTAATCCTACCCTACCTAGCCAAACCTGCCTACCCTTAAGATTTTATTTGACCATTGGAAGAAAAATCAATTGGCGCTGTATTTATATTGTACATATCAGTTTCAATCTTCTCACCCATTTCTGACAACCCAGTTTATGAGTTGAGAAGACTGAGAACATAAGTCAAACATATCCTATGTTTATTTGTGTCTTCTATCGGCACTTATAGCATAAATTCAACACATTAGACATTACCCTAAACAAACAATTTTTTTTTTTTAGGCCTTGGATATATATCCGTGTATTTGCTGAACAATATGCATTTCATTGTTTAATTTGGACATGGCCAATGCCTAGAAATGTAGTTGTAATATTCCTTTGAATTATATTTGTGATGATGTTTATATTCTGGAATACAGGGTCAAAAGGGATAAAGATTGATATTGTTCAGTTCCAATTTAACCATCACCAGCTTTGGTGGTGTAAGTTACATGTTTATTGTTGATAAGTCTTATAGACATAAAGATGACAGCAGCCATTAAAATTGGCAAAGTGTCATCCTTTAACATTAGCAGCACTATGTTCTTTATACATATTTGATACTTTCAAACTTTTGTTAAATACCATTCAGAGCTAAATTTGTGAGAGAAGCACTTACATAGTGTGACACTCACTGTGCTTGTATATGAATAGATACCGTCTTTCCCATGGCATCAGATTTTTTTAATGTTCAGACAATATTTGGTTTTCTAGAATTGCATTTATAATAAAAAATGCCAGTTAGAATTTTAGTTCAATTTTATATTTGAATTATGGAATTGGAGTCTTTATAATGTATTTTGAAGAATTTATATTGCTAAATTGAGGCAGCATACACATTGTTCCACTGTGCGGTTATCAGAACTCCAGATAAGATTCGTTTTATCGTTATTACAAATTATTTACACAGAAAAACGAATTGAAAATCAAAATCCATCGTACCAAAACGAATTGAGATAAAGAGAAACGATTTATGACCCTAATTTTATGGTACATATTTTCCGAGTGCTGCGCAGAATAAATAAAATCAGAGATTTCCGTTACCGGGTCCGAGAATTATTGGTAAGAATATTTTCATTAAACTGGTCCCCCGCTGTCAACAAGCTCCACTGTTTCTATAAAAGACAGGTTCCTAGTCTATGATTTCATTACCGTTTCTGTTTTCTGTTTAATAATGTCCGTTGCAAAGTGGAACAAGTTCAAAAGAAACTTAATTCTGAAAGTATAATTGGATTCATTATGCGCCGAAGTCTGTTGTTGGCAGTGTCTTATTTGATATTGTGTCAAAAGTAGTTGATGAAGGGAAATCAAAGACTGTAAAAGCAAAACACCGGGGCATCACGCAAAAACAGAACTCGGCATTGAAAAGTGACTTTCCCTGGTTACAAATTGAAGGCTCAGATGCCGATATTTATTTGAAATGTTGTATTAAATAAAATGTGGCAATTGTCTGGGCCAGAAAGGGCTCATGCAACATTCAAAGAGACACCACAGTCAAGCACAATTGATTATTAGAAAAAAAAACTATTTGAAAATGATGGGTTATGCAAAAAACGTATTGCTAAAAAAATCTTATAGTGAAAACTAATTGACTCAAAATCTTATCTGGAGCTCTGGGGTATGGAGTTTGTGACAATTATGTAATGCTGTAATGAGAATTGATATAATTTAGTAGGACAACCAAGTCTCAATGGCTTAGTTGGAAGCTAGACCAGCTGTTAATGCAGAGATCCTGAGTTTGAAACTCTGTGTTTGTCCAAATGCTTCCAGACTTATAAATTATAGTTAATGCAAAATAGTGAATGAAAAATGTGTGCCCTGAGCAAATCCAAACTAAATCCTTGCTGAATGCTGGGATAAAACTGAGAATATTTAATATATACACCAGATGAAATATAGCAAGGAAGAACATAGTCTCCTTTTGTCACCCTGTTAGCGATGGATTTGAAAGTTAATGAGAAGTAGTCTCCGAACTGTCTGACATATCGCAGATAGGTTTAGCCATCCTGATTGGCCCTTATTGCCAGACGAGAAGCTCTTCACGCTCTTTTGCATTATATTCCCAAATGGAAAGTGTCTTTAATCCATTACCAGACAATAAAGACAATTGACCTGATTGTTGAGACAACCCTGGAACACATTCGTCACATTTTGAAATGTCATCTACAAACTCTTTGAATTTGGGACAGTTGAAAATTTAATGTTTGGTAAAGGGTTAAAACATATTTTTTTTTTTCGAAACTTTTAAGTCAATCCATCTTTAAGGTTTCACATTTAAGCAATTTCAACAAAACAATTTCCCATACCTAACAGGCCCTGGTATTCCTCCTCTCATCATGAGGAGTACATCAAATCATTGATTTCTTTTAAGTTATCTTTTTTAAATTAACTACGGCTGGTTTTGAATCATAGATAAGGTAATTAGTCACACACATAGCCCTTTGATAAATCATTCATTTCATGTTGACATTTTTTCTGAATTTGTTGTCTCTTGTGGGAATGATATTGAATTGCCTAAAATAATGTGTGTAAAACCTGACTATGCTTGGATGAATCATCTGTTGAAGGCCTTAGGACATGTCAGAAGTCATTGTGATAAAATGAAGAATTGCTCATATTGAATTGTTTCTTCATTTGTCTCAATAGTTTTGACACAATACCAAAAAGAAAATGTATCATAATTTTATATTTGTCATCTGCCATTGCTTTCAATTATATTTAATCATGAATTTTCATATGGGTTGAATGAATCTACTTTAAAAGTGACATTGTGGTTAATGCTTATCCATTTATCATGTTTTTGATGTATAAAAGTGATTTGTTGAATTGACGTACACAAAACAGCAACTTGGGACTCTACCTTACCACTGAATCAGATTCGGTTACAACACTTATGAAAACCAATTTCTTTAAATATTAGTACATATTTTTTTTGAATTCACACATAATTTGTACAATAACTGTTTAACTTTGCTATCAACAGATTTTTTTAAATTAACTTGGGATAGTTCTGGTGAATCCAGGAAACCGTTGTACAGCATGACATGGCAATTTAACACAGTATGTACGATATTTACATTAAGGAGTTCTACTGTTTGGTTAACACTTTTTCTTAACATAAAAAGGCATTTATGCTTTTGAAGATGACATCTTTTGAAAGAATAACTTCATGATGTGCAAATTCTCATGTTGTCTGTTATACCTCAAGGACCAGTAACATGTTTTATACAAGGCACAGTACAAAGTACAGTGTTGTCTCCCACAGAAAACAGTTCATGTTGAAAAGCAGTTGACCTTTAAAAAAATTGTCACATCATTTGACCATTATCAATGTTATCATATAACATGAAAAAAAAAAACAATAAATAAAACTTTTTAAACCATTGGAAACGTGGAAGACGTTGCTTTTTCATGTCTCCTTTTAACATGATCAAAGATATTGTTTGCTGTAAAGTGGTTTTAGACATTTAGAGGAATGGGTTAAGGTCTCTGCTCAGATAACTGGTTAAGAAGTTTTGCATTTAAGGTAGAATAACCATAATCCACCATTTTGAAACTCAGTCTTTTGTCGGATTTCTTCGGTCATACTCGGTAAATGTAGTTTTGGGCCAGAATTAATGGGTTTAACATGAATAGTTTTTGGCCCGACCCATGTTAACAGAGAACAAGCGAAGTAATCCGATGTATGAATTAATTTTGATATGGTAGATTATAGGTATTCTGCCTTAACCCTTATAGTGCTGAAACTAATTTCAGGCCAATGCAAACAGGTTTAAATTGGCGGCTGTCCTTTGATCTATCCTGTTTGCTCCTTTGGGTATCTTTCCTCAACAAAATTAAGCAGATAGCTTTAAGGTTTTTGAAAGCAGACAACACAAAAATATTTTTTACGAAAATTACCAAGCATTCTTATGGTTAAGAATACTTGAAGTGGTTGAAGGAAGAATACATGTTGCTGTTTTGTTCTGTTTCAGGGCCTCAGAGTCCCTGTATGTAAATGAAACGATTTTGGCCAGAATCCAAATAATACTACACCCTGTAAAGAATCAAAATGGAGGATAGAGAATTTACAGAAATGATACAAGGGTGTATGAAGAATAGAGACCCATTAGGATTAAAGAAACTCATAATTGAGGATAAGTTTTCTAATGATGCTCAGTTCTGGGAGCTTTTAACAATGCTAGGAGAGGGTATTACTGAGAGCAGTCATAACACATGCCTGGGATTCTTCGTGGCTTGTGAACAATGCATGCAATATCTTATAAAAGTTGGGAACCCTAAAGAGCTCATTCTAGCTTTACTTGAGGAAGGGGACAGTTTTAGCGATCCATGTAGGTTTCAGACCTATCTGCAATTGATTCAGGAAGCTATTATAAAGTTGCCTTCAAAGCAGGTTTTTTCCCTGGAATTGGCTCTAGAAACACTGAATGATGTCATCAAGAACCTTGACCTTCCTAGTAACCTTGACCTTGAAGGTGAAGAAAGAAGAGGCCACGACCTTGACCCTAATGTCGAAAACATCTATAGATTTGTGTCTGCGTATCTTGATTTCCTAAACACATTTGTTAATGAGGCGTGTAAAGTTGAACAAGGAGGAAATAATCAAGCTGTCTTTAATCGCTGGAGGAAATGTCTCACCAGCACATTGATTAAGCTACTGGATCATCCATTAGTGTATCTGGATTTAACTGTGGGTTTATCAAACGAGAATATAGTGAAGTCAAATAGCAGGCTTTGTGCAGAAAAAGTTGTCCTCTTGTTGCACAAATTGAATCCAATCATTACAGAGTTTATAGAAGACTGCCTTGAGAATAATGAGCAACTTGAAATGTTTGCCGTAAATGATGAATTGCTTGATGTGATAGAACATGTATCAGTACTTTCTCTTGCATGTTTAACATATCTTGTGTACAGAGAATCAGTAGTGGATCCCGGAAATAGGGCCTTAAGTTCTTCACAAGGTCACTTTGAGAACAATCTTGTGTTTGTGGTTGAGTTAATGAGGAGGAGCCAAAGTGAGGTGCAATACAAAGGTGTTTTATTGTTGGAGCATCTGATTAATCAGTTAGATGAGTCAACAAGCCTGTACTATGAGGATTTAGATCGTCCAGAATACTTCAGAATTCTTGCTGCCATGTTTGATGTGATGATTTATTCCCCTGTGAAGGATCTACGTAAAAGTTGTGTGGCTATTTTACCAAGGTTTATTAAAGTGTTTGATCTGAGAGCAAGGTACCAGATATTTGTGAAGATATTTGGAACAGTCAAGCATTCTGGTGCATATGGTTTCTGTGTGCAGTTATTCAAAAACCAAATAGAGGAAGTGCTCAACGACTCACAGGTTAGTCCAATAGGGTCAGAATTGTTTTTCCATCTGAAGTTGAAGAAGATCTTGCTACTGCTAACCAATCTCCCAGACGATTCAGCAACAGATATGATCGAGAATTCAGATAGGCTGATTGCAGTGCTCAACTTTATCCGATATCTAACCCTGCGTGATTCCCCGGCTGAAAATAGAACAGGGTTCTGGACATACCTCCCTGTACTGGAAAACGACTTCTTAAAGCCCATGCAGGTTGGGTTGGACATGTCAAAGGGTCATTATAAATGTGAGTTGACGGGTCTCGAGAGTGGGAAGGTTGAGAAGACTCGAGGTGCCGAGATGAGCGTGTGTGTGGCGGGGTTTAATCTACCCAAGATGGATCGAGATCAGAAAGTGGAGATCATGAGCCAAGCGTTAAATACCCTGGACCTGATGACGAGCCTTTTTGTCAGGGTCAAGGAAGTGATTGAGCAGAGACAGAGAGAACAGAAATAGATGTGTAATTCACAAGCTGTGATTGTGTATACGTTACATTTATTTAGGTTATTTTGTGACTGTCCAAATTGAAAGCATGAGGATGACAATAGTTCTAAAGTTTGAAAAGTTTCGTTCTTTGTGGTTTCAAGAAAAAATGTTTAGAGGGTTCAGTGCAAGACTGTAGTAAGTGCTTCACAATAGTTAAGTACTTACTACAGTCTTGCATTTAATCCTCAAATGTGGCATAACGTAATGGATGACATTTCCTTTTGTCGCAGTAGTTGCTGAAATCTTTTGCTACCTGTCTATAATAATGTATATATATCTATTATATAAAGGAAAAGATTCATCCTTTTTTGCAGTGGACAGGCAGAGATGTTTGAAAACCTTTTGCTGAAAGACTTCGATCATCTCTCCTTTTGTCTGATGACACAAAGATATAATTATTTTTTGTTGATAAATCATGCTCTGTTTCATTGCTAAGTTTTCTCTGTTAAAGAAAGCTATAACATCTTGGATAAGAAGATACAAAGAAAATGCATGTGTTCATGTCAAAGCAGAAAAAAGTAAAGGGATTGTGGTTTAATTTGTGTACTTTTGATGAATTAATTGAAATAAATTTAAGCTTAAATGTTAATTGATCAATTCTGTTTTGGTATAAATGATCATTTTACCTCCTAGAAATATGCTTGCAAGCTAACATTGAAAGCACAAGTAAACAACCCATTATTTGTAATGTATGAAAAATGGCAAAAGGATCCATTGCGACATAAATCTGCAAGCATTTGATGCATTTGTGATTGTCCTTTACGCTTATAGTACTGGAACAGACTTCATTGTTATGCAAACAGGTAAGATCACAGGCCTGCTGCCAAGTAAATTGGCAGCTGGCCTGTGATCTAACTTGTTTGCTACTCTAAGTATCTTTGTTTGATTTGTTCTACATTTACATCAATTGTGACTGAAGGAAGCTTTTTTAAGCCTATAAGTCACTCTCCATGGCTGCTTCCTGAAAGAAACACCAGTACTCGCGCCAATTTGTGGGTTACACCCTGCAATTTTCAGCTCGCCTAAAGGGGATTCAAACCTGGGACCCTCGGTACAAGAGACCATCACTCCACCACTGAACCACTGTCGCCTACTGTACCACTGTCTTTCCTCATCCAAATTGAGCAGATATTTAAGGTCCTTACATCTCCAAGATTCTCAATCTTTTTATGACTATGAACAAATTGTATTGATCTCTAAGAAAATGGATTTGATCTCTATGAGGAAACTTTCAGTAACCTGAAAGGGGAGGAGAATAAAATTGGTGGAAATTGTTATGAAGTACAGATATTTTTGCTGATTTCAGGTACAGTATATATTTGGCATCATATCTGAAAATAATATAACAAACAAAGTTAAGATTATTTAAAAATAACATGATAAGTTTAGATTTTAGTACTGAATTGTTTTCTAAATGTCATTTCAGTAAAATGTCCCAAATGTACACCATGCATCAGAAACCTGTCTCAGACTACCAACAACACAGAAGGTACAACAGAACAAACTGATGGGTAAGCTTAACAAACAATTTATTTACCTTAAAACCATACTTATTTACACTTAAATTTGAAAGTTGAAGAAAAATTGAAAATTAACTTAAAAGAACTTTAAATTCCCTTTTCTGTGTTTCTGGGCACTAGTATGCTTTAAACCCATTTCCAAACAATAGCAACATTTAACAACACTTTTGCAGAAGACTCTGGAAAGAATTATGGGAAATTGTTTGTAACGAGCATTTTTTCTTGCTTGTAATAAACAAATTTTCCTTTACCCACAATAAGTTTTCTGCCCTTATTAGGATTATTTTTCAATTTATCACATTTTTCAATGTTGTCTGCAAACTTTCAATTTCATTATTTGGGATATTTGGAAATTTGGGTTTGGTAAAGGGTTAACCTTCCTTGGTAATCTGCATCAGAAATCATGTATTTATTTAGATTTAATGGTGTTTTACATGGTGTTGACATTATTTCAGTTATGTTGTGATGCCCGACTCATAATGATGGAGGAAAACCCCTAAACTTAACTTTCCATTAGAGCCTCTCATAAAGTTCAAAATGGGGGCCTCCATGGCCTACTGGTCAGAGTACAGAACTTGAAATCACATGGCCCCTCTCTGCGTGGGTTCAAATCCTGAGAGGTATATGGATTTTCATGAGAGGCAGTCTCCCGACTGACTTACGGAATGCCGATGGTTCTACCCGCCTTGACCAGCCCTTGTGGGCAGTTGAGTATGGGATCTTCCTCCATCATTAAGAGTCGGGCATTGCAACATAACTGAAATAATGTTGATGTGATGTAAAACCCATATTAAAAAAAAAAAGAAGTTCAAAATACCATCACCAGGATATAAAGCAAGGCGATGAAGGGTCATGCAATATCAAGTTTGGTACTTATTGAAATCATTAAAACAAATCTCTCTTAGAGATAAAGAATAACAATTTTAAAAGGAATTGATTATTTTTATAATGATAAATTTAAATAATTTTGTGACAAAGTGTTATGGCCTTTCCTAATTCTGACAGTGTTAGATATGTTTGTAACATTAATGCAGTTATTCAAGATAGAAAAAAGTTCCAATGAGCTTTTTTTCTTCCATCAAAATGACATTACTCTCAATATCCAAGGGCCTTTTATGCTTAAAGTGCCAAACTTGAAATCACAATTTTCAAGAAAGGCTTGACAAGTAAAGGCTCTTCCTTCAAGGATGATTATCATGGCATCCTATACAACTGAAAACTTCTTGAAGTATTGTTAAAACCAATATTTCTAGATTGAATTATTTCTTACTTCCCTTTGTTTTGGTCCTGCTTGGCCCTTTGGTTAAGGTGAAGGACTAGTTACACAGGGGTTCCAGGTTCAATCGCAACCAGAGGCAGAGTGATATTTTTGTGGAAGTGTCCTTTGGCAAGACTGCAGTGCCCTACCTAGTACTAGTGCAATCAAGGAAATTCGTACAATAATTTAAATCCTATTGACACAACAATCAACCCTATATAAACAAACCTTGCTGTTTTGACTAATGATACTCACCTCTCATTGTGTTTAATCCAGGGAGTTTAACAAGTCAGAGACAGTTGACAATACTGAGGAGAGGGAGTATGACACCAAACTAAGGATCCTGAAATCCTCTTTACCTTTCGTGCATGAACATGGCTGGACACAGAACGCCCTTATAGCAGGTATGATGTCAACAAAGACACAAGGTGTCCGTCCATTCCCTGACCTTGCACTATACTTCCTTACCCCTTTTTGTGATCATGCCCTGTTTGTTGTAATTTATTTATTAATTTATATGGGTTTTTCATTGCATCAACATTATTTGAGTTATGTTGCAATGCTCTTAATGATGGAAGAAGACCCCATAATCAAATGCCCATAAGGACTGGTCAAGCAGGAAAGGCATTCTGTAAGTCAGTTTAGAGTCTGCTTCTCATGAAAATTCCAATGCTGTCACCAGTATATAAATTCATACATGGAGGGGCCATGTGATTTTAAGTTCTGTATATTAACCATCAGGCCATGGAGTTATTGTAATTTACACCAGTTATCGTTTAAACTCAATATTGTACTGAAATAATGATAAACTATCCAACAAATGACTTTTTTGGCTAAGATAGAAATCATTGTGACAAAAAGAGAATTAGCTCATGATGAAGAAAGTCTTCATTTGTTACAATGTTCACATTGTGTCTGTCCAAAACGTGTGTGGATGCATTTGTTTAAGGAAAAGTTGTCTGCTTCTTTATCCGTCATTGTTCTCTTCAGGGCCAAAGAAATGTCATACTTCTTGTTTCTTATCTTTTCCAACCAATGTGTAACTTTTGTTTTTTCTTTATTGCATTTTCCTTTTTAATCATAAATACATGCAACGTCGTGTATCCGCTAAGGGTACTGGAAAAGAATTTAATAAGCTTTTGCTTTCGTTCTTTTTCATTTCATCTGTGTTGTATAACTTGATATTTATGTATATTGTGTATATTTCAATGAATAAACTATGTTTAAACTATAGAAGTGATTGTTATTACAGGAGAAATTGTAATAAATTATTACTTCCTCCTTTTTTCACAATGATTTATTAATATCTTTTAATTGCTTTTGAGAAAGGTAAATCAACATTTTATGGCTCATTGCACATACTTCATTAAATGACTTAAAATAATGTTACTTGCATGAGTCAACATATGATACTTGAAAACTCTTAGTTTAACAAAAGATTACTTTATGGTTGCATTGGCAGGTGTGGCTTTATTAGTATGTCATTGTAAATGTATATTTAAGATCAAAGGATTAATGCAAGACCATAATGAGTCCTTCATAGATGTATTGGTTTTGCTATAGTCTTGCTTGAAGTGTCGTAGTGCTGCATGAAAGACAGCCAAGTATTTCAAGTTATATTATTGTATTCTATCTAATCAACCCAGGAGCGGAGGTAGAAGGTCTACCAGGCGTGGCCCATGGGTTATTCCCCAGGGGTGGGGTAGAGCTTATCTTCTATTTCTATACTGACTGTAACAAACGATTGGCCGAACAGCTGGCAGAGCAAGTCAAACAAGAGGAAGCCGAGGAAAATAAGGATCCAAAGTAAGTTTTTACATTTAGGTTGAAGGCTAATGGCTTTTGTTGATATGATGACCAAAAAAAGGATCAAACCTACCTTTTTGTCACTTTAAATCAGAATTAAAACTGGTGTAAGTCTTTGGTATAAATGAAGAACAGCTGCTTAACCATTTACCAAACACCAAATTATATACTTTCCCTAATTGGAAGAGATTGCAGACGACATTTCTAATGGGATAAAATTGAAAAGTAATCTGCTGATAGGGGAGAAACCATTGTGGGAAAAGGAGAAATTGCTAGTTAGATTGCCCCAAACAGGCAATTTCGACTTTTTTCATAACAATTTCTCAAGTTGTCAAGTCGCAAGCTGTGAAATAATAATCTGTGTTTATGTATATTTTCAGTGCTTCAAAGATTCGACCATTTATAAGAGGTGCATTGGAAACAAGACTTCGAATGATAACTCCATACATAGACAAATGGCCGCAGGTATGTATAACTTATTTAGTCTGGATACTTATGTGTCAATTGGTTTGAATAATTGCTACAGAGACATCTATTCATGATTCATGCTTATTCTAAGTCATATATGCTAGGAAATAATGCCTAAGAAATGTTGATTAGATGTTCCATTGTACTTAAAAAGAAATTATTGGATTTTCTTTTCCAACCCGATATGGTGGATAGTAGACATATGTTTATCTTTCACAGTACTCTTGTAATTATCATTATCATTAATTGATAGATATCCTTGTCCACTATTTAGAGACAATGATTTACTAAAACTTCTGCATCTTTCTATGTGCAGATTGGTCTTTATACTTCTTTACTCTTTAATTATCTCCCCTTCATTTTGATTATCATCTGTATGTTGTAATTCCAATAAAAATGGAATTTTTCATATTTCAGCTTGCCAATCATCTTATTTAAAAAGGTTTAGTCCAATTTTACTAAATTTTATTAAATTGTTTGTGGCCTTAATCTAATATTTGATTTTGAAATGCAGATGATAGAGTTTCTTCAATTTTGACTCTTAGAATGCTGGGAAATTTTCTAAAAATAGATTGTTGTGTCATCTGCTTTTCAAAACCTTAAATATCTGCTTCATTCTGTTGAGGAAAGATACTCAGAGTAGCAAACAGGTTAGACCAATTTACTTGGCGACTGTCCTGGATCTAACCTGTTTTCATAAGCATAAAGTTGGTTCCAGGGTACCGTTTTACTAAACAGTTTACGCTTAAGATTTACGTAAGTCTAAAACAACAATTCCTCTTATTTCAATATTGGGCGAAGCAATATTGCAAAGTAACACATCATTGGAATCGTCTCTCCGAGACGCTTCCAATGACGTGTCACATTGAAATATTGTACTTTCAATGAAGAAACTATCCATGTGTATCAGTTATGACTTGCGCAAATATTTTCCGTAAGTTGTTTAGTAAAACGGGCTCCAGCTCTATAAGGGTTAATTTGTATAAAACAACTTGTAAGACCCTAATAAGTATTATGATTATATTTGCAGGCAATGGGCATCATGGCCCTACCTCCCAATGTACCAGAGGCCCTGTCTAATCTGGTCAACCTGACAGATGAGATCTGGTATTACGCTGGCGATAGATCTACAGATGTAAGCTTAAATTCTAATGTCCTTTTATTCATCTTAACCCTTACCCTCCTTTTGAGGGGTTTGTTACTGGTTCATATTAAAAAATAAATCTAGATGACTAGAAATGGAATGCCACAAAAAAACGTTTTCCTGTTGATGTGAGGTATAAACAATTGTGACAAAACGATAAATCTAATGTAAGGAGTAATTGACCCCTTTGTTGAAGTGATTTCTTAAGATCTTCTGCAGAAGCTTTGTCGAAGTTTGTTGTATGGAAGATTGGGTAAAAAGATACAACTTTGAATGATTTTGTAGTAGATGGCATTAGAAGACACATTTGCTAAAGGAGTATTAGGCCATTATAAGCATCTTCTTTTGTGCCAATCTATTAAATGTTTGTCAATCAATTTTATATTGTTTCAAGTGTATTATCTTGCCCTTTGGGAGTTGGTCTGTTATCTAGTAAGAATAGTTAGAGGGTAAACCCTTCACAAAGAATTCCTGTATCGTTCTCTCTACTGGACACTGTCCAGTGCTTAAAACCCTGTTCAGGTCTTTTCCTTCATCCAAGAGTTACACTATGAATACATGAATAATGTAACATTACAAGTTTTATAAACTTAATGAATATGTGTGTCAGATTGTAAATATTAGCTGTATATTTGATTGTATCATTATTAGGAGACATTTATTGGGAAGGGAGATAAATAATGTTTACAGGAACCTTTAGTGTGAGTGGAATTGTGAGGATTATGTCCCTTTACATGATAAAAAAAATACTATTTTGGTATAATGTGTAAGTTAACAATATCTGATAAATGGAGGGTTCAGTACTAAAGTAAACATGAAGCACTTACTATGGTACTGCTCTGATCCCTCGAAATATATCTTGATAGCATTTTATAGCCATGTGTGATATATTTCACTGATATATATGTTGACTTTTCTTGGCTTATCATTTTATTAATCTCCAATACTTTAAAATGGATTTAAATAAATTTCAACCAATTTTAATCCATATATAACTATTTCCAGTTCAATTGGTACACCAAAAGAATGACACTTGGAGGAGTTTACAAAGCAACAGAGGTTTATATGGTGCAGGACAAATCGGATGACTATGAACAAACATGGGAGTTTCTGGACAGGAGGATGGGGGATTTATCAACGGTCTCAAAATTTGCCAGACAGGTAAGATGGTTCAGTGAAATGATAATAAGCTCAAAGCAACCTCAACCATGAAGTCTTAAGTACTAAATGGTTGAGGAAGAATTGAGATGTTTCATGAAACCCAGGCCAGGACAGTATGATAATAACAAAAAGATTTAACTGGTCATTTTTAATTTATCTTTATGTCTGTTGCAGCAAATGATTAAAACTCCTTTCTTTTGACATTGCATTGTTTGCATTGTCTGTAATTTGTAATAACACAATAGTTGTAAGTTGTTGTCTAAATGAGGTATTTGTATTGTTATGAAGCTGTGATACAGAAATTAAGACAAAAAAGGACTGTGAAATAAATGTTTGGCAAAGTTTGGTGAAACACTCTCAAAATGAATATTGTCAGTGGTTTTCTTGAGACTTCTTTGTAAAATTATTGTTGAATTCATGTACATTGAAATGTTATCTCAAGTTTTGAATTTTTTTGCTTTAGGGCATGGAAGGTGGATCAGTACTTAAGGAAGCTTGCAAAGGACTTTCAATAATGGTAAGTGGTATTAATTGATATTTTTAGATGTGAAATAAGTAGAACCAATATGCGAGTATTGACATGTTGCAAACCTATTAATTTGTAGAGAGACTGTTTATACTTACATGTTGATGTTTATAATTGTTTTCAATGCCACTGTTGAGCAACGATGTTTTAAAGCACAATAGGTAGTTTTCAAGCAATGCCCAAGTAACTTATGACTAATGAGTAGTCTGGTTTCAAGATGAGATAGACACTTAGCAAAGAATATTTAAGTATTGAAATAAAATACAAAGAAGGATACTGGTGATATTGAAGAGAAATATAAATGACACATTGAAAAAATGCATGCTTGTAATTAATGAAACATACAATTGTTGAATGGGGGAAATTTCTACATTTCATATTGGTTTTACTTTCAGACAAGGAACATGGTTGGGATGAACGCGAGGACGAAATAAGAAAGAGGAGAACACCCTTGTGATAAATCTAATTCAGAGAAAAACTTGCCAAATTGATTAGAGCATGAAAGGACAATTATCATCATTTTTGTGTGGTCTCTTGATATTGATGCAGCCATAAATTATCTTATACAAATGTGTACTACCTGCTTATTTACTGCATATTTTTTATCCCTTGTCGTGTTAATGCTGTTCTTTGTTTGTCCTCAATGCAGCGCATTTATTTAAGGACATGATCCTTTTGGTTTGACAATGATTGTAGATGCTTTATTAGAAGCAATCTTTAAAATCTGGAATTCAGATCTACAATACACTTAATGAAATGATGGTTTGTATTGTTGTTTGTAGGAAATTCAAAATGTTCCTTTTTCCCTGAATTCAAAGCAAATCAGGCTAACAATGAGATAGTAGTCCATATTTTGTGATAAGTGCAATAGTCTGATACAATTATGTATACCTTTGTTAATGAATATTTAGTGCACCTCTGATCTGTTTCTAATGTAGTAATAATCTTAGTTTGGTTTCATTCATTTGTAATGTTTGTTGAAGGACTCTGAAAGGATAAATTCACCTGAATGAACCAGATATGGTATATGAAATAAACTTTTGTAAACTTTGTTGTTATACACTTGACTCAGATTTTTTTGTTTATTATCCAAGTCTAAAGTGGTTTCAAAAGATATTCCCCGTCATTTCAAATCCTGGTGAAGGCATTTAGATGTTCATATGAATCCTATTCTAAGGGGCCTGTTTACAGAGGGGACATATAGGTTCTATAACACCCCTCCCCCTCCTCTCCAACTCGGTAACAGGGAATACTTGTTTCGACAAAAAATGTCTTGGTAGTATTCTCTTAAAAAAGATTCCCACCGATAACAAAATCAGAAAAAAATGACACTTCTTTACATTTGAACAAACTATGTTGAGGACAAACCCCACGATACCTATCAGTGACAATAATTACTTTTTAATTTTCAAACTGAATCGTATCTGTAGTTCAAATAAGAATGCACCCCGAAAACTGCAAATGCTTGATCTGTTATCCTGGTTAGATTGTTTACAACGAAACGACCGTTAGTGTACTGGGCTGAAGGAGTTTGTGTACAACGTTTGAAATATTATTAGAATTGAAGAGAGAGAGATAGGCGGAGAGACAAACAGAAACGGAGGTCGATATCGAATTGTCAGGAAAGGACAATGACATAGAGTAAACAATTCTTTTGGGAGTAACATTTGGGTTTCTCTTACTTAATAATCGCAAAGTTTTAAAACCTGGCAAAATGAATAAGAACTATAAAAACCGGTTTATTGTAATAGGAAGACAATGCCTCTTCAGAGGACACCACACGAAAAGCTACAACTGTTTTGCATGTTTTTCAAAAAGCTTTGAACTGCTTGATGTCGTGGTTGATATAGTAAAAATGAATGCTTATTTTTTTTTTATAAAAACTATACATAGATCTACCTAATCACAGAAACATTTCAAATTCAAGCAGTTCTATTATCGTCTGCAAGTTCTAGACCTGTCACAAATACGTCGCTTGGTGAACAATTAAGATTTCGTCTCGGATAAGGCAGTCCACAATACAAATTTTAAGTGCACATTTTGAATAAAATGTTTGCACATGTTTAGGTGCATGTATTGATAAAAACTACTCTGAGAAATTTTTGATAATTGTTTTTTAACGTCATTTTACATGTATTCCCTGCTATTATCATTTCACCTATTCATTTTTAGCATGGTACAGCTGCTATGATAGAAAAAGCTTGCCTCTCTGAACAATGATCGCTGTACCCCTCTCTTTCAGATAGAGGTTCGAGTCGGAAATAAGTGTTTTTTCGACTTGGCTCAAACATCTACTGATATGTATGCTAAACCCATTACCCCACATGTTTGGACTGGTTAAAGCTCAAAGAATGATGTCTGAAAAGATTTACTGTTATGGAAAGATGAATGCTCATTAGGACTATTTTATCCTTTTGCATAAATCGTTTCTAAAGAATTCTGGAGCAGATGCGGGGTTTCATTGAAAGAGAGATCAAATAGTGCACGGGGTCCGTGTTTTCGCAGTGACAACAACTGCGTACTAAAACTGTAACCCTTACTTATACGTATAAGTACCACCATCGTACTCTGTTGGGTAAATTAGAAGAACCGTCTTCTTGGCTTTACTTTTTCAAGGCACTTGAGAAAGTATTTAGGCTGACTTCGAATTGAGTATGACTTCATTTATAGATCACCACTTAACTCCGACGCTTATTCTTATACTCAAAGTTGAGCAATACTTTTAAGTTTAAGCAATATATCATCCTTAAGAACGTTTCGAAAATCCGGATCCAGATATTTATCGGATTATAATGTTAAGCAGTTTACAGCCCAAGATTCACCAAAATGGTTGGTCTCTGTAAACATAGACGAAATGTTTGTTTTCTTGTATATGTAGAGCTGAAATATTGAAAATGATAGCCTTTAATCGAAGTCTATATCGCCTTTCTTTGGCTATACCGAGCGTTCGATACTAAACCATGGCAAGTCCATTACTTTCCGTAAGGACTTGCTTTATGCTTGCACGAAATCTTCGAAATGTCAAGTTAATCCCTTCACTTAAAAGATAAATACTGTTTAACCCATTACCAACCAATAACGACATTTGGCCAGTTTGTTGTAGACGACCCTGGAAAACATTGTGGGAAAATGAGAAATTGCTCTTAACGAGCAATTTCTCCTTTTCCCACAAAGTTTTCTGCCGTACCAGCAGATAATATTTTAATTTCATAACATTTTGAAATATCATCTGCAAACTCATTCAATTTAGGACAGTCAAAAGTTTGGTGTTTGGTAAAGGGTTAATGTCGTAATTGTACCGCCATACTCCATTCCGTCTACGCTTTCCTTCTCAGATACCAATGTTATGGGTGAGGAAAGAGACAGGGGCCTGTCTTACAATGGTTTACCTGACACATTTCTGCTTAAACGTAAATATCAAAAGAAAACGTGTACTTAAGAGAAACTTAATTTTGGCTAAGAAGGAACATTAGTTCTCACTATGAAATCTTTATCGTACTTCTTAACGCATGTCCCTTGTTCATTCGCAACGTCAATATCTTACCTTTGAGATGCAAGGGTAACAATTATTTGTAGAAGTAAAGTAATGGATATTTGTGAGACAGGACCCAAAATCTTTAATTGTTTGTTTATCATGGTTGCAATGACCAGATACGAGAAAGAGTGAGTAAAACAATGAAGGGCCCTTTTGTTTGAATACCGTGTATATTTCCAATTGGCGTGACCATAGGATGGTTCCCGCCAAATCGTTATCTGCCGTGTCGTATCGGGACAAAAAAACGGACGGGTCCACGATAATCTTCTGACACCACATGAGATCGGGAGTGCGTGTTTCCTTTAATCAAAATTTCGTTTCTGTGAATCTGGATTTATTAGATATGAGGCTTTCTTGCAGACGGTTTTTATTTGACGTCTTGAAAAACGTATTCTAAACTCTATTTAGGATCAAGCGTACAACTTTAGCAATATATTCCCTCAAAGGAGCTTGTGGTATGTACAAATGTTCAAAACTAGTAGTGGATCCTACTTATATTTATAATTAGTTAATAGGAAGAATTTGGGGAAAGCTTAAATCAAGGTTTTTGTTGCGATATTTTACATCTAAAACTTGGATTCAAAGCTTCTTGTTTTAAATGATGATATACTCCATTGTGGCAAACATAAAGACAATGTTCCTTGGCAAATGAACAAGCTCATTATTTGCGACAACTTATATTCACATTCAAGGTGCTTGCTTACTTCTGAGAGAGTTCGATATTTGCGACGATTACTTCCTGTCATCCTAACATAGGCTGTACAAAAGGCGACATTGTCAGTCTTGTCTATAATTAGTATCGTGTTATATAGTTATCCTAGAGGATTTATCCACATGTACGGGGATGTGCTACGAGAGGGCCTTCTTTCTACGGGATATAAACGGACTTGGCGTGTGGACTCAGGACATATCAGTAACATGGCGCCAACCTGCTACAAAACGCGGTAAGTTTGTTCAGACATAGCTGATTGTTGTGTTTATCCTTATTGAAATAAACGCCAAATAAGTGTTATCATTTTCTTTTAATTGAGTATTAACCGTTATGACAAAAAGAGAATTGCACGTGACGATGATTGATCTGAAATACGTATACTATTTGACGTTAGAACAATTGAAACGTTTCTGCAATGTATTTAGTTTGTGTGAATTAGATTGTTAAAGCTTCACGATCTTGAGATCGGTGTGTTTTTGGCTCATTTTAAAACTCCATGGGGTGTTGATATGGCAAAGCCAATAAACGAAGAGAATGAGCATTCATCATGTATTTCAAACATAGTAAAACACGGAGGGAATTGTCATGAGCGATGTCTCTTCTTGACGACAATGCTCTCTTTCTAACTTCTAACTCAAAAATATCCACTCTGCTTTTATTCGCTGTCAAAAAGTTTCAATTCGAAACAGATAATAATTCCAACGAACTACGATTCCGTCATTGATCAGAATTGGACGTATGTAATTTTCATCAGAGACATTTAGCTTTGATCAACTCGTATCATATTTCCTGTCTTATAAACGTGTTCACATCGAACGAAAACAACTCATCGATGGCTCTCTTGAAAAAAAAAATGCTTAGTGAACTGAACAATAAGAGTTTGTTCAGATAATGAAGTACGACAGCGTCCATGAAAGGACTGAAATGTAGATATGCAAAGTGATCACAATATAAAATCGGAAATGTGCACCCAATATTGATTGGATGAGTTTCATTTCTACCTTTTTATGCATGTACATGATTTATATGATATGTATATACTGAAGAAGATCAAATGGAAAGGTTTCGTTCGGCAACCCCTATCCTCAATGTGGATGACATTGAAAAGACAAAGAACTCACATTGACATGGCGAGAATCTTGCTGTGACGAAGTACATGTTCCTTTGTCATGATAGGTTTATAATTAGTAATAGTGTTATTCACGGCTACTTTCTTGTCATTGATCAATAGTTTGAGATCGCGAGTGTCCCACTATCATGGACATATAAATGATTAAAGAGGGGTAGGATAAGTGTTTAATCGATGTCACGCAATTAGACGACATATCCGTGACAGTTCCGAGATTGGTTTACAAACAGACCTAACGAGAAAGTACATATCTAGAAATCGATGCAAGACTATAAAAAAAGTTCTTGAAGCCGAGCCCGATAACGTTTCCCATTCAAAGACACCAGCTTTCTATTCTATTTATCCTGTTATCTTTACGTATTCTTTCAAACAAACAAGATGTAAAGAAATCCCGAGAAAAAAGGAAAAAATAAGTAGAGAGTGATGTAAAAATGACGTCATGGCGTTCTTATTACGTCATGATTCGTCACGTGCATGTGTTATATGGTCAGTGCCGGATATCACAAATGTTATACGGCACCTAGTTATCGGTCCTTAAATGACACTGGTGACAGGATAAAACAAATAAATCGGGCTTTACATCATTCAACAACTTAAATGTCTAGTTATATTGAAATACATGTATGATGGATAAATCTAGTTAAGTGGGTACTCGTTTGGATTGTTTCTCGAGTGGGGGTTCTAATAAATGCCCACAAGTTGTGGTCATTCATCATGATCTCACATGAAAGGGCATGAAAGACACAGACATATTCCCATCATCAGAAACGTACGTGTGGTGCCAAATACGAATCATTCATTTCATGACACCCCTGGTTTAACCCATTAACAAACAAAAACGACATTTAACCACTTTGTTGCAGACTACTCTAGAAAACATTGTTGGAAAAGGAGAATTTGCTCTTAACGATAATCTATTGTAAGATTTCTTCCCAATTTCATTAATTTTGAATGTCGTCTTTCAATTTGGGACAGTCGAACATTTGGCGTTTGGTAAAGGGTTTAACTTAAAGACGGACGGATGGATACTCTTGTTGATTGTCCATCGTCTTCGATTCAATAAATAATGAAATACCCACAAATTGTAATCAATCGGCATGATATCAAATGAAACGCATGCAAAACACAAAAACAACCCTTTCTCAAAATGCATGTGCAGTGATAAAACCGGATCGTTTGTTTTATGACCGGATCTAAATGCTCCTGGTTTAAATACGAATGGGTGTAATGGCCAAATAGTTGGTCGTTGAAGTGTTTGCTTGTTCAAGTACCCCATCATAAACGATACTGGTTTTGTTTGTATCCGGATCATCGAATGAATGTATATTGCCCGCTTGATAACACATTTTATTCGTTGGACATCTTTGTGAATATTTAAACATCACAACCTTATCATCAGGTGTGTCATTGAAACGAAACATGTTTTAATGACTTTCAACAAATTATTTGTAAAAGGGCGGTGTCTAATTTTTTCCACAGCCATATATTGTTTACATGAAACGTGCATCTTAAATCCTGCATGATTATTTGTGACTATCTCAAACTATGAAGAAGCATTGTTACCGGTTGTCCTCGTTGATAATCACGTAGTAAACTATCTCAAACTATGAAGAAGCATTGTTACCGGTTGTCCTCGTTGATAATCATGTAGTAAACTATCTCAAACTATGAAGAAGCATTGTTAACGGTTGTCCTCGTTAATAATCACGTTGTAAACTATCTCAAACTATGAAGAAGCATTGTTAACGGTTGTCCTCGTTGATAATCACGTTGTAAACTATCTCAAACTATGAAGAAGCATTGTTACCGGTTGTCCTCGTTGATAATCACGTAGTAAACTATCTCAAACTATGAAGAAGCATTGTTACCGGTTGTCCTCGTTGATAATCATGTAGTAAACTATCTCAAACTATGAAGAAGCATTGTTAACGGTTGTCCTCGTTAATAATCACGTAGTAAACTATCTCAAACTATGAAGAAGCATTGTTAACGGTTGTCCTCGTTAATAATCACGTTGTAAACTATCTCAAACTATGAAGAAGCATTGTTAACGGTTGTCCTCGTTGATAATCACGTAGTAAACTATCTCAAACTATGAAGAAGCATTGTTACCGGTTGTCCTCGTTAATAATCACATTGTAAACTATCTCAAACTATGAAGAAGCATTGTTACCGGTTTTCCTCGTTAATAATCACGTAGTAAACTATCTCAAACTATGAAGAAGCATTGTTACCGGTTGTCCTCGTTTATAATCACGTAGTAAACTATCTCAAACTATGAAGAAGCATTGTTACCGGTTGTCCTCGTTAATAATCACGTAGTAAACTATCTCAAACTATGAAGAAGTATTGTTAACGGTTGTCCTCGTTAATAATCACGTAGTAAACTATCTCAAACTATGAAGAAGCATTGTTACCGGTTGTCCTCGTTAATAATCACGTAGTAAACTATCTCAAACTATGAAGAAGCATTGTTACCGGTTGTCCTCGTTAATAATCACGTTGTAAACTATCTCAAACTATGAAGAAGCATTGTTACCGGTTGTCCTCATTGATAATCATGTAGTAAACTATCTTAAACTATGAAGAAGCATTGTTACCGGTTGTCCTCGTTGATAATCACGTTGTGAACTATCTTAAACTATGAAGAAGCATTGTTACCGGTTGTCCTCGTTGATAATCACGTAGTAAACTATCTCAAACTATGAAGAAGCATTGTTACCGGTTGTCCTCGTTGATAATCATGTAGTAAACTATCTCAAACTATGAAGAAGCATTGTTACCGGTTGTCCTCGTTAATAATCACGTAGTAAACTATCTCAAACTATGAAGAAGTATTGTTACCGGTTGTCCTCGTTGATAATCACGTAGTAAACTATCTCAAACTATGAAAAAGCATTGTTACCGGTTGTCCTCGTTAATAATCACGTAGTAAACTATCTCAAACTATGAAGAAGCATTGTTACGGTTGTCCTAGTTAATATCCGCGTTGTAAACTATCTCAAACTATGAAGCTTATTGTTACGGTTGTCCTCGTTGATAATCCGTAGTAAACTATCTCAAACTATGAAGAAGTATTGTTACCGGTTGTCCTCGTTGATAATCACGTAGTAAACTATCTCAAACTATGAAAAAGCATTGTTACCGGTTGTCCTCGTTAATAATCACGTAGTAAACTATCTCAAACTATGAAGAAGCATTGTTACCGGTTGTCCTCGTTAATAATCACGTTGTAAACTATCTCAAACTATGAAGAAGCATTGTTACCGGTTGTCCTCGTTGATAATCACGTAGTAAACTATCTTAAACTATGAAGAAGCATTGTTACCGGTTGTCCTCGTTGATAATCACGTTGTGAACTATCTTAAACTATGAAGAAGCATTGTTACCGGTTGTCCTTGTTGATAATCACGTAGTAAACTATCTCAAACTATGAAGAAGCATTGTTACCGGTTGTCCTCGTTGATAAGCACGTAGTAAACTATCTCAAACTATGAAGAAGCATTGTTACCGGTTGTCCTCGTTGATAATCACGTTGTGAACTATCTTAAACTATGAAGAAGCATTGTTACCGGTTGTCCTTGTTGATAATCACGTAGTAAACTATCTCAAACTATGAAGAAGCATTGTTACCGGTTGTCCTCGTTGATAAGCACGTAGTAAACTATCTCAAACTATGAAGAAGCCTTGTTTCTGGTTGTCCTCGTTGATAATCACGTAGTAAACTATCTCAAACTATGAAGAAGCATTGTTACCGGTTGTTCTCGTTGATAATCACGTTGTAAACTATCTCAAACTATGAAGAAGCATTGTTAACGGTTGTCCTCGTTGATAATCACGTTGTAAACTATCTCAAACTATGAAGAAGCATTGTTAACGGTTGTCCTCGTTGATAATCACGTAGTAAACTATCTCAAACTATGAGAAAGAATTGTTACCGGTTGTACTCGTTAATAATCACGTAGTAAACTATCTCAAACTATGAAGAAGCATTGTAACCGGTTGTCCTCGTTGATAATCACGTAGTAAACTATCTTAAACTATGAAGAAGCATTGTAACCGGTTGTCCTCGTTGATAATCACGTAGTAAACTATCTCAAACTATGAAGAAGCATTGTTACCGGTTGTCCTCGTTGATAATCACGTAGTAAACTATCTCAAACTATGAAGAAGCATTGTAACCGGTTGTCCTCGTTGATAATCACGTTGTAAACTATCTTAAACTACGAAGAAGCATTGTTAACGGTTGTCCTCGTTAATAATCACGTTGTAAACTATCTCAAACTATGAAGAAGCATTGTTACCGGTTGTCCTCGTTGATAATCATGTAGTAAACTATCTCAAACTATGAAGGAGCATTGTTACTGGTTGTCCTAGTTAATAATCACGTAGTAAACTATCTCAAACTATGAAGAAGCATTGTTACCGGTTTTCCTCGTTAATAATCACGTAGTAAACTATCTCAAACTATGAAGAAGCATTGTAACCGGTTGTCCTCGTTGATAATCACGTTGTAAACTATCTTAAACTACAAAGAAGCATTGTTAACGGTTGTCCTCGTTAATAATCACGTTGTAAACTATCTCAAACTATGAATAAGCATTGTTACCGGTTGTCCTCGTTGATAATCATGTAGTAAACTATCTCAAACTATGAAGGAGCATTGTTACTGGTTGTCCTAGTTAATAATCACGTAGTAAACTATCTCAAACTATGAAGAAGCATTGTTACCGGTTTTCCTCGTTAATAATCACGTAGTAAACTATCTCAAACTATGAAGAAGCATTGTTAACGGTTGTCCTCGTTGATAATCACGTAGTAAACTATCTCAAACTATGAAGAAGCATTGTTACCGGTTGTCCTCGTTGATAATCACGTAGTAAACTATCTCAAACTATGAAGAAGCATTGTTACCGGTTGTCCTCGTTAATAATCACGTAGTAAACTATCTCAAACTATGAAGAAGCATTGTAACCGGTTGTCCTCGTTGATAATCACGTAGTAAACTATCTTAAACTATGAAGAAGCATTGTAACCGGTTGTCCTCGTTGATAATCACGTAGTAAACTATCTCAAACTATGAAGAAGCATTGTTACCGGTTGTCCTCGTTGATAATCACGTAGTAAACTATCTCAAACTATGAAGAAGCATTGTAACCGGTTGTCCTCGTTGATAATCACGTTGTAAACTATCTTAAACTACGAAGAAGCATTGTTAACGGTTGTCCTCGTTAATAATCACGTTGTAAACTATCTCAAACTATGAAGAAGCATTGTTACCGGTTGTCCTCGTTGATAATCATGTAGTAAACTATCTCAAACTATGAAGGAGCATTGTTACTGGTTGTCCTAGTTAATAATCACGTAGTAAACTATCTCAAACTATGAAGAAGCATTGTTACCGGTTTTCCTCGTTAATAATCACGTAGTAAACTATCTCAAACTATGAAGAAGCATTGTAACCGGTTGTCCTCGTTGATAATCACGTTGTAAACTATCTTAAACTACAAAGAAGCATTGTTAACGGTTGTCCTCGTTAATAATCACGTTGTAAACTATCTCAAACTATGAATAAGCATTGTTACCGGTTGTCCTCGTTGATAATCATGTAGTAAACTATCTCAAACTATGAAGGAGCATTGTTACTGGTTGTCCTAGTTAATAATCACGTAGTAAACTATCTCAAACTATGAAGAAGCATTGTTACCGGTTTTCCTCGTTAATAATCACGTAGTAAACTATCTCAAACTATGAAGAAGCATTGTTAACGGTTGTCCTCGTTGATAATCACGTAGTAAACTATCTCAAACTATGAAGAAGCATTGTTACCGGTTGTCCTCGTTGATAATCACGTGGTAAACTATCTCAAACTATGAAGAAGCATTGTTACCGGTTGTCCTCGTTGATAATCACGTTGTAAACTATCTCAAACTATGAAGAAGCATTGTTACCGGTTGTCCTCGTTAATAATCACGTAGTAAACTATCTCAAACTATGAAGAAGTATTGTTAACGGTTGTCCTCGTTAATAATCACGTAGTAAACTATCTCAAACTATGAAGAAGTATTGTTACCGGTTGTCCTCGTTAATAATCACGTAGTAAACTATCTCAAACTATGAAGAAGCATTGTTACCGGTTGTCCTCGTTAATAATCACGTAGTAAACTATCTCAAACTATGAAGAAGCATTGTTAACGGTTGTCCTCGTTAATAATCACGTAGTAAACTATCTCAAACTATGAAGAAGCATTGTTACCGGTTGTCCTCGTTGATAATCACGTAGTAAACTATCTCAAACTATGAATAAGCATTGTTACCGGTTGTCCTCGTTAATAATGACGTAGTAAACTATCTCAAACTATGAATAAGCATTGTTACCGGTTGTCCTAGTTAATAATCACGTAGTAAACTATCTCAAACTATGAAGAAGCATTGTTACAGGTTTTCCTCGTTAATAATCACGTAGTAAACTATCTCAAACTATGAAGAAGTATTGTTACCGGTTGTCCTCGTTAATAATCACGTAGTAAACTATCTCAAACTATGAAGAAGCATTGTTACCGGTTGTCCTCGTTAATAATCACGTAGTAAACTATCTCAAACTATGAAGAAGCATTGTTAACGGTTGTCCTCGTTAATAATCACGTAGTAAACTATCTCAAACTATGAAGAAGCATTGTTACCGGTTGTCCTCGTTGATAATCACGTAGTTAACTATCTCAAACTATGAATAAGCATTGTTACCAGTTGTCCTCGTTGATAATCACGTAGTAAACTATCTCAAACTATGAATAAGCATTGTTACCGGTTGTCCTCGTTGATAATCACGTAGTAAACTATCTCAAACTATGAAGAAGCATTGTTACCGGTTGTCCTCGTTAATAATCACGTAGTAAACTATCTCCAACACAGATAGACTACATACTAGTTGATGCAGCGTTAGCTGGTTATATCATTAAAAGCTCAGTCAATGAAGATGCACCACTTAATGTGTCTCGTCATCTTCCTATGTTCCTTCACCTTAAAATAGACTTGGATACACACAAAATCACTGGTCATGAAACATTTCAGAGACGTTGGTTCAAGTGGAACAATCCACATAAAACGAATGCCTACAAAAGAGATCTATCACGACTTCTACGCACAGCGGAAATTGACTTTTCAAACATCGATGAGGCTTATTCTACGCTAGTAACGTGTATAATGGCAGCAGCCGAAATGTGCTTATCAAAACGTGAATATCGACCTTTCTTAAAACCTTACTGGACATCCACCTTAAAGAAGCTGCATAAAGATCTAAAATATGCTCACTTAGCATGGAAATGGTCAGGAAAGTTAGAGAACAGCATCGAACAAGAAAGATATAAGACTCTAAAGCGCACTTTCAGAAGAAACCTTCGTTCTGCAGCACATGAATTTGAGAAAACAGAACTTCAAATGATCGACGGCTACTGTGAATTAGACCAGAACCGTTTTTGGAAAGTGATTAACTCTAAAAAGGCGCAAAACAAAAAGCGGGGCTGTGAAATGATGTTTAACGGCAAAAAGGAGAAATCTCTTGAGGGGATCTTAGATGGATGGGCGGAACATTTCACTGGTCTTTACAAGTTCAAAGAAAGTCGTGATTTCGATAGTGAGTTTAAACTTCATGTTGACAAGAAGGTAGACGAATATTTATCGCAAACAGATGCGCCAATGGACTCGAACCTATGCAGCGAGACAAACGTCGAGGAGATACAATCCATTATAAACAGCCTGCCCAACAACAAGAATGGATCCATCGATAACCTCACTTACGAACATTTAAAGTATGGTGGCCCAGAACTGTCATTATGCTTATGCATTCTGTTTAACGCCATTTTCCACAAAGAAAAACTACCAAAGAATTTCAAATCAGGACTCATTATTACTTTACACAAGGGAAATGGAAAATCACTTAGCGACCCAAATAATTATCGTGCTATTTCACTTCTCCCGGTAATCTCAAAACTCTTTGAAAAGTTATTAATGAAACGCATAGAAGACAACATGTTCATCGACAAACTAAATGACTTGCAATATGGGTTTCAAAAGGGAAAGAGTTGTAAAATGGTGTCCTTCATTGTTCAAGAGGCTAGAGATTACTGTGTGGAAAGAGGAAGTCCACTATATGCTTGTTACATGGACGCTAAATCAGCATTTGATCTAGTTTGGACTCGTGGTCTCATCTATAAACTACATAACCTTGGAATAACGGGGAAAATGCTACGAATTATATCGAACTCTTTTCTAGACTGCTCAAGTTGTGTTCTCCAAAATGGACACATTTCGGCCAGCTTCAGGATCGAACAGGGGACCCGCCAAGGCTCTATATGTGCCCCGTTCTACTACACCGTCTATATCAACGATCTACTGGATTCGCTACAGGCCTCTTCTCATGGCCTGTGTGTTAACGACATCAAGATCTCCGCACCCACACAGGCTGACGACATAGTGCTTCTCTCGATGTCGCGTAACGGCATCAACGAGCTGCTGAAGATTTGCCACGCGTACGCATGTAGATGGCGTTACGTTTACAACCCCTCTAAGTGTGCTGCGTCGATTCTAAACCGCAAAAGTAAACCAACAAGCGGACAAATTCCATTCGTGTACGGAACATCAGTGATTTCTGAAGTGAACTCTTACAGACATCTAGGAATCATTCAATCTTCATCTGGAAAGCAACCTAGCAACATTGATAGAGTACAGCAACTGATAAGAGGCCAATTTATGTCAGTCACGAACTTAGTTAGCGGAAGTGCCGGTCCTAACCCGTGTACAACAATAAAACTATATCGGTCATGTGTCCTCCCTCGAGCTCTCTTTGGTTGTGAGTTGTGGAATGATATCTCAGAATCCAACATGAAAAAACTAGAGACAGCACATCACTTCTGTTTGAAGAGGGCCCAAGGGCTTCCACATCTTACACGGTCGGATATGGGTTTAGGGCTTGCTGGAGTCTCATCACTGCAAGCATTTATCGACCTTCAAAAACTGTTTTTTCTGGGTATACTGTGTCGGTCGTCTGCTAGATTCCTCTGTCATAAAGTGTTTCTTTTACGACTTTACCAATACGAAACGTTCAGCAAACAACAGCATGGGCTCATCCCCGACATACTACGAATCCTTGAGAAATACAGTCTGATGCCCTACCTAACAGCCTTTAAAAGATCAGGCGTGTTCCCGCATAAAATTACATGGAAAAGACTCTGTCAAACATCAATAACCAAACACGAAGAGGCATTATGGACAGAAAGGATAAACGGTTCTGACGATTTCCTCATATTTCGGCAATGTCATCTACGCCTTTGTGAAGCAAACAACTGGAGAGTGGCCAAAAAGCACCCAATCTCGCTGCCCTTAATGAAACATTTAGCCTCAATCTGTTGTAAACAGCTACCAGTTCAACCGCTAGTGTGTCCGCGATGTCTGCACGTGTACCAATGGGAAGCCGAACATTTAATATACGAGTGCCCAAATGTTGAAAGAGATAGACTTCATAATAGTTTATACATTACCCTCAACTCATTAAGTGACAATCTTGGCGACTTACTGATGCAACTTCCGAGACTCGAACTTGTTACCTACATGCTTGGAAAAATGGACAATAGACTAATGTGCCACTTAGATCTAGAACTGTACCCTTTATTTATGATGATATGTGGACAATTTCTTAAAGATGTATATGCTTAACTAAATGATGCACTCTGACCCATGTACACGTACATGTAGTAACAGTGACTGTTCATGTTTTCTCTCTTATTTGCATTGCTTTCTCTTCATTTCACCCTTATTGCTCTTTATCTTGTTCCTCTCACTTTGTATGTGTTTGACTCTTATGTATACTTTTGAAAATGTATTTGTTTAATATGTATGTATACCTATGTAAATCTTCAGAAAATGGAGGCAATAAAGCTATATATATATATACCGGTTGTCCTCGTTAATAATCACGTAGTAAACTATCTCAAACTATGAAGAAGCATTGTTACCGGTTGTCCTAGTTAATAATCACGTTGTAAACTATCTCAAACTATGAAGAAGCATTGTTACCGGTTGTCCTCGTTAATAATCACGTTGTAAACTATCTCAAACTATGAAGAAGCATTGTTACCGGTTGTCCTCGTTAATAATCACGTAGTAAACTATCTCAAACTATGAAGAAGCATTGTTACCGGTTGTCCTCGTTAATAATCACGTTGTAAACTATCTCAAACTATGAAGAAGCATTGTTAACGGTTGTCCTCGTTAATAATCACGTTATAAACTATCTCAAACTATGAATAAGCATTGTTACCGGTTGTCCTCGTTGATAATCACGTAGTAAACTATCTCAAACTATGAATAAGCATTGTTACCGGTTGTCCTCGTTAATAATCACGTAGTAAACTATCTCAAACTATGAAGAAGCATTGTTACCGGTTGTCCTCGTTAATAATCACGTAGTAAACTATCTCAAACTATGAAGAAGCATTGTTACCGGTTGTCCTCGTTAATAATCACGTAGTAAACTATCTCAAACTATGAAGAAGCATTGTTACCGGTTGTCCTAGTTAATAATCACGTTGTTAACGAGCTTGTGTCCCGGAACTAGGGTTCGCAAAGTTCGTCTAATCATGCTTCACTTTTTTTTCAATAAACAGATCATTCTACTTAACTCGTCGGCACCTATTGAACAAATACTTGTCTTCCGTTCAATGTCATGTTTTTGCTACATAGCTTTTTCCTTATCATTGGTCTTTTGTTTTAGTGTCAAGATAAGCTCTCTCTCTAAGTATTAACTATTGCCTACCTATGTTAGCCTTTCAGCACCGTCGTTTGACAAAAGAAGAGGAGCACGTACATAATTCAATCGGTATATGCCATGTATGTCTTTTTTCATTTCTATCTTTGAGTTCTTCTTTCATTTTACTTTGCTTGTATTTTTTCTTTTTGTACTTTGTTTGGATTCATTGTAAACTCGTCGTCTTGGCGGTATAATGAAACCAGACAAACCTGAAAGGAGGTATTCGTATCCAATTCATCAGAATCAAAACCGTTACGTTATCCAGTAACGTGACAAAACCACCAGATTCAATGTAGTTTTGTTCCCTGTGTGAGCAGGATAGGCTTGTAGACATCAACCATCAAGATTGTTCTCCCTAAAACTGTAACACTTGCTTCTCACATGTTTGCTTTGCTGAGACTAATGATTTCTTAAATTGAATGACATGATATCTGCTTGTATTTGCTTCTTCAACCAAGTCAATCAATAAATCAATTGATCAGTCAACGAGCATAATTAAAGATAGCAGGCGACGATGGTGCAGTGGTAGAGCGTTTTTCTCTTTGTATCGAGGGTACCGAGTTCAATTTCCGTTAGCAGCGAGGTAAAAAATGACGGGACTAGACCATAAATCGGTCCAAGTACTGGTTCAGTATCCAGGAAGTGGTCATCGAGAGTGAAAGAATAAGCTTCAAGCTTCCGTCACAATTGATGTAAAATGAACAAGTTAAAACTTAAAAAACTCTTGGTATCCTTTATCGAGATTTAGGACCATAACATCGTCGTGTTTTAGTCGTCTTTAAAAAGGTCGTTAAATAGCATTTGCAGTATTCATTTGAAGAGCATAAAACCGCTTTATTGTAGAGAGCAACTTCTCATATCATAACGAGAACATACGTATATGTCTAACTGGATGCGCTCTTCTTTAAAGGACGTATGATTTGAATGGTTTGTTTGCTTTCGGTATTAGACTTCACAAAAATGTTTTTACATGGACTGAATCTTCGAGCTAGTTAATTGATATACATTATCTTGATTTTTGTTGTACAGTTGAAAGGAAGGAAATGTTTGATTAGCCCATATTTCAAATTTTAATTAGACTAGTTCAAATAAAATAAATCTTCGGCATAATGTTTGCTCGCATGAACAAATCTCTGAGGGACAAAATGACCTTTCTGTAACTATTTTTCCAATTTCTATAAAAGCAGTTATCCTACGTTTTATGTGCGTTCTTTATGTAGCTTCCAGTCTAGACAAAGAGAATGCTATATTTTGATACATCAGCATAATTAATTCGTTCATTTCTACCATGTGTCGGCCTAGTTACAGTTTGAATGCGATACAATTACCAAACAATAACGACATTTGACAATCTTATGCAGACGACTATGGAAAACATTGTTGGAAAAGAAGAAATTGCTCATGACGAGCAATTTCTCCTTTTCCCACAATGTTTACTGTCCTATCAGAAGATGGGTTTTCAATTTCATCACATTTTGAAATGTCGTCTGCAAATTCAATATCACCTACGTTACCTTGTACACCACATTTATATGTCATCTACCGGTTTTTGCATAATTCCTTCCTGATATTTGATATGTACACATTATCATTAATTTATGCGAGAAAGGGTTTCGATGCCATTTAGACTGTTTAATATTCACAACGACGTGTTTAATCTTTCTTTCGCTTGAAGATCGGAATAGCTTTTCAGAGTTTAAACCTTTCATACTGAGAATAAAATAAATGTATATCCTTCCTGTGGATGTCTGCTGTCCTTTCTCTTTACAAAGTATCACCGGAGAATTTGTAGGTGTGTTATTTTGGACCAGCTTTTACATTTCTTTTTTCAACATACTGTAGGATAAATGGCGATGATCACTGTCCCAATACCATAACTGCATATAAGTGTTCTTGAGCAACGTGTTAGTTTGTAGAATGATAGAATAAACGTGTGAATGCTGTACCTTGAGATGTCCAATTTCAAATACAAACATTATTTTTTCTCGATAAAGTGTAGCCTTGGATTAGTTTGTGCGACCCGCACTGTCTGATCTAATACCAAACTTTATTCTTTGAATTTTTCTCAAGAGTAAACAGTCGTAAATGTAGAATATTTTGGAACATATAAGTTTAACCTAGCGTCAAATTTGCTAGTTCTGTGACAAAGACAGCTGACTGCAATGCGTTATTTTTTAGAAAATATGTAATTGATAGTTGGTCAGTAATTTTTAAAAGTTTGGAAATATATATGTAAAAATATAAAAGAGTCCATCCAGGCTATTGTGATGGGATCATTTTCGCCCACAGTTTGGTCTTTCTAAAAAGTAAATGTTTATATCAAAGTTTTGAATGAAAAGGTGTTTAAGATTTAACGTACATATAAAGGTATCATCCTGGTACAGCATGTTATGTTTGCGATTCCCAGGCTTATCCGAGGCGAAGTAGATAATGGATAAATAACCCTTTACCAAACACCATATTTTGACTGTCACAAATTGAAAGAGTTTGCAGACGACATTTTTAAATATGATGAAATTAAAAAATAATCTTCTGTTGGGAAGAAAACATTTTGGGGAAAGGAGAAATTGCTCGTCACGAGGAATTTCTCCTTTTCCCACTATGTTTTCCAGAGTCGTCTGCAATTAACTGGTTAAATGTCGTTATTGTTTGGTAATGGGTTTGCTAGTTTACATAAACGCTTAGCCTACCTTTCTTTAACTGTATGACGATCGATTTTCATTGATAGTTCAAACAGAACGAAGAATAATTTAATGTAAAAAGTGTGTAAACCGTAATCGGTTTCTAATTGGTAAACAATCGGATCGGAAATATAGGTTTTCAATGCTGATCGATTGAAATCAATCGATTCGACGGTTATATCGGAGTAGTTGTGAGTTAAAGAAATTGGAATCTATAAATTATTCATTCGGTGTAAATGGGAATTGTTATAAGGACTTTGTGTAGAAAACGTGTTTATAAATTTAATAAATTGTGATCAACGAACGAAATTCGAATGTGAAATGAATCGAATTTATATAAAATGGTTTAAATATGTTCACGGGAAGTTGTGTTTAAACTCTATCTCAATTATATTTCTTTTCTTTTATTGAGATATTGAAAACAGTGGTTTGTGAAGTTTTTTTTCTTTCCCCTTTTTTTAATACAAAATGTGTTTGAATTTGGTCAAAGGAATGAATGGACGGTATCAGAAACTTAAACGACCTTCGTATACCACTCAGTGAAAAGCCAAGACTGTGCAGACCTAATGTTTCGTATAAATTTGACTTAAGGTCTCTGAGTCAGAAGTTCTATAATCATTGTGGCAAAATGTGCTACTGCACAATGCCGGTTTTGCCTTTATTCGAAGCCATTCTGTCAATGTCACAATGCATGCTTTAAGATTGATATCTGATATTGCTTCCAAAACCACTCACATTCTTAGCTAGTTCATATTTAGATGAAATGTTATCGAATAACTCGGTTTGTCATAAAGGCACCACTAACCAATGGCAAGTGTGAAAACAGACTTTACCAAATTTACGGATATCTTTAGTACAATGTACGACAATAATAAGCTGCAATAAATCCGGAATAAGCCTCCTGACGAACCAGTGGAAGATATCTTTAACGATGATCCCTACTTTCTAACTCTTAAATCATATATAAATATATAGCTTAGTGGGGGATATGTACCGTAAAGGGCTTACCGAAACGAATATATTATACGTTTTTGTGCAACCTAATATATATATACACCGTTGAGGATTAGTTAGGGGCTAAAAGGGGTCAAATAGAACTGTCGAGCATTTAAAATTTGATTTATTAACCACAGCAAAGGTGACAATAGATGGGTTTAAAGAAAATCTCTTAAATGTTAAGCTCTTTACCGCTATAAACTCGTCATGAACAGGCAGTCTAAATGACTTTTTAACATCTGCATCAATGCTCACCAAAGACTATATCAAAACAACGGTCAGCTTGTTCTCAAAGTCATTTCATATGGTAGAATACGAACTGAGACATTAAATATGACAGGAAATTCAATATTTTATGACGATGGCTTTTATACCACAAGCAATATTGTGAATCTTTCGTGAACTGTTGGTTTCTATTTCATGCCAGTCATTGAATCAAGAGAATATATTACTTAGTTTGTGAATATGCTTCAATGGCATTAGAACGGAATTCTGTAATAAGACATTACTTGTTCACTAATATCAAGAAACTGTTGTTTCCATACTTTATTATCGCCCTGCGCTGCTGTTGCTGCTTATGTATCCGGTGCTATTTTTAACCAATTACCAAACAATAACGACATTTCACCAGTTTGTTGCAGACGACTCTGGAAAACATTATGGAAAAGGAAGAAATTGCTCGTGTCCCACATTTTTTTCAATTTTCGACAGTCGAAAATTCGGCGTTTGGTAAAGGGTTAAGTCGATGTGTGATGCTTGCAATGGGTGTGTTCTCCGCGGCCATGTGAATAAGTTGACGGTCTTAAAACTTCCGGGCGCTGGCTTCGAGTCCTCTGGATTCCTGGGAGTGTCTTTTGGAACTCCAGCTTGGAATAACGAATCAAGGAATACCGTTGCAATGTAAATAAATTAATCACACGGTATTTAAACTCATTATATAAACAAGCACACATTTGAAATGGTTGAATTCAAGATACTTAATTAAGCTGCACTTCGTGATTACTCTCTATGATGTATCTATTCCAACATTCACTGTGACAAATATCAACAACACTATGTAGACTTTATAACTTACAATTGACCTTTTCTGTTCCTGCTTTCAATTTGCATTAGACAATTGATTGTGTACGATGGGATGGGGCTATAATCTAGGCACCAGCAGAATTATTGTTTTTGATTATCTGGTTTGTTGAGTTGGGTTTTTTTTTCAATCAGGTTGTGAAAGTAGGTCACTATGTGTATCTTAAGTGTAACAAGGAATTTAAACTGAAGAGCGCATCGCCTGGGATTATACAATAAAGCGAGGTCGATGCCTTGTTTAGTGCGGTTTTACTAAACCCTTTAACCTAGTGTTCGACACCTCGTATGTGTGAACCCCGATGCATTAAGATTTGAATTTTATGGGAAAAAAATCTGCCCTGCCGATAAGTATAATGCCGATTGTTTAACCCTTATAGTACGTGAACCGACTTCATGTTAATACAAACAGGTTAGATCCAGGCCTACCGCCAAGTAAATTGGCTGCTGGCCAATAATCTAACCCGTTTGCTACTCTGGCTGGGTATCTTTCCTCATCAAAATTAAGCAGAAATTTAAGGGGGCAGAAGACACAAATTATACTTTAGAAAGCTACCCACCATTCTAATGGTTAAACTAAACCGAACCCGACCTAAGAGTCTGTTCAGTTAGCCTTCTACCTCCATTCCGTTTAAGTCTGGCGTAATGCAATTAATGGAACAGTTAACCTTTTAAGACAAAACGAATTGATGTAAAACTTTGCCAAACAAATCGGATTTTAACGAATAACAAGAATTTTATGCAGGAAGAAGGGACAAATATATTGAAATGAACAGTTTCTTTTATTTCAAATTTTAAATTTAACCTACCAGAGATATGTACCGGATTGCTATCTTTGTTCCATATGTTGTCTGTGAATTCTAATAATTTCTAAGGGGAACAATTTAAAAATGGTCTCTTTTCGTTTGATAGATTTTGCGTTTTGCCAAATCTTTGCCAGTGTTCACCCCAAAAAACAGCAGATGAAATCACATGGCGATTTTAACTTTATCATTTAAAACGGAATGATTTGCACGGGCATATCCGTGGAACAGATATCTATTCATTTCAAAATTGATATGAAACAAAGTTTCCCCAAAATAAACACTAATTGTCCCTTTTTCGACGAGGTGTTGGGATATCAAATTATCAAAGGTCGTTTTTTACCAGGGTTCGCTTTATCAAATGACCATAGGTAACTATTTTTGTAAGTAAAAATCAATTTATGTTGATATTATCTTAAATAAAATTACAATATTGTAATGTGACACGCATTTGGAAGTGTTTTGCAGAGATAAGAGGGAATGTTGTTGTGATCTTGCGCAAACACTTGGCATAAAATCTGTATAAAACAAAAAAACGCTACATTGGTTTTGAAATCGTAAATTGTTTGCTTTACGTGTGTAAAAAGGGAGTGTTTCAAATTATAATATATTTTGATTAAAACAGAAATCCGGTGTCACATGTGTTAGAACGTTCGTAAGCTGGAGGACAGAAGAGCTTTCGATCCTAAATCAAATTTACATTTAAGGAATTAAACCCGACTTGTCGACGCTGTGATATGACATGGATTTTTACAAGGATAGATCGATGTTCCCCATATCTAGCACGAATTAACGCTCAAATCCTTCCTGGATTTAGATAAGCGCTGGGGAACTCGGTATATCTAACATAGAGCCATGGTGATAAGCGTAGTCGGCTCAGGTCGTGCGTCCGCGGGTGGGGACCAGCGGTTGTTAATGTATCGAATGTCTAAACTCAGGTCCGGACCCGGTAAAACCTTCACTGACCGACGGCGGGCTGAGTTTGGCGATAGCGGCATGGTTGCGGTCAATGCTCGAACCGAGGATCCCGAACTAACGGACCCGAGCGTGTCGCTGATGAGATTCGAACCTGGACTGGATCGGATGAATAAACAGTGCACGGAAGGTAGAGGATTTGCTCGACTGGATTTGGTAAGTGATTGTTATGTATTTTGTTCTGATGGTTTTTCGACTCAGTCTTACGTTCCTTCTATGTTAATTCTTTCTTTTATCTTGTGATCTTCAATCTTTTTTCTGCATTTTTCTTGTGATCTTTAATTCTCATTTTACTCTATCTCATTTCTTTTAACTTTCTTTCAATCTTCTTCAAAATTAAAACATTTGTACTTTTAAGTTGGTATTATTAATCTCTTCACTTAATTACCCTCTTGATTCTAACAAGACATAGAGAACATTAGCTAATCCCTTGATATGTTAAGTTAATGGGATTAAACGCTTTGTGAAATAACCCAATTCCTTGAAAATGGACCGCAATCTTTCCTACAGAGTAGTGCGAAGGTCAGGACAATTTGACCTAAATACAATAAGTATGTGAGCAATGATTTTCTTTTTACTTCCGACTCCATGATATAACCATTTGCTGCATCTACTGCAGAAGCAATTAAGATCATTGTGACAAAAGAGGAAATTGCTTGCTTCAAGCAATTTCTTCTTTTGTCACAAAGATTTAAATGACTCTGCAGTAGACGCAACAAAGGAAAGCGAGCAAGTTCATATTTTGTCACAATAGTTTCTATCTGAAGTTACAAAGAAATTGTCATTTTATGCTTCAACTTTGGAATTTCTTTTGTTTTAATATATACCAGTCACCAATTCTATTTAATTGGATCGGATAATTAATACGACCTATACAATATGATTACACAGTCTGGCCAGATTAATTATTCTATACTCGTGAGTCGTTTTTTGTTCATTGTTGTGCTACTGACCTAAGTATTTGGGTTTAACTTTAGCTAAACTCAATGATACAGGCTTGTTGCTTGTCATTATTTGACTTATTCGAATATTGTCTAATCGAAGGTCAGAATCATTTAGCCAAACCGAGTTGAAGCAAAACCGAACTTTGAATCCACAATCAAGGAAACTTATGTTAAATCATGGTTAGAGTTCTGGCATGAGTTAGGGCTTGTTTCAGCAAAGGTCTAAGTAGAGAAAAATTAAGTTAATTGCCTTTGTAAACTTATCATATGGTCCTCGTGGTCGAGAGGTTTGAATATTTAATGCAAAAGCACAATGACTTCTTTGAGTAGGTTTAAATCTTGATGTTGGAACACGTAGTTGCTCCGACAGCTGACTTACGGAATGCCTATATTACAACTCGACAAGACCAGTATTTATGTTCAGCCAAACGTTTGGCCTTCCTCCATTGATTATGCATCGCTTTATCGCAATATAACTGAAATCATGTTGGCGCGATGTTAATCCCCCGAAAAAGAATTCCTGTATGTAGATCCCTATATTCAAATCAGAATTGACCATCCAGTTGAAGTCTCATCGCTATTGGTGATAGTTTACTGTTTGGCGCCCCTTCTTTGTTCTGTACAAAAATAGTCATTCCGGTCCCTTTACATGTCCTCCATTATACGATTCAGCCTTAGCCCCTATCTCATCGTTGGTATTTAAACGTTGAAGTGAAGTTAACTTAAAGTTAAACGAAAGCCGTACTCCCTAAACTATCAAAATTAGTCAAAAAGACATCATCGTGTATCTTATTTATCAATGCTATGCATACAATGCAGCATTGGAAAGTAAGTTACATGGGCTTGTATTGTCATTTAACCTTTTACCAAACGCCAAATTTCCGACTGTCCCGAATTGAAAGAGTTTGCAGACGACATTTCAAAATGTGCTAAAACTGAAAAATAATCCTCTGATATGACGGAAAACAATGTGGAAAAAGGAGGAATTGCTCATTAAGATGGCATAGTGATAGAAGTTGGGAGGTACTTGGTATGATCAGTGAAAAGTGTCTCATAAGCCCAAACTGGTTAGCCTTTACCTTTTTAAGAGCAATTTCTCCGTTTCTCACAATGTTTCTTAAAATCGTCTGCAACCAACTAGTCAAATGTCGTTATTGTTTGGTAATTGGTTAAGCAAGTCACTTGACAGTGTTTAGAACGCAATACCTTTAGGCTGTTGCTTCGGACGTGCATGTGCAACTAAGCACACGTTGGTCTGCGACCCAAATCACACATTTGAATACATATAATATTTTCAAAACATTATCTTTAGAATAGAGCTTTGAAAGAAATCAAAGAGTCAACCTATATCATGCTTAAACACTTATTCGTATCCAAGGCCTAGAAATGATAACGTACTGAAGTGGTCAACTTGTGCCGCGTTGAAGAACTCGTCAAAACCCAAACCTTATTTCAGATTGATTCACGTCTCTTCAGATATCGACACTTGTAATGCAGGGGCCAAAATCTGCTTTGATTCATACATTTTGCCCTAATAATTCTTCTCTGCTTTAACCTCACAATACAAATCACTTTGACCCATTTGTTGGAAAAGACTAATGCTGTATGGTTAATTTCTTTTGTAAACTTATCAAAAAATCCTTTGTATTTATGTACATCTATGTATGCATTTACACTTTAATATAGAAGTTTGCAGAGTTTTCCGAATGCACTTTGATACCTCTGAAAACTCAATATTCGAGCGTACGTCCGAGATATTGTGGTATCATTTCATAAATATCACGATTGTGCGATTTTTGGGTTGGATTTCTTCCTTCATTCATCAAGATTGTTCATAAACAAATCCTCTTTATGTCTTGGGAAGAACACTTTAAATGTTGTCGAGAGGAAATATCAAACAATAAAAAAACGGATATTCTGATATCTTGATAATCATCCTAATACAACGCTGTGAGATTCCGGGACATTCGAGAAATACTCAAAATTCGATATAGGTTATGTAAAGCCCAGCATAAAAAAACATTGATCTTTTCACTGAGGAGGATTCTAAGTTTGAGCATATTTAAGGTTTAATGAAAGCAAACCTCAAGGTTTTAGGTACCGATTGAAACTGAAAGCAGACAACATGTATTAGATATACAGCAGAACACTTCCTTTGCAATATTGAATAAAGACAATTTAGGTTTAGGTGCCGATTGAAACCGAAAGCAGACAACATGTATCAAATATACAGCAGAACACTTCCTTTGCAATATTGAATAAAGACGATTGTAACTAAAGGAGAAATTGCTTGTCACAAGGAGCGGGTCCATCTAAAGGTGTGATATCACGACTGATAATGGAGTAAGGTGCTCGCTCTATTCTAATAATAACAACTTGCGCAGTGGTCATTTAGTACAGGAAAATCTAACATTCCTTCTGAGTGTGGTATCGCCAGGCTGGTATTACATGTACGACAAGAAGACATAACTACATGTTCGAAAAGTAAATGGAATTTCATTTGATCCTCTCATACAGCCGCGATGTTTTCTGATTTAAGACATATTAACCCTTAACACATTGTGACGGGAGGAAATCAGTCGCTCTGCTTTAGCAATGTATCCTTTATGCACACATTTTGTTTTGTTTCATTTTTCGAGTCATTAAATCTTTACAACTTTACGTTTTCATTTTGATTATTTAAGACTCTGTTTTATTTTCCTGGTTGTCATCTTACAGCTTATAACTTTACCACTTTTTATTTCCTTTTCTAGTCATAAGCAGTTCGTCCTTCTCTAAGTGTCATCTCACGAGTCATGACTCAAGAGATGAGTGTCCTTGGAACAAAAGGAATTGTTTGAATCAGATAGTACAATGCAAATGGTTGTCAACACATGTGATTCCGTTGGGTATTTATTTCAATCAAGCCCCATGGTTCGTTCGGACTCGTCGTTCAAATATTTCAGGGGAGCTTATCCATTCATTACCACACAATAACGACATTTGACCACTTTGTTGCGGACGACTTTAGAAAACATTGTGGTAAAAGGAGAAATTGCTCGTAACGAGCAATTTTTCCTTTTCCCACAATGTTTTCTGTCCTATCAGAAAATTGTTTTCCAATTTCATCACATTTTGAAATGGCGTCTGCAAACTCTTTGATTTTGGGACAGTCGAAAACTTGGCGTTTGGTAAAGGGTTAAGAATGTGGAAAAGCATTACGCTGAAATGTTGTCGATATTAACAGAATGATACCACCAGTATGCATCCATCACATAACTGTAAAACCGTCGTCAAAAGCTTTTGACCAAACTTGAATGATATAAGCAGTCGGCATGTGAAATAATTCAACTGTAGTTTCCGAGTGAATGAATTAGCCTGCTCTTGTTCGTATGTTCTTTTTCGCTTCGATAGAAACAATTGCGACCAAAGATGGAATTGCCCGTGGGGAGCAATTTCATCTTTTGTCACAATGGGTTCAGAAATAATCGCAGGAATACAGTATACTGTGAATCCATAGAACAAACAATTTAGCAAACCCCCGGTATATAGTGACGTCAAAGAAGTTTGTCAAAAGCTGATATCGTTTTGCGAACAGTTAAGTACTTATTCACACATAATTGTCAGTCAATTCTTTTGAAATAATGTTAATGATATGTCCTACGTCGGGCAGAAATGGGGATCTAATAGCTTCTTTAGAACGTTCGTCTGAAAATGATCATGAACATATTGTTGAAGAGCCGGAGCCTCCGTGGCCAAGTGGTTTGAGTGCAGAACTTTAATATACGTGGTTCCTCTCCCCGCGGGTTCAAGTATCGCTAAGGGGAATTCGGCTTTTCATGAAATGTAGTTTATCGGTTGACTTACGGAACGTCGATGGATCAACTCTGCTTTACAATTTCCTTACCAGCAGTCAAGTTTGGGGTCTTCCTCTGTATTTTTAAGTCAGGGATATCGTACCATAACTGAAATAATGTTGACGCGATGTAAAACCAATGATTATATAGAAATAAAGCAGATATGGTGGTTGTTGTTGAGGCAAAATTGTTTTGAATAAGGTTAATTGAATGACAAATTGTCCCCGCTTACCTACACACCTATACCTGTAAACGTGTATGGGACATTTTGACAGCAAGGTCGAGTGATAGCTTGGCATTACTGTATGCAGTGTATATTGAAAACGCCTAATCAATCTCCCTTGAACAAAGCTAATAGAGCACATTTATAGACTATAATGAGGCATTTCTGAAAAATGCAGACATAGACATATGATATATTAAGATAGAAGATCAGGATTCATTAAGAATCGCCTTTGATTAGCATATTCAACTTCCATGTTGTATTGGCCAGGACAATACTGTGAGCAGATTGCAGATTTATTCATTAATATTGATAGCGTTAATATTTGATATCTTCTATTATAGTGAGCGATCCTTTTTAACCAATACCCCTCCATTGATTATTTTCACAGTAAGTGAATTATGAAAATAGACCAGGAAAACATTATGTTGGTCCTAAATGAGAGCTCTCGTTACATACACATAAAACGGTCTTGATTTCCTCGTCGAAGTTTTGGATTTCTTTTTTTGTTTCGTGCGTTATTATCTAAACATGGGTTGAAGTTCTTTAATACCCCCAATATGATCAAGATTATATTAGATCAAAAGATATATATCCCAATGTCGTATTATCAAATATTGAATAACCGTATTTTATCATGGAATGGGGTGGTTATAAAGTCAGTTTGTAATTGATAAATCGATTAGTGTTTTTATATATCGGATATATTTATGCTTTAAAGTGCGTACATAGTATTTGTCATACATTGACAGGATTAAAGTTTCTGTGAACTTTTTTGTAGTGTTTAAAATGTGTGTTGTCCTTTAGGTATCATAGCGAATGAAATGATAGTGAAAATTCGATTAACTTTTTAAATATTACTATTCTTTAATTATATTTAGCGGCTGGTATGTTTTAGCGCTTTTTAAGAAAGTTTTATTTTGAAATGATACCTTCAAAATCTGCCATCTTATTGTGAATCTTTGAAAGTTTGATTCAAATAAACCATAACAATTAAAAAGCTTGTGAAAATCGTTGAGAGGATTTAAAAAAGTATCACAATGTTCCTTTCAAACCTTTAAGTTTTGGTACCAACTAGGACTTCAAACGCCTTACTTACCATAATGCAGGCGTCATTCATTTTTTAATAGAACAAATGGAATAATAAAAAGTTATATTGTGGTCAAAACATAAGTAAATTAAAATTCGTGTGTAAATACGCAAAGGGGGAGAAATGCACGGTTCAACAGTAAGCGGGCGGACGTTTTATGATTTGTTGGATAATTGGAAAGCAGTAAGTACAACGCGAAAATGTATCTCAAAAGCCTGGCAATGAAGAACAATAAAACGCAATGCCACTTGAATCGTTATTCATTTTTGTTTCATGCCTGATTGTTCTTTCGATCTACACAGGCTCCCCCCTTTGGATATTTTTGGCATTTCTATGCAACATAAGATCGCTTATAAACTGCAAGTAGTAATATTGTTACTTGCATTTTTGTGAAGAAAAAAAGTAATAAGTCCAAGATGGAATTTATCACATTGGATTCTAATATTGCGTTTGTGTAAGAATCAGACAGGAATCCAGAAAAGATAAGAAAAGTTTTTGGTAAGGCAATACCATTATCATCCAGAGTCTCACTTTACTCAGCATTACAACTGAGATGCTGTTGAAACATTTACTTCCAATACGAAAACACCAGCAGCCACGCGTTTATCCGTGTTTGGGTAGAAATAGAGGAAATGGTGATTAGATCGAACCATGTTCCGAATACCTACCTTTTGAAAATCTGGAATATTTTGTAGGGAGTCGTACTACGAGACAATTGACCGAAATTATCATTTTTATCTGTTAAATCTTCTAATTAGTCATTAACGTTATAGTTATTACCTAAGCTATGACATGGCTAATCTAACCGCACCTGTTACCCTGACGCATTATCTGTCTTTGGAATACAACCTTTTTCCCATTCAGAGCTTTTGTGAAAAGCCCAAAACCAAACCTTTTGCTGAAGACAATTATCAAATACTAACCACAACGGTTTTTTGTGTAATAACGGGTTGAAAACTTGTGGTGTAAGGAAAATTACACTTTTGGGGCAATTTCTCCTTTCCTCCTAATTGTTTCTAAAGAGTTTCGCTCCAAGCTAGCGTTTACAAACGCTAAAGATGTACAAACATTAAAAAGAACAATCCTTTTTTTCAACACTTAGATAAGCAGTGAGCAATGTATCATTTTGTCACATTGGTACATTGTATTACCCGGATGACGAAAATGTTTTGTATTTACATGCCTTTTCGTCGTACGCTGTTGCTTTCAGTGTGGACTAGTTACAAATTCACATTTGGGGGAGAACGCGTTGAACATAGTTAAAGCGAATCCTAAAGCTATAGACAAGGGCGAGTATCATAACAGTAAAAACATTTCTGTGAATGCTAAGTTGTTGGTACCCATTAGAAGCTTCGCGATGATGTTATTCTGAAAAGTATCTACAAAAAATCGTCTTGGGAAAAGTAAAAAGTCACTTTAGTAGACACACTATTTTCTTGACTATTGATTATATTAACCTTTCAACCGACATGTGGGAACTCCTTTTTGGACCAACGATACGTGAATTGTGATCAGACATTACGAAATAAATGCTCCTCTACTCTATGATGATTTCAAATGATGATCAATCGTCATGCCATTGTTGAGATAATATCGGAAATATTTACGTTATGGTGGTCGAGGTTAAAGGTCATTTTTTCACAGGTGAAAAGTAATTATACTAATTTTCTTCTTAACTAATGTTCGAATTATTGTCATTTTTGTGGGTGAGCAGACGTCAAACATAATGGGTGATTGGTTATGTCACGTATTATCATAGAAATGCAAGGTATAGTCAGTTTGGTCCCTCAAATCTATCTGACGTGTTTTTTTTTGTTAACACATTACCACTAAACGCGTCTTGCAGCAGACGACCTTCAAAAACCATGGTGGAAAAAGGAGTAATTGCTTATCACAAGCAAGTTCTCCTTTTGTCACAATGCTTTTTTAATCTATTCACATATCACAACAGCAGAATTGAAGCTTTTCTAAAGTCGTCTGCTTCAAGTGAAAAAATGTCGTCTGCAGGTGGTAAACAGTTAACAAAACACAGTATAACGAAAGCAATTCCCGTATCGCTCCAGTTTCTTCGTCAGCATTATAGAGCACTTGATTTCGTTACAAAATCATGAGTCATAAGAAATGATTTAAAGCGACATTGATGCTGACATTCATTTCCTGGAAATGGGAAAATCAAACTCATTCCCATCTAGCGGTGATTACGAATGGTTTGGCACAGATAACATTTACTCATCATTTTGTGTATGGTGTTTAAAGGCATATCAAAAACAAATCTAGTTGTGAAACGACTGTCCTAGTTCCACCCGTACTAGACTAGAGTTAACGAAACACAGTATAACATAAACAGTTCCCGTACCGTTCCGGTTACTTCATCAGCATTATGTATCTCTCGATTTCATCCCAAAATCCTATGATGAGGAATACTATGAAGGGACATTATTGCTGACTTTTGTTCCCTTAATACTAGCATATATTCAAACTCCTTCCCATCAAGCGGGGATTACAAATGGTTTGACAAAGATATCATTTACTCACATTTCTTTTGTATGGTGTTTAACGCCATATCATTTTTTTTTCCAGTTATGAAACGGCTTTCCTGGATCCACCAGTACTAGGCTAGGGCTCTGAAGTGACTTATGTAAGGTCACTTCCATGCAACTAAAGGTGTCGGAGGGGCTCGAACCCGGGAACACGGGGCCCCGGGTTCTTAGTTCGCCAACATAATCACTGGGTCATTCATGGCCCTAAAGAGGTGTTATTGTTTACTTTTGTTTCCTTAATACGAGCATATTTAAACTCCTTCAAAGATAGCGGTAGTTGAAAAAAGTTTTACAAAAAATGGAATATACTCATAAATACATAGGTCTACACAAATATACTTGAGATAAAACGCATTCATTGCAAACTTTACAACTTTTAAGTTGTTCGAACGTCGTATACCGAAGAGGAATTTTGATACCCTGACCTATTTCAAAAAAGGAGGAGCGGGCAACTGTAAAAAATTGTCAAAGAAATTTGAACAAAAGAGAAATATGCTGAACTGAAAGGTCAATCATATAAAGACTTATTGATTACAGGGCTAATACACGATGTCACCGTTTGCCTCATTCTGTCATTGCCATCGTGTTATTTTCTATTTCAGAAAACTCTCCAGAACATCGGTTGGGTATCGGGTGCTAATGAGGATCAAACCCCGACATGTCCGACTTCCAAACAGGAAGGTAAATTAATAATTTAACAATATTACATACATTCATACGTATGCGTACTTAAATTCCATTGTAACTGTCGTGCAATTTTCTAGATGGAAAAAAAATGAACCGTATTGCTTAGCTGTCGATGGTCCATTTTATACAATTAGAGAAATATATCGCGTCATTTCCTTTTTCCAGACCAATACAATATTTCCTTTTATCTTGAATTTGTTTTTCTAGTCATTTTGTTCTTACTTTAACCAAGAATGACATAGAAGAATGCCACTTTAACAACTGTTAAATGTCTTTTGCTACAATACATGTAACCATGTTTTAGGTCCTCTAACTATTTTCAGGTTGACTACACTAGTGGTTGAAATATTGCAATACAATGTTTATACAGTAAAGAAAAAACTCCATGTGGCCAGTAAAGCCAAAACGTGAAGCTCAAATTGGGTTTGTCATTAAATTGATATAATGGATACATGTATGAATACTTTCTACAAAAAAAGATCTTCTTAGTCAAAACAAATGCCCGCTGCTCCTTCATCTAAATGAAGGAGAAATGGGCATTTAGTTTGACCTAGACGATAAAGTTACCATGAAGTGAAGTTAAGGGCGAAATTGGTGCTTAGGTAGAGCGACGGCCTCTTGTACCGAGAATCCTGGGTTCGATACCCTTTAATCGAGGTGAAAATAACATGGACTAGCCCTCAATTCGTGGGGTATACTGGTGCAGTATTCAAGAAGCAGACCTCGAGAGTGGATTTAATAAGCTTCAAACTTCCGCCACAATTGCTGTAAAACAAATAAGTTTAAAAAACGTGTTCGGGGCCATAATTGACCGGAAATTGTAACGAAGACTCTTCACAAGTACAAGCAATCTGAACACATCGGGTTTATCCAATGAAAATACCTTTGAAATAATAGGGATGACGCCATATTGTTTCCCGCAGAATGACGTCACTTCACTTCCGTTTTCAAAATTAGATCTTAAATGTGAAATCTATAAAGTCGTTTAATTTGATTGAGGAAACAACTATATATGTTGCAACTTATAAATTCGCCATTTCGTATGAGTTACCGATAATCCATACACGTTGAAGTACTTAACGTGCACGCTGAGAAAGGGTGTTTGTTATACGCCGGGGCCGATTTACCCGAAAAATTGTAACCCTACACCTTTATCCGAGGTGTATTTCTCAGCTCACGGAAATACCCAATTAGTTTCGATTGAAGTACCTGTTGCTTGATGGGTGGTTCGTCCTCGGACTATTGACAGAACAGTGGAACACCTGTGACCCGGAAGCAAGTTCGATGAGCACAAAAGTCAGCGGTTAATATGAGTAGCAATATAAAGAGGGTTATCTAGTCACATTTAGGTGTTAAAAATGTCAATTCGGTGTCTGGCCATACGTTTGTTAGATTACATACCCCGTATTACAGATATTCTTATTCTGACCGACATAGATTTTCATCGTCTGTTTTATAGATATGTATAGCTGTACTTCATCTTTCTGGTTAAGCTATCAAGTCAATTCAATATGTAAAGGGAGATAACACATGCAGTATTTTAACCATTACATTTGCCATGTTAGGGATATAAGAATTAACAGTGCATTGTTATCTTTTAACTTTCTTTTATCTTTTCACACATGGCCATAACAAATTTCTATCATGCGTATGAGAGAGTTACTCAAACATTAAGTCCTCTGACTGGCCAACCAAATACTTACATCTGTCAAAGACACCTATTTTTGTAAAGTTGTTATCTATGTATCTGTATATATTGAGCAGCGGTTAAAACTTATGGACAGGTCAGTATTGGCCGAATTGGATCCACAGTTTACAATATACGAAGCTCAATTTTCGCCTTACACATGTATAAAGTCTTTAGACTATAGAATGACTACTTATTCTAATCTCTAATCTTATGTGTTTTACCCCGCCGTATCTTCATTTCGTAAACAATTATTCAGGAGAAGATCACCTATCAACAGTCGTCTCGAAAGAGCTTTACAGAATCAGTTCATGTTAATGATCACGTTCATGATAATGATTATGAGAATATATTTATGTTTTTTACAGGTCAGTACATGTTAATTGTTCAAGAAATTGTCATTATTTCTGTTGCATATAAATTATTTTTGTATTTTTCAGCCGAAGAACTATACAAGCTGACAAAAGTGAGTTTTTCTTTTATCTCCAAACCACAATTTTCTTTTACATGTTGAGGAACAAGCAATAAACACTGAGTATACGTTTAATATTTAAAAGCATACTAGCGCTCGGAAAAACTGCAAAACTGGGTAATGTGAGTTATAAATCATGATAGAAGATGTTGAAACATAGCGAAAAACCACAGGATCATTACAGTATAACGCCGGCTGTATTAATTTTCGACTTTTTCAAAGTGCTATTTTCACAAATTTGCTGCCCACCAATTAACTTCATTGTTAACATTCGAGTAACATCTAAAATAGCATTGAGAGCTCGGATTAATGAATGGCGATCACCTGGTTAGAGAAATCACATAAAACACATAAAACTACTGTCATTAATTCAATATTAACAACGTGAACATTCAAATTGGAATACTTCTTGGGTTTTACTGGTTCCCAACGTTTCTCGGTTGACCTAGTTTTATTGCTAATTGTAGACAAACCTTATAGAATTCACTATTCTAAAATCATCGTGTGAACGTGTTACAGTATCAATTCCTCTGTTAAAGGAAATTTAAAGTTCTCTAAAGTTAATTTTCAATTATTCTAGATTGTCATAATTTAAGTGTAAATGTGCTCAATATGGCTTTAACAAAACCGTTTTGATCGTTTGGAAATAGCCTTTCTTGGGCGAGAAATCAAATTAATCCTAGATTCAACTCTTAAAAGAGAAAAAACGATTGACAAAGAACACAATATGTAATTGTCCTATTTTTCGCATCCATTTATCATGCAGTCTCTTCTGGTTTGAAAATCATTGTACCAATACAATGAGCAGTTTTAGCTTTAAAGGTTCTGTTCCTACTCAATAACGTTATCTTACTGTTTTTGCTCTCTTATGATTTTGTGCTTGTAGAGTATTCTCGAGGAGAACTTTTATTGTATATAGAATGTCGAAACAAAGGTATCTCATAAAAATAATACGGATTTGTTTGTTATGTAGTTAGAATGACATGGACCTAACAGACATGAATCACATTTAGACATTCACATGGCGTCTCCTTGATAGGACGGTGGTACTGTACAACTTTGGGCCGCTACAGGTCTCTTGTTAACGTTTCCTATGGGCTTGGACTTCATATGGTATTACTATATGTATAATTAATTTTGAATACGACATGAACAAATTGATATGTCGATCGTCTCGTTTTTATGGAGCCATATAAACTGGTGCCGCCCAGAAGTCAGTATACAGGCTTTCAAATCTGACACAGGCACCAATATATGCACGTATACATCCCATGCAAATATTCTTTCAATAGGCAATGAAACCGAACAGAGAACATCACTTGCATATCATATATATACAAAAACCACATTATGTACCTGATGATTTACATGCACAATTTTGTAACAGTAGTCGAACGTTAATATGGATAATGGGGCGTCTTTAGGATACACACACTTATCCGATCGGTTTGTGTCTCAAACAAAGGAGGGGTACAAAACTGTTCGAACTGTCACTAAATCCCAACAAACTCGCCAACAGCCCGATACAATAGACCGTGTCTGCACTGTAGTTTATGATACAGGAATCTGAATACATCGTAGACAAAAGCTGTTGTTTCTGACAAGCATTATTGGCTGTACAAGCTGATCCGGCTACAAACTTTACCAACACGTCATTGGTCCCCTGTTGGTAAATTTCATATGAAGTGTGATATACCCTCCTTGTAAATAAATAGTTTATATCGTGCGAATTGACTTTCCCTTATAGTTAGATATTTGTTTGTATAGGTATTCTTTAATCGAAAGGCCCGGGGCAACAAGCTAAATACACGGGCGGGTCAGCTGATTGAGGCCAATAGAATGTGTCTCACAACTGGAGATTCCTTCTGTCGCTGATTAAGTTGAATTCACTCATTTCTCCACATTGGATTTTCTTACCAGTCCGAATTGAAAGAAGGGGCGAACGACAAAAATAACATGATACATCTTTAATGATAATAGAAAGACACTATTGTATGGGCGAATGTGTTCAGGATTATTCCTGATTTTCAGGGATTTGGAGACCTTTCGTCGCTATTTAATGACATAACAAACATGCCTTTTCAGGATAAAGTACGAGGGATTTCAGGTTTTTAAACATTCGTCCATGCTATTTAGGCAAAGTAGATAGCGTACTTGATTTCAAATCACAAACCCATTACCGGCGTGAAATCAAGTCGAGGATGCGTCTCCTCTGATTTTCGGAACGCCAATGATACTACCCAGATGCCTGAACCCTGAGTTATTCCTCTATTACTAATTGCCCCGGACATTACAATAAAACTAAAAGCCTCTGACGCGTCTAACAATTGTATTGGGAAAATAAACAAAATATCACTGATATAAATTCAATACCAATCAAAACAAACAGAACAAACAGCTACGCCATAAATTACTTTTGTTAGCCCATTATCAAACAATAACGACATTTGATCAGTTTTTCTGCAGACGACTCTGGAAAACATTGTGGGGACAAGGAGGAATCGCTCTTAACGAGCAATTTCTCCTTTTCCCGCAATGTTTTCTTGTCATACCAGAAGGTCATTTTTAATTTCATCACATTTTGAAATGTCGTTTGCAAACTCTTTCAATTTGGGACAGTCGGAAATGTGTTGTTTGGTAAAGGGAGAGACAGTGAACTGACATGTGATATCGAGTCATTTTGTCCAGCCGAAACGGCTGAGTTGACCGTAGCGACATATCGATCTGAATATATTGACAAGGTCAGCGATCGGTTTATTTAGGTCGGTGTTTCCGATTGTCTTTTTATTCCCCGTGATCTGAGTAATTCGCAGCAGACGATTTTAAGACCAACATAAGCGACACAATTGTCGATGATAAATTCTAAATGAGAATTGACCTCAGCGATTGCTGAATCTACCTTCATAAGAACAAGCTTGGGCATGATTTTGTTAAAGTTTTATACGGCTTTCAACAAAATTTAATATCACATCGGTTAGTGCTTATAACCTTTTTCTTGGTATTCAATTACAACAAGCGTCATTTTTTTTTTAAATCAGATTACATCTTTTCCGTAAGGGTGCTTTTTTGTAGTGTTCAGAGAGAAATAAGTTATGTCGCATTGACTAAATCGGACTTCATTGAAAACGAACCAAACAGGGGCAAATACTTAGCTTTTCATCGGCTCCAAACATGTTTTATCGATTAATAGTTTGAATTTCTGTCGACCTTCATTTGTGGTATGTTAATGTTCATTTGAATGTTCTGCTGTCGTATTGTTTATAATGAAGCTCTGTGCGGTTATGGGCCAACAAATATGTGCCCAAATTAAGATAGTCGCAAATGACATTAGGGAAATGACGAAAAATTACAACTTGAACAGCAGAATAATCAAAAGGCTTAAAAGTATAGCTTTGAATTGCAATTTAACTTTTGAAATTCTGAAAATGTTATTAGATCACATATAAAGAAAGTTGAATCAACATGGGATTTTTATTTGTATTCCACATTTCTCTAATTACGTATTGGTTATGTTCACTAATTATAATGGATAATTATTGCACTCTTATTCAAATATATTCTGTAACTGTATTCAGACATACTCATAATTGTTTTGAAAGTCGATATCAAAGTCGATTAGAAAGGTTATAGTTTTAGTATTCATTAAATAGCAAACTACAATTGAATCATATTCTGTTTATCCCCCAAGTCACAAAAAAAACATTTGTCAGCACCAACCAGAATCAGGGCGCCATTTCATTTTACAAAACCAATCGACATGATCGATAATTCCTACCTTTTCTTACATATGTGCTCAGGTTTTCTTTTAATACGTTGTCAATGCGTTGAACTGTTAAATTTACCTTTAACCCTTTCTTAAACAATAACGACATTTAACCAGTTTGTTGCAGACGACACAAGAAAACATTGTAGGAAGGAGAAATTGCTAGAACGAGCAATTTTTCCTTTTCTAACAATGTTTCCCCTTAGAAGATTATTTTCCAATTTCATCAAATTGTGAAATGTCGTCTGCAAACTCTTTCAATTTGGGACAGTCGAATATTTGGCGTTTGGTATATGGTTAAACAAGACAGAAACTACTGTTACAAAAGGAGGAAATGCTCTACAACTAACATATTATAAGCAAGGGAACAACTGATGATTTAAATACGTTAACACCTTTAGCTGTTTTGCCCATTTTATGACAAAGCGCCCTCGGTTATAGAGGTCTATAGAAAGTAAAAGGAATTCCATTCCTATTTTTCTATTCGATTTGAACGCTTCGCTGATATCAAGTGAACGTCGGATAGTTAGCCCATTCATGTACCATCGATTTCTCACGCCTCTTATACGCTCTGGTGTAAAGGATATTTTGTTTTAGAACATTGCAGAGAAAGTAATAATTGCCCGATGTCCATAAATGTTAATGTTAAAGGTGTAATGACTTAATTCTTCACTTTTACCGAGAAGGACATTTTGTCTACGGGGAAAACTTATGTGTGATTTAACTAGTTGATAGAGTTGCTTAATCATTTAATAGGAAAGGAGAAATGGGCTATAGACATAAAAATGTCAGGACATACCCAATTAATGATATTTTCTAAAGAGTGACACGGAAAGTAATTAATGTCTTCGTAGGCCAAGTTTGGTAGCAATGTGAATGAAAGAGAAAATTAGCAATTTAATCTATATTGTAATGGTTCCTATATTGTATGATATCAGGTACGGGATTGCAACGATTTACGCTTTACTGATGTTTATCTTACTGAATGAAGTTGCTTTTGAATTAGTATTTATGAAATCATATTTTACAAACGAGAGACGGAATTGATTTTAACAAGAGAGTCTACCTCGCATGAAATTATTCCACTTGTCTAAATTGAAAACAGACGTCAAGATAGCAATACAAAAACATACTCCTCTTGGTATAATAGAGCAACCATGATGACTTAAAAGAAACATTGTTTGTGACAAGCAAATACTGTCCTTGATTTTTACGTTCAAAAGGCATTAGTAACAAACTTAACTATGTTATACTTATCTCCCGAAATCTTTGATTTCAACTTTAAAAACACTGCAAACAATACTTGAATAGTAAGGCTTGACTATGAGTATCTATTAGTCACTATGAATATCTATGAGTATTTATTATTCACTATGAATATATATGAGTATCTATTAGTTACTATGAATATCTATGAGTATCTATTAGTTACTATGAGTATCTATGAGTATCTATTAGTTACTATGAGCATCTATAAGTATCTTTTAGTAACTATGAGTATCTTTTAGTAACTATGAGTATCTATGAGTATCTATTAGTTACTATGAATATCTATGAGTATCTATTAGTTACTATGAGTATCTATGAGTATCTATTAGTTACTATGAGTATCTATGAGTATCTATTAGTTACTATGAGCATCTATGAGTATCTTTTAGTAACTATGAGTATCTTTTAGTAACTATGAGTATCTATGAGTATCTATTAGTTACTATGAATATCTATGAGTATCTATTAGTTACTATGAGTATCTATGAGTATCTATTAGTTACTATGAATATCTATGAGTTTCTATTAATAACTATGAGTATCTATGAGTATCTATTAATATCTATGAGTATCTATGAGTATCTATGAGTATCTATTAGTAACTATGAGTATCTATGAGTATCTTTTAGTAACTATGAGTATCTATAAGTAACTATGAATATCTATAAGTATCTTTGAATATCTATGAGCATCTATGAGTGTCTATGTAAAAGTGGTCGGTGCAGATCGTCATGTTGATACAGCGAAAACGGTTAAATAGTTTTTTCCCCAAACTGACAATATTGATAAGGGTTTTATTCTCCAAACGGGTTTTTGGCGATAAACAATTTTGGGTAAAAAAAAAACGCGTGAAAGGGTTTCGATATTGAAAGGTCCATTTTCTGTGTGATTTACATGACTTGTGTCTATACACGTTGCACAGTATATACCGCTTAGCGTGTGTGCTTTATTCGAAACTCCATACATACTATATACATGTGGATATGATCGGATATTCCTTGGATATGTTTGTTTATTTGTGTGTGTTTAAGTATGTAAGTGATGGGAATTTAACCTACACCTGGACAAGTAAGAGGTTGTAAGATAGGTAAAGGGTACAGTGCATATATAAGTAAAACAAACATGTCGAGGGTTAATTGCGATCCTGTAAATACTTCTCTTTTTTAAGTTATTACTTTGGTCTTTCATTGATTCTTGATATGAAACATGTAAAATTCAAAACGCTGCATTCCGTTTTTAAACAAATGTTTGTTGATTTAACTTTAAAAACTGTATAAAGCTTGTAAAATTAATGAATCCATGACCCAATGGGTGTATCGTATCAGACAATTCTCCCTTCACGTGTCTGATCGGAAGTGGCACTTTTCATTACTTGTATAAATGATTGCTGCCATACTAGACTAACATGCAGTTTGGGATTATTTTGAACACGTGATACAACGTTCCGGATAAGCGTGTGCTGATAAGGAAGTCTGATCTAGTCCGATTTAACATGAACATGCCGTCAAACTAGGCTAAATCACCATAAAATTTAATCAATTTATTGAGAACTTGTCTGAGGCTTTTGGAAAGTGCCACAAAATTGTATTTGGCGGGATCATTTTTATCGAAAATAAATGGAAGCACTTGTATGGTACACAAACCATGACGTATTTTGATAATATAGCCCAACAGTGGTGTTAAAGCGGGATTTTGTTGAAAATAGTTTTACCCATATCGCCGATATCTGATGTCATAAAGCAACTTCAGAAATATATGATAGTTTAGAAAGTATATTTTATGAATGAAATGGGGTAAAAACCACTGTAACAAAAATGATGAATGACTCATTTTGAGTAATTGGTCCTTTTTTAACTTTGCGTTCTAAAGACCAATGAAGTAATTGGTGTACAAGGATAGGGGAACCGTGTTCCGAAGTATGTGTGTCCTATATCAGTGGATTATAAAACAAATGTGACAACAGATCAGTAGATAGGCTTTAAATTTACGAACCCTAGTCGGCGGAAAATCGATTGTATAAAACAAGCCATCGTGAAATCTGGATCAGTCTTTACGGCCCACTCCATTGTGACCTATTGTGATACTATTCAAGTCTCACTCATATACATACAATTAAGTAATACAATCTATACGAATTTTATACCACAAGTAAATGATCATCGATTAAATGTAGTATTGTAAAATAATGGCACTACAAAAATCAAAATAGAAAGCGTATAAAGGAACATGTAGTACAGTCATAATTACATTTTTAAAAAAATGAAGTTTCAGTCTCAAACTGTCGCATATAGAAATGATAAAATAAAACCGTTTTAGATATAATAAAGACTGAAGAACTATTGACTCTCATACAAAATTAGGAAATGTGAATTAACCGCGACAAGATAGTACATCTATTGCTTTACATATATTGCCTCGAATGGACCTCCTTTTATGGAATTTAAAAACCCGCTATTACAAATAAAATGACTTGATTTAAACGTACAATTCGTCTCGATAAATGCATATCAATATCTCTAATAAAAATGTTTTGTTAATGCATTTGAACTCTATTTTATTGTCGCTTTGTTGTTCCAATAAGAATTTAATATGCAGACTTTGGGGAATATCTTTTGTGAAAGCATTATAATAACTAAATTAACTAATGCAAAAAGTAGCGCCAAAGATCAGCATGTGCATGAGGTACATGTTAATCTATGGCGCTACTTTACGTCTTCTATGATTCACTCTAAATTTCTCAAAACACACTATTCTATATGTATATATCAACATAATATCGAACAATGATCGAACCTTCTATAGGACAATTGGTATCAGATCGTTTGATCGGATTTCCTTGGGCAGACGTCATTTTGGAATAGGTAGTCGTTAGGACGAAATTTAAATACGGGTGTCAAACAAAACGCTATTGTTCAAAAGTAGGGATTGTGAAAACAGCTTGGAGTTTTTTAAGTGACTTTTAAAAAAGTGGTTCGTCTTTGATGTTTTGAGGAATGTTTGATATGTGTTTGTTTAGGGTGGATTATGTGGATTTGTTAGGGTCGTGTTTTTTTTTCTTTCTTTTTATTTTAGTTTCATTAACGATTCCTTTCCTTTTTGTTTTATAAAGATAAGAAAGTTACTTTTCGCTTCGAAGAATTTAAACCTCCCTTTCGGATCAAAATGTCCAATCTCGTTTGAAATAGTCTATAAAATACCGATTTCTGGTTTCATGGCACAAAAATGCATTTTTTTTTCAAACCAAAGGATTCGTTTATAACCTATGTCCCTGTTCTCGGAAAGTTATAAATGTTGATATCTTTTAAACTATGCTTTGAGTATAAGTATCGATGTTAAGTGTTGATCTAGAAATGAACTCATACTTAACTCTTTTCTAGTTACAACTTAAGTTAAAGCAATGATTTTGAGTAAACATTATCGCGGTTTCAAATGAAATGAAAAATGTTAAAAATGTATCAAATTCCACCTTTACAATTCCCATTGTTTCATGATTGGAAAATAATCGTAGCAAAATCAGTCAATCCAATCATTAAGCATTGTTTAAATAAGAAACTCTACATTTTTCGTAAAAAGAAGTATTCAGACGTCATCTTAGTTGTGATGAGAGTATAAGTTACCCATTTATAAGTAAAGAAAATGTTGTTCAAAAGGAGAAATGTTTTTATCATTTTATCACCTTTTCTTAAGCTATTCTAAAGCTTTGACCATAACGGACTAACGATGTTTATGTAGATTGTGATCCACATTTAAATATTTATCAAAAGGGCAACAATATCTAGATTAAAGTATTGTGACAAAAGGTAATTTCCTCATTACGAGAGTTTTCCCGTTCTATTGTTCTATTTCACAATATTCCATTAACCATTTCCAAAACAATAACGGCATTTGACTACTTTGTTGTAGACGACGTTACAAAACTCGTGACGAGCAAGCAGTTTCTCCTTTTCCCACAATGTTTTCTGGCCTATCAGAAGATTATTTTTCAATTTCATCACACTTTGAAATGTCGTCTGCAAACTCTTTCAATTTGGGACAGTCAAAGATTTGTTGTTTGGGAAAGGGTTAAACATCATAGTATTACGTTATGTCTTTAGCCACCCACCCAGCACGAATTTTAGACGAATTCATACTAAGAACAAAAACAGACGAAAAGTTTAAAGCATGGATGAATAACAATTTCTCTAAAGTTTTTTCTCTTTAAGTCACACTGGCGACTGAAACATTTCGCTTCAGGTGAATTCGAAAAAGAGATTAAAAATCTATTCGTCGTTCTACCTCTTCAGAGATGGACAATATAAGATCTAAGATCCCTTGTCGGTCCACCTGTAAAAGTAATACTTTGACAAAATGTTTGTTATCCCAAATGGCTGTACATGTATAAGAAGCAATACATAAAAGAGTAAAACACTTGTAAAATAAGACCATTATCACAGAGCAAGAAGGCATCGACCATGATTAGACTATCAGACCCACAACAGATCCGACGCGAATCCATACCTTACTCCGAGCATTTAATTCTGTTCTCAATTAATGTCAATATTATCGACTAGACAACAACCTTTAACCCTTTACCAAACGCAAACTTTTTGACTGTCCCGAATCGAAAGAAATAATGCAGGCGACATTACAAAATTCGTTGAAATTGAAAATCAATCTTCTACTAGGGCAGAAAACATTGTGGGAAAAGGAGAATTTGCTCGTTAAGAGCAATTTCTCCTTTTCCAACAATGTTTTCCAGAGTCATCTGCAACACACGTCAAATGTCACTATTGTTTGGAAATGGGTTAAACAGTGAATTAAAACTTCTATAAAAGCCCCTGTGTAAACAGTGGGTTGGGTGTATGTTTACCATAAATAGACAATTAAAGATAAAAGTTTCTCTCGCCATGAATCCGTCTAAATCGATATTTAATGGGAATCTCAAATCGATATGTAGAGAGTAAATCAATAGGGATAAATGCCGTCAACTACACGGCCAACCATTAGATAAGAGCGTCTACAAATACCGTAATATCATCTACTTCACGACTACAACCGAGAGATCGCAACGCGTACCTCAATGTGCTTTCGCGAAATTGCACAAAATGTTATAGGGAATCATTGTGATAGAATGGGGTTATTGCTTGCACAATGCTAAGAAAAAAGATATTTGAATTGAACTGAAAGAATGAGTTAACCCTTTTCCAAACAATGACGACATTTGACCACTTTGTTGCAGACGGCTTTAGAAAACATTGTGGGAAAAGAAGAAATTGCTCGTGACGAGCAATTTCTTCTTTTCCCACAATGTTTTCTGCCCTATCAGAAGATTATTTTTCAATTTTTTTCAGATTTTGAAATGTCGTCTGCAAACTCATTCAACTTGGGACAGTTGAAAATTTGTTGTTTGGGAAAGGGTTAAAAGTGTTTACAGATATCGTAATAACACCTATGCAGAGCATTTGTCTTGACGACTTTTCAATATAATAATACTAATACTGAACTAGCACTGCGTATTCATGAAATGCTCTGATGACTTAAACGCTTGGCTTGAAGAATTAGGTGGTCTTACTCTAATGTTAAAAGGCTCATGCAATAAGTGTTGCAAAGAATAAAGTTACACCATAGTCTAAATGCTAACGTATGGAGCAAGTTGAACTTAGAAATCCACCAATACTATTCTGAGATCTTTCCACGGTAACATCTTTCTTCTTGGCAGAAAGCACTCAGTTGGTTGAAATGTGCTGAATATTATTAGAACTACTGTGAACTTATTCATGATATAACGGAATCAATGTTGAACGTTTCAATTCTATAACGCATTTCGTATGAGTTTGCCCCTTGTCTCTCACATCATGATGCCTCGCTTTGACACATCTGCTGCAGAAAGCTCTAGAAATCATCATTATTACAGGACGATTTGCCCTTGATAAGCAATTGATCATTTTGTCATGATGGCAAAACCTAATAGGATAGAGAAAACGAACCATCTATAAGTGACGCTAACAGATCAGAATATACTGTCTGACATATAATAGTTGGTTCTTTTAACATTTAGCTTGACGCATATAAAATAGGCAAGATATGGAAGAGACAAACTGAACGTTTCACGTACTTAATGAAAGTCTAATACTTTGCAGTAACATTCTCCCGAACTATAAGTGACCCTTTTCAATCTTAATCGGGTTTCACATAAACAAGTTTATCCTTTAAATATTTAGGTCGGTTTATGTATGTTAAACAAGATATGAAAGAAGCCATACAAAGAAACTTTGTCAACGCCTATCAATTTCTCGTCGTTTAATATACGTGAACCATGTCTCAGATTTAATTTTGAACCTCCATTGATTAGTTACCCATCATTATCAAATCAATTACATTCTGAACAAAACTTTTAAAACGAGCCTTTTTGCATTAACAGGTCTAGAAATTAACAAATTCTGTTACTGGTGCATTTGAACTAAACAACGTGTACAAGCCATAAAAAATACATGTGTTAGATTTTGAATTTAAGAACACACCACATGCATCACGTACTTGAATGTGTTCACAAGATGCACAAGTGATTGACTGGCATCTTTAGGCGTGACTTTAGTATCAAATAAAGTGTATTCTTCATGGAAAGTGACAAGCAAACACACCTTAACAATCCACAAAACTTCATTTTGCAAAAATGAACAACTGTTTCCCTAGACAGAATAGTGTATAGACAAAAACCATTTTTGTGCATGTGACGTTGTTGTGAAAGTAGTGCGTCCCTCACGTGACGGCACGTGACCCCAGTGTAATAATGCGCTCCCTTTGGTATGTTGACCAGGTGGAGTTCCGGAAGTTACAAGATCAGGTCAAGGACGTTAGTATCAACCTAAAGAACCGCTTCCGCACTTCCGCTTATCAGGTAAGTTGGCTACATGTTTGGTTTGTTAGTCTAGGTACCTGAAGCCTGTCTCACAAACATTCGTAACCTTACGTTGACGTTCAGAAAGTTGCCGTAAATTACATCGCATCACCCTTCAATCTCAGAGGTAGCTTTGTTTTTGGAAAGGAAAAATAGTCCTGCGTTTAAAAGTACAGACAAGATTTTATCCTTGGGACTCATGTTACGTTCACGTATACGTCAACGCTTTTATTTGGGCGCACTGTTCCTGCGTATGTACGAGGGAATCTATTGTACGAACCTTTGTGAGACAAGCCATAGAATTGCTGTGATAAAGAGATATGTAATTTCTACCCGAATTGGTGTTGTTAGTTTATTTTTCAATCCATATGAAAAGAAACTACAATTCTAGGTACATATTGAATGCCATGGTGTAGATTTACTCTACTTCTACAAAAGGTGTTTGTTTCAGACAGATTCGTAAGCCTTTCATGAACATAGTGATTTGAATAAAACAGTTACTCTAGGTTGCCAGAATGTGTAAAACCATAAAAGTGATTTTGCTTGTAAGCACTTTGATCTTTTAATGCCTGTTTAATGTTTCATGTGTAAATTTTTACTAAGAATATTTTATTATTTTCTTATTTTCCTTACTGTCATTCCAGTACACCAGTTTTGGAGTGATAAGTCATGTCGTACTTACCGCATACTCCATAAGTCCATCGCAATGTAATTGAAATACTGTTGTTATTTCTTATTGCGTTTTTAAATCCTAACAAACATGGATTTTAAAAAATAAGAAAAGAATCATGGATAGCTATTGACTCCTGTCCTGTCCATGAAATTGTTGATTAATAAATCCCTTGACAGCAGACGACAACAAATGAATGAAAGCAATACAATTCCATTATATATTAGGTGTATCAGTATTTAAAAGCCATTGTGACAAAAGATAAATTGCTCTTTAACCCCTCTATCAAACGCCAAGTTTTTCGAGTATACCAAATTGAAAGAGTTTACAGAAGACATTTCAAAATGTGATGAAATTGGAAAGTTATCTTCTTATAGAATAGAAAACATTGTGGGAAAAGGAGAAATTGCTCATTACGAGCAATTTCTCCTTTTCCCACAGTGTTTTCCAGAGTTGTCTGCAGCAAAGTGGTCAAATGTCGTTATTCTTTGGTAATGGTTTAAGAGCAATTTACCTTTTTGTCACAACGGTTTCTTTAGTCTTTTACTGTAGATACGCCCAAGTGAGGTTTGATGGTGTAAGGTGTTAAACTTCGAGTTGGTATCAATTGACGTCACAGCTTTATGGGATATGGATTTATTGTCAACGGGAGAGATTTGTTCGACCATCATTATAGATTTATATCAGATTTTAGCGTTCATTCCCTTTATGTTCTTGAGACATGGATGCGTATAAGAAGACAAAGATCTAATTTCTCTCCGACTGATTTAGATTTATGTATATTCCGAGTAATTTCTGTTTTTGTGTTTGTTGCTTGATTACGATTTTCTCATAAGTATAGAATGAATTGATCATATACGGTTAAACTTTGAACCTTGTTTAAATTCTCATTCATTGCACTTAAAAAGGTTTAATTGTTTTATGGTTGATATAGATTCGTATGAAGGCAAAAGTTTATTTCCACTTTTAAAACTATTTCATAATCGACACAACTGTTATTTCCGTTTATGTTCGAAATCAGTCTTGTGAAATGAATATCATACAGGATTGGAGAAGAAGTGTCAGAAGCAAGTATTTATGCACGGATCGCCATACTATGATTTAAATAGTGCTAAAAACAGCGTTCTTAAACATTCCATGTTAAATAAGTGTTCTTATGCAATGTTCCACTAAACGTTGGTCATAGGTAAAGTATTGTAAGAAAAGTTGGTTATTTAACCGAAACAAGCTAACCAAACAACATATCGAAAACGAGATCCTCTGCCCAGAAACTAATCGAAATACGTAAAAAAAATATAAAGGAAGCAAGGAATGCATCAAAGTTCTGTTTAGATAGATCATTGATACCTGTCACAGGCATATAAGCCACAATTCTATCATCAATGATTCCACGGAAAGCAAAGACCAGTAATCTATACTTTACTTATCGGTTTACTCGTCATGCGTTACTTCCCTTATTGAGTTACGCATCTTTCATGGAAACTTTTACCCGTTTATGCGGTTTTAGCTTATATAGGATGTCATTTTAATTTCAAAATGTTGGTTCTGCAGACTTTCATGGTTTAAACATTCATTAAGAAACAGGACTAACAGTAGCCATTGTTAGGGTGATTTGAATTTCTTTTTATTTGGCTACGAATGTATGTGTGAATATTCACCAAATGAAGACTTATGTTCGAAGTATTTCTTGAATTATTACGCGATTGCAGAGCCTTGAAATCATTAACTAGTTGAGAATGATGAATCAATGTAATTAAGTAAAAAACAAAGATACTTATTTTCTCCTTTGCTGGTGATATAGGATAACAAGGAATAAAGTTTACAAGTTTAGTCAATTCAACACCAGAAGGTCATAGACCCATGTGGCAATATATACAAGCAGTAACAGTACAGTACATGGTAGTTAGATAGTGGAAAAAACATCATTCATGTTCATGAATAAAATAACGTTTGTAGCATTATAACTTGAACTATTTCTATACCATCCGTGTTTTCACAATAAAGAAAATGAACAACATACCAATAGAATTAACAATTTCAATTATAAATGTTGCATCGTTCGTTTTCTTAAAGTAGATAATCCCTATTACAACAGTGCTATCCAAGGATGTTCATCCTACACATACTTTCATTTGGACTCAAACCCGTATACAACACCAGTATATGTGCAAAATAACGTGCATCACACATTTGGTAAAAATTTTTAAGCATGTGTCTTCATATTTATATGAAATTAGAAAGGGATATAAAAATTCTTTATAACACTTAATCACATAACCCATACACATATATACTCACTCATATAAACTCAAGATATGTACATTATACTCATAGTTCGCCTTGTTTACATAAACAGACGTATATGTAATAAAGCATTTTACATGTACAAAGTATTTACATATACAAAAGCTATATCGATATGTATGGATGAGCGATCAAAGATATATTTTAATACATTTTAGTACATACACATACCATAGATTGTACAAAATATATTAACTCTGGATAAATACACATACATATACATGTATGCATCATATACACGACGATGCTAGATAAGGATATTGATTTTAATATTACAAAACAAAGTGTCTCCCATTTATAACAATCTTGTCCGAAACGAAATGACAAGGTTGCAAAAAGGAGTTGATATTATATATGTACAACATAAATAACATACATGTATATAAGAAACATATAAAGAGACTGTTATGTTTTCACGAAGAAGTTGGGACCAGAAACGGATCATATGATTAAAAGAAACTGTTTTGCATTTCTCTACTGTGTGATAAGATGTTTGTTTTCTTACAATTTCAATGGAAACATAGATCATAAGTTACATGTATTCCTCATAAGTATCTATGCTGGAAATTGGTTCAACAAATATCAAAGGCTATCCATTGGCCATCATTTGAGTCTTCTCAATAGTTAAAGATATGTATGGAAAGTATCAATTTATAGCGTAGCAAAGCTTAGACTTTCTTACTCTAGATAAATATGCTTCAAATATATATACTTTAAGTTTTTAGTTAAGGGAAGTGTTTTGCACGACCATTTTCAAAGTTTGTGTTTTAACCTTTTATTTTGTGTTTCCCCGTAGCAATCCACCCAGTTTGAAATCCAAACATCTAGCAAGGTAGGGTTTACATCCATGTACCATTCATGTAGTGCTGTAGTTTTTCTTATTTCCCTTTTGAAGGTAATGTACTTATAGTAATTCCGATTCATTTCGGATGTGCAATCGCTGGCGACGTGTGTAGAGGTGTCCGAATGATGTATCGCCAGCGATTGCACATCCGAAATACAGTGGGACCATTGCATAGATATAACCTTATTATAAATGTTTTGTAGTTTAATCTCTTCTTCACAGTCTTTATTTATACCTTCACAAACTAACAACACATGTATTATTTACATAATATTGTTTGTGCAGTTTTGTGAAAACGTTTCCTTTCAATGAGTACTACAATATCGTAATCTGTATCAAATCTATTTCATAATTGGTTATTAAAGGTGCCTGTTACAGAAGCGAGGAATTTTCAGTAGCTCCTTTTATTTGCATATCATACAACAATACAAAAACTGTATTGTTTCAACGACATTTTATTTTAACTTTCTCTTCTGTGAACAAGCATCTTCAAGTCGTCTGCTTTAGACGACTCAATATAGGGAAGGGCTAATACCGCTCTTTCGACGAAGGCTCTCATCGTCGTAAAATAAATCCGAGATACTTGACAGGTGGCTTTCTTCCCTCGCAACAAGAGAAAGTGAATACCAGAGTTTGCGTGTTCCAGATAAGGCGGAAGTAGTTCTTTCTCTTCCCGGAAATACATGAATTACCCGTTAACGAATCCTACATTGTGGGTACTCATTGGAACCGTCTCTTTGAGACGATTCTTACGAGTACCCACAATGTAGGATTAATAGGAGTAACGAAGAAGTTAACGATTAATCAATAGAACTATCCAGTGGTCCTTGGTTGAAAAAATGTCACGTCTATAAAAAGCTATTCCTATCATTGTATTAACAGTGGGGACACTTCGCTAAGTAAGTAAATAATGGAACTCATCATCGATGTCACATTACACACGGTCTTATTAGTTTGTGTTTGCCCGAGGTCAATACGCGGGAAAATGCGACCGAGTGTTCACAGTTTATACAGGGTTCGTGGTCGGCATAGCGATACTTAAGATAATTTGCGTTCTCAACTCAGAGTTTGACATTGACTCAACGTGGTTCTCTTTTCGTAGGTCTTTATTTGAATTGTCCGGGAATTTAGAAAAGTTGACAAGATAGGCAAAGTTGATATTATTGGGGTTTTTTGGGGTTTTTTTTCAATCAATGGTTGTCGAGTATAAGTGTTTCATTTATTGAGTGTGGGATTGTTTCATTCATGACTTAATCTTTATTTTTCTAAAAATAAATATGTATCTCCTACGATCTTCTATCACCTCTATCACCTGTTTAAAAACGACACATTGTGTTTTCATATGGTTATTAATCAACACTTTTCATCGGCTAACCTTCAATTTCAGACAATTTAGCAGAGGTGTCTTTGCATTGTAAAGGAAAAATGCTCATAATGAAGGAATTGCTGGAAGACAATTTCTACATTTTCCTGCGATTATTTTACCTAACAAGAAGCGTTTATCATCGGATATGTGCATTGTATAACTTTATTCTGTTTCTATGTGTAACGTTGTTATTAACAGATTGTCGCCTGCAATATGTTTCAAATTGGGACGATAAAAAAGTGTCGATTGACAGGATCTAACGTATAGGTTCCCTTCCCACGATTGTGTATAGCCTAGGTTAAACATATAGACGATTGAATGGTAATCTGGCGTACACAAACAAGGTTACAAATGCTGATTTAATCACATGTGACCCGACTTGACCCATACCTTATATACGAACCGATAGGGTCACCAAAGTCTATTATTGCCCCAATGGTAGAGGGATAACATTGTAAATTTTACCTCTTATTCTACCAAACCTCACATTATCGCATCAGCTGCAGGAGTTTCTGGAAACTATTGTGACATAAGGATAAATTTGCTCATAATGAGCAAATTCATCCTTTTTGTCACAAAAGTTTCTTCTTGATGTCATGAGGAAACGGTATCATTTTCATGCTATCTCATGTTGGCTGAGCTGAACAATCAGAACTGTTGACCCGATACTAAAATACTATGACATTTTTAAAACGATTCTAATACGCTCGAGAATTGAACAAAATACGAATTCTAACGCTTGAACAAATATTTAACTTATTAATGTATCGTTTTACATCCAAAATAGTATGTGCACTTCAGATGCTTTCTTATGTAAATACTTTTTAAACATTTTTTAAATAAAGAAACTCCACCAGAATAATCGGTTACTTTGCCATGAAGGTAAATGTCTGTCTCTGAGTTTGCCTGTTTTCTTCGACAATAGAATCAAATCTGGATTATTTTGATACAAAATGATACTATCTGCATGTTTGTCATTATGAAACACAAAACTGTAGGTTTACGTCAGAATAAAGTATTTATATTTGAATTCTATACAATGAACCTTATTGTTTGCCAAGTTCCAGTACAAATTCAGTACATACTGCATTTGCCTGTGTGAAAATGATACCATGTTTGGTATGTACACATGTTTCTGCGGCATGTGAGTGCTTGTGACATTTCGTCGCTTTTAGATCATAAAGATCATACATATTCCATTGAAATGTAGAAGACACGACTGTGTTACTTCAGAGCGAGGGTTAACTTGTGTCTATATATATATACGTATATTGTTTAACCCTTTCCCAAACAACAAATTTTCGACTGTCCCAAATTGAAAGAGTTTGCAGTAGACATTTCAAAATGTGATGAAATTGAACAATATTCTTCACAAAGAGCAACAAACCTTGTGGGAAAAGGAAAAATTGCTCGTTACGAGCAATTTCTCCATTTCCCAAAATGTTTTCTAAAGTCGTCAGCAACAAAGTCGTCAAATGTCGTTATTATTTCGGAAAGGATTAACATTTATCAATCCCAATTCCCAAGCTCGTGCGATTAGCTTAAAATCACTATAAAGATAAACATGTAGTCGCAATTTTAGGCTTATCGTACGATTTTTTGTATATTTCGATTGATAAAAGTATTATGTGTAAACGTTTAAACATGTAAATAGATCACTAATGACGATACATGCTTACAAAAGCACTCGCTCTCTCTATATATATTCTGCTAGAGTCTATTTCCTTATTTTGTTCTACCAAGGAAGCCTTTTATAATCGACAACAATGTGAACAAAGATGTTAAACAGAAACCATAAATGGACAACCTCTCGATTGCATATAACCGCTTTCAAGTCATGTTAGTTTTCTTATTACAACATATTAAGGATTCCATCTTTTCTATCTAATCATTATGAAAATCGTTTTGGGGAATGAATGCATTAGTATTTTCAATGTGAAACCGATGAAAAAAAAACAGAGGTATATAATTCTAGTGCGGTGTTTTTCAACAATGTATTCAGCACTTCACCTTTGATTTGAGTTAAACCAGATTATCGTATTGGAGCCTAGTATCGGTTAGATTTGAAATTCGATGGCAGAAATTGCTTCCCTTCACAACGATTTCGGTAATGGGGATAGCATTTCGATTGGAAAACAGCTTGTTCCAACTACACAAAAATAGAATGATAAGTTATATACGGGAAGGATATACAACTAATGTCAGATATAACCGAAAAACTGTTGAAAATCGTTTAAACATCGTACAAATGAACACAAGGTTGGGCTTCGATTTGGACATGTTAACATTCGAATCACTCGCATCGATTGTAAAGAGTTCGGCGCTAATCAAATCGAAACCCGATAGCAATGACCCAATGGAATTTGAGAGTAGTACAATACTTAATATGGAAAAACCGACAAACAATCCATCCTCAATCAAACACGTAGTTGTTGTGTTCATGTTAAATGGTGGACCTATTCGCAAATGGAATACGATTCTGTACGAAGCCATTCACGTTCAATGATGACTAGAAACTCAGCAATGGGCATGGTTTATTAATCAGTACGGCAAATTGAGATTACAGTAAGCAGCTGGACCTGAGTTAATTGGTTATTTTGTTTTCGGTATATTCTTCTCAGCCCTTGTCTTTATTTATATATATATATACATGTATATTCTTTGGGGTGCAAGCGTTCAATTCGGATTTGAATCTAAGGCTCCATATTCAATAATAAAATGCTCTACAGTTGAAACAAAATGGCAACTTGTTTCAACTGTCAAGCATTTTATTATTGAATGTCGAGCCTTAGACTTTTTTGCATATTAGTGGAAACACCTTTTTCAGCGTGATAATTATTCTTTAGTCATTTTCTCCTAATGCAGATTGGAATTCAGTAGATAAAAAGAAAATGGGTTCCTTTGTTAGGCAACTCATTTTACAAACCTTACCTATCGGATTAAGAAAGGGTGAATCTTAGCCCTCAGTGAACACAAACGTATTCTCAACGTACTGTGAAACTATCATTTGACTTTTTAATGCATATGCGTACAAGCAAAATGTGAAGTAGGAAGAAAGAATAAATACAATAAGAACAAGAAAAAAGGACATACTCGTACATGGCCTATACCAATCACTTCCAGAGTAAATTGGTTCCCGCTATGCTTCAACATGTATCGTGAGGTAAGAACGATGACTCTGCATAGGAGATTGGGCACATACGTATTTACACATGTGTTTGCTTCCTTTTTTGTCGAACCTTTCACCGACTCCATATTTTGAACATTCATTAAATTGTTAAAAGCGACCGAATAAATAGTTGGTTACGACAAAAAGTCTCAAATTAGTTAGTTAGTCTTACCATTATATACGAGATGAAGGGTATTTTTTATAAACAATGGAGTTGTATTGTAGTAGTTGATCGAGTACATTGAACAGTCATTATGAATGGGCCGTATTTTCAGTACATAAGTTGTTCCGCCGCACCAACAGAAAAGGAACTGCGAATTATCCTTTTCGTTTCGTTCTAATCCACCAAAGCTCATTTAAATCAAGAATCTGGTTAAGCATCATTTGATAAGCCCAATTGACCTATTGAAGATTTGTGAATTACACAGTCACATCCATATAACGTTCACAATCAAATAAATCGAAAGAAAACTGTTTGATTGTGCACTTAAATGACTTAAATCGAGCGTAACGTATTTTTGTCACTCAACCTTCTGTAGATAATATTTTTTAAAAAATCGCATTTGTAACGTTTATCATAATCACTGTAATTAGACTATAAACTGTAACCCGGATGCATTCTACAATTCTACCCTCGTGTTCCTTTTGATCATGGTTTTCAAAATATACCGCTTCAAATAACACTGTTGATTCAGAATGTTTAAATATGTCTAAGTATGAACAGACGTTATTTGATGAATTTCAAAACTGTTGCAACGCTTTTGGATCTGAATACATATAAATTCATTGTATAAACGCTTTAAATACATATTTACGAATCTGTTTTACTTCCAATGGTTATTTTCCAGTACGTCTCGCACAAAACTACATTTTTAAAGAAACACAATTATTGTCTGAATTTTCTCATATTTGTGAAATGCCAGCCTTAATCCTTTATCAAACACCAAATTTTCGACTGTCCTAAATTGAAAGAGTTTACAGACGACATTTCAAAATGGGATGAAAGTGAGAAAGTATATAGGGCGGGAAACATTGTGGAAAAAGGAGAAATTGCTCGTCACGAGCAATGTCTTCTTTTTCCCACGATGTTTTCTAGAGTCGTCTGCAACAAAGAGGTCAAATATCGTTATTGTTTGGTAATTGGTTAACATTCAAATAACTCTGCACATAGAAAGGGTTACGTACAAACAGGGTCGAGACAGAGTACCCAATGAGTATAAAACAGATTAGGTTTTAAACCCATTTTATAGTCCTAGATATATATGGACGCCGCGCTCGCAGAAATCCGGCTTTTAGTTTTGTTTCTATTGAATAGCATGCCATATTTTGAATCAACTCAGCTTTTCTGATGTCGAATGAGGCATAAGCATTGTCGTTTCCAGCACATGTCCCCAATGGAGATCTGCGTTGTCTGAAATAAAATAATTAACAGACAAAACATGAAAAATGTGGGAAACATCTCCTCAGGAGATTAGGTAGAAACCATTGTGATGCAAGAAAAAAATACTCAACGCAATTTCTCCTTTTATCATTATGATATCAAACACATGAGGATTTAGATTAGTAAAATCTTTATATATGGGAAATGGGTTGAAGTACAAACTATATATGGGCGAAAACTGTCGCCACAGATCGGTTTGTGCAAACTTCAAGGGTTCGTCTGTAACAATATTAAGGTAGAATACGAATATTCAGCCATTTTAAAACGTATTTTTTCGTTGGATGACTTCATTTGTTCTCGGTGTACATCTGTTTTTCCGGAACTATTCGCAATAAAACGTTAGTTGACGAAGGAATTATTTGAACGGCGTCTTATTGGTACTCTACCTTAAATCATTTACAAACGCGTTGATTTTCTCGTGGATCGTTTTGAAACATTTACATAGAACGCTGTTGTATTCGTTACGGCTCGTTCTATGGAGTATACGTGTGTGAGCTAGCTAAGTTCGTTTTGTTTGTATGCGGGTTAAATAACCCCATGTACATTCCCATGTATTGATACATAGATACAGAACTGGCGTATTAGGAATTATTGACCCTTTGGTTACGTGATATGTATGTTTGGGTGTGTGTGTATACATGTTTGTGTTCAAATCGAATTAACGGGACTAAAACAGTGTTTAATTGAAAGTTTGAGGTCTTAATCAGGAATACGGAATGTTATTGATACAGGAAATGGTTTTGCGTTAGATTCGCTATAGCAAAGTGTATCGGTGATGAGAATTCCTGAAATGATTAATAAGGTTGGCTTTAATTATGTTTGGTAGTTGCAGTGCTCGTTGGTAACCTTTTAGCTATAAACATTTCTTTGTATTCCGAACCGATTGATTTGTGTTATATTACCCATAACCGGGGGCCAAGTGCAATACTATAGAAACGTCTTTGTCGGTTGAATGTTCTAAACATATTCTTGCAGTAAGACAGTTATCTAAAGATTACCAAGCCATGATAAAGGAAAAAATGAAGAATAAATCGTGACAATTGTAAGAATTCCTCATAACGAGCATTCTATTCTTTTGTCAAAACCTTTTCCACTATATTCCGAATTGATCAATGTTGTAAGTTACGTTTAACGACATTATACCAGTTGGTAGTCTATTCCAATGAGGTAAATGGAAAAGTTTTGTATAGAAACAGGAATATATGATGTTTTGTGGAATGGCTTCCTTCTTTTCATATTGTTTATCGTTTCGTGTGTGAATTAATTCCAATGTTCATTCCCCTACCATCTATCTTCTTCTGTAAACAGATCTGTATAGGGCATCTGTCTGCTTCTCTGGGTATATTAAACCTCCCCCTCCCTTTTATTCACTGCTTCCTACATCCTCTCCAGTTGAAACTCTATACTCAAAAATACTTTATTAATCGTTGTAACGAAAGGATATATTGCTCATAAAGAGAAATGTATCAAAGGTTTCTATCATAAACATGATTCACTTGCATGGACTCTATGTTATAGTTGCCGTCTGCTACTATTTTTGATTGCAAAGTTGCAAATTGCTATTAAACAGATGGGCAGAATCATTTGCCGACACGAAAGATACTTAGTTTGTAGTCAACATGACCTCATTCAGAATGCGCATGGTGAATGTGTACGTGGGAAAGAGGCCAATGAAGAAGCTGTGAAAAAGTCAACACAAACTCAGCAGCATATACTCAATTGTTTTTACTTTCGATCAAAACACATGTCATACATAAGATAATAGATAAAATTGAGTTTTACTTTATTTTTTACTTTTTATCTATAATTCTGTTTGATTTGATGCCTCACACTTCGCTTTTGGTTAGAACTCTAGTGCGACTTTTAAATATAGGATTGGCATGGTATGCACTTTAGGCGAATGGCAACTTCATCTTTTCCCGACTAGTCTTTTCGTGTGGCTCCTTATAGTAAGAGACGATTCCTATTTTTGTATAATGATTGACGGTAAAATTTTAACCAATGTGGTCTTTTTGCATAAGGAGATGAAAGCACAAACCATAAATTGCAAATATAAAATCAATTTAATCTTTAGAACAATATTGTCAGCCTTTGACATGATCGTAATAGCGAATCAATACCGTCTCGAGTGTAGACCAGTTGACTGTATAACTGACAGACTGTTAAAATACTGGAACCAGAAAAGATGAAATACACGATCTCAGTAACCAGTCTAAATCATTTGCATTTCCGGTTACGAATCTGAAAGTTTAAATAGCCCATTTATAAGTGACATTTTATTATGCTTTGCTGTAGAGATAAGTGGTTTGTGTTGAAACATGTAAACGCTATCTTATACTTAGTAGTTAAAACGCATTTCTATTAAGTAGCAGTAATTTTAAACCATTACCAAACAATAACGAGGTTTGACCAGTTTGTTGCAGATGACTTTGGAAAACATTGTTGGGAAAGGAGAAATTGCTCTTACCGAGCAATTTTTCCTTTTCCCACAATGTTTTCTGGCATATCAGAAGATTGCTTTTCAACTTCATCAAATTTTGAAATATCGTCTGCAAACTCTTTTAATTTGGGTCAGTCGAAAATTTGGTAAAGGGTTAAGGGTTACCTGTGAATAGTTGATCAAGATAACCTATCAATTGTTTGACCTAATATCGGTAACTATGAATATCGTATAAGATCTAAAATTCACACTGACATCGCTTGTATGTTTGCAAATTTATGTTAAAAACCAAATGATAAAGAAAAAAGAGAGGGTATGAAAACTAATTTTAAAACATTGTATCATCTAAAGAAATTGCTCACCGTGTGAGATTTCTTTAGATGCCAATGCCTTAGGGGTCATCTCTGTATATGGATGCCACAATGCTTTAGAAATCATTCTGTGTGGGGAAACAGAGGTTAAGAATTATAAGATAAATTCATCAACGCCCATTAAGGGGACTCGTTTGATTCTAGCCTTTATTACACCAATGCTGATTCGTGAACACATGGCCCTTTTGTCTGTCTAAACCTAATAAAAATGGCGACGTCTACTCGAAATATTGGTGGTGGAGAACTTGCTGGATAGAAATCTATACCAAAGTAATTTATTCGGTTGACCTTTAGATATATGGTTATTCACTGATGTTGAATTAATCTGCCTTCACATGCTGTCCCATTTTGTCAGAATTGAGAGACTCAACGATCAGCTTACAGCTGTAGTCCTGATGAATGAAACGTTTTCATTTTTAGATAGACGCGTTGAAAATTTTGTAGTTTACTTCACTTGCGAAATAAACATTTATACAAAATGTTCGAATGATTTGTAATCTAATAGGCAAATGTTTAGCAATATATGTGCGCTATGACTTAAGAGGAAACGGGCGAAAGGAAGGGAATGACATTTGGCCATAACTGTAGAAAGGGGAGGGTTCGAATTGCAACCAAAGTGTGCTCATCTATTGCCATAATAGGTTATAGCCATATAAACCTATTCATCTAAATGTATTACATGCGTGATTATTTTGCATGTATTGAAATCATCGTAGGCTTCATTAGCTTCATTTGCTCTGTGATGGAGTTTTGTTCACCATCCCAAGTATATCTGGACTGTGGTGGAGAGAACGTCTGATAAAGGCCAAACGATTTCTCCACTTTGAAAGCAAATTGGATATTATAATAACCAATGTAATTTCATCAATTGTGACCTTTAGGGATAAGGAATGCTTATAAATATAATCGCTAAATGGTGCGCAAAAAGTCTTAAATACTACAAAAGCTTTCAAAAATTTCAAAGGAACACCATTTTATATGTAAGTGTTACGAGCTACTAACGTGAATCACCAGCGTCTATTCAAAATAAAGAACTTGTTTGTTGGGTGAATGAACGTCTTTTCCCGCTCTGATTTCGAACGATTCTTTGATTGGTCTGTAAAATCACAAGATTATTTGGTAAAGGATAAAATGCCATCATTTATATTTCCCCCTGTTGACCGGTCGAGAGAGGGTTTGAGGGCCCTTGTGAACTAATGGTTTTCATCAATAACAGTAGACGTAAACTCTATCAGTCCTTCTCCCAAACATTTGCTGGGTTTCTGTTATTGGCAGACTTATATTGAAATCATTGCAAGAAAAAGAAGAAATTCTTCGGTTATCCCACCAGAATCCAATTAATCTAGTTTTATCTTAATTTCAAACGTCGTTTAAGGACTGTTTTGTTACTAGAATGGATTGTGTCGTGTACATATTCATGTATATGCGTATCTGCCATTCATGGCTCCAATCCTCTTTCCTCAATATCTGGTATTTTTCAATGCCTCCTGTTTCGTCATGTTTATGTTCAAGGCCAGTCTCTATCGCTTAGCCATTGCGACTTGGTCTTCAATGCATGTTCTATTGCTGGCTCAGAAAAGAGTTATTTCAGCGATTGAGGAAGAGAAGTCGTTTATCAAAGTCTGTAAACTTAGCCTTGTAAGAAGATTAACAATGAATATGTCTCACACATTAATATTGTGTTTATTGTGCTTTAGCAGACGTCATTTTTCTCAGCACAGTTGCATTTTAAGTAATGAGAAAGGTTAGGGTTCGTGGACAAGTACAATAAATGTCATTGTGAAAAACACAATCGTCCTATTTTGTTGAGAAATACCAAATCGTTAGCTAGAGCACAATGGTACTCACTAGGAATAGAATATGAGTCTGGGAAAGGAATACCAAGAGCTGTGAACGGTTCATGGATCGGGATTATAAAACTCGGAACTGTTGGAAACGACTCAATCTGAAATATCTGATGAAAACTATAGGTTTTGCTAATATTTTCAAAATTGTATTTTTAATTGTATATTGCTTAGACTCTATGCCATTTATTTCATGTTTTGGTACAATGAATAAACGAGAAAAATTAATATTTACAGGCCTGTTGAGTTGAAGAAGAGTCGTGAACAGAGATTTTATTTTGGTCAAATTTGACCCTTGCCAGAAAAAAATACACATTTATCGATAGGTTGGACATGTATCTAATGCAATAAATTTTAGTTTGATAATGACAATAAACTTTGAATTATGGTATTAGATATAAATTATCACATCGACAAGGTACAATAAATACAGATAGTGGTCGACGGGGCGTCTCTCTTTGAACACTTTCCATCATATGGCTAATTATAACTGTTCCAAATTGAAGGCAACATCAGACGACAAACAAGATTGACGACAAAAAAGCATGAAATACTCTTCATTGTTACTTTTTTGTTGCTCATTTGAGCATTTAATCCTTTCGATATAACTGTTTTGGAATGTGTAGCAGATACCTTAAACTGAGACAAGTTTTATTAATGCGTACGAATATTGTGAAAAAGAAATACGAGATTCGTCTGCTTCAAAACATAAGGATCAAAACAACGAAAGGGTTTCAACTCATTTGTAATGTATGGGTAAGGGTTGATCTTTGAGTGTTTCCATAAACGGTGTTTCATAGGATTATTGTTTATCTAAGTCGGGGAGGATTTAAAATATCGCAGTTGTCATAAGTTTGTTCAGGCTTGGCGGCATGCTAAAGTTCGACCCGGCAACCAGGTGTTAAAAGCTTTAACTAAGACACGACTTTCAACGTTGTCTGAATCTAATGCTTGTTCACAAATGAGAGATTTTGAGTCACAATGAAATTTCTTTGAAGCGATTAAATATATATATACTGTTGCAGAATACTTAATGATCACTAGACATAGAATTCAAGATGTACGCATTAGCTGCCAATAAATTGAAATATTTACAACTGGTTTGCGTTGAATCTCATAAACCTTCGAACACGTTTGTATGAAAGGGATAACCATGTTAATTCATAGTGCACAGGTTTTGGAGACTTGAATATGCACTTATTTTATTGTCAATGACGTTTTTCTTGTAAATTACATAAACAATACAGAAATTGAATCATTTCAAAGTAATTTCTTTTTAACTTCAAAAATTCCTCACATCTGGGAAAAAGCAGTTTTAAAAGCTCATCGTTGAAGTTGATTTGCTGGTTTCTGTATGAAGTCCGATTTGAGAATACATGTGTATTTGTTAAATTGCGCTGCATTTTGGCTTTACTTTCCTATTGCCTAAATATTTTCAAATGCAGTCTCCTAGATGACGTTTAAATCGTCTGTATGACTTCGAGGACTGATTAATCAGATTAGTATGCATGTACATTTGACGGGATTATCGGTTTGGGAGGTTTCGTTTGTAGAACATAATTTAAATGGATTACTTTCATAGCTTTCTTTCAAAGCTCATTCCCTCTGTGAACAATATGGAAAACTTAAGAAATTGAAACATTCGCTCCTGCATGGCCTAGAGGTAAATGTGGTGGTCTTAGACTTCGGGGATCCCGGGTTCATGCCTCTCAGCGTTACCTCTGAACTCTTTGGACAAGAGATTTTAGAGCCCTAGCCTAGTACTGGTAAAGAAAGGAAGGCCATGAAATACCTGAAAATTATTGACATAGGGGTTTTGACATAAGATTTTGACTTTTACCATCCATGCAGTAGTAAAGATTCGACCTCCAATTATCAAATATTTTCTTATGCGTATAAGGTCAAAACGATGACATATTTCTAAAAGTGCATATTTTGTGATTTGATGATATTTAATCATACGTATGTTTAACAGTTATTCGTTTTATTACCGTTTACTTAGTCGTGTTCTTTGAGTCATCTACCAATGGTAATCTAGAAAATATAAGTTTGATTCGGGATATCTCACAGTAAGACCGCGGTTCGGTTGGGTTTTAGCCATGTACGTTTATACTCACAGACCTGGAAAAACACCACATCTGACTTGATGTTAAACATCGGTGTTTGGTAGTGACTCAAAACACCGTCAAAACAAGTACACATTAGCTATGGGTTCTGGCCCGTGCGTACACCCAGCTTTTGCCTATTAGGCTAAAACTCGCTTGGTCACATTATTCACAACAATGATCTAGTGGGTAACATAAACAATGAAAAAATAGATGACAAAATATGCACATAATCATAGCAGCTCCATTATCAATGGATTAAAGACTAATGGTTGTTGCCCCTTTTAGCATGTAACCAATCAAACCGGATACACAGTTGTTATTAAACAGTCTGATAAACTTATGGCATTGAAAATCACTCATAACCGTGGGTATAAAGGTGTTCGTAAACTAGACCGACACTTTGAAGATTTAGGTGTGTCGTAGACCTATAAATCGGTGTGTTTGGTGATTTACAGGGTCCCGTCACTTGATTGTGGCGGAGGGGAGGATTTTGATACTTTGTGGGTGTGATTATACTATTACCTGATGGAATATATATCTGTTATTTTTTACCTATTCTTTTCATCTTTATCTATCTAAATTAACGTTAATGCCAAACACTTTACATGCGTGCCTCTATATATCTTTTGGTATTTACTTTCTTGCTTTTTTACCATTTGAGTCTTGTTAAAAAGGAATCTATCGGCATCGGCATTGGTATTGGTTCCTTTCATTTCGCCCCTCTCCGCATTAGACTGTTCTGTCATCGGTCTACGAGTTACTTTATTTTGGCACTAAAGAACTCAATCATGAATTCAGTGCGCAAGTGAACGCGTTCTTTTGTTGTTTAATCTTGACAATGCCTGTGTCAGTGTCACATTCACACGTTATTCGATGTTAAACGTTTTGTACGTAACTTGCACCCTGTATCTAATGCCAGATCGACTTTTTACCACATACAAATGGATGAAGACACATTCTTTGACAGTCGTTATTCGATTTTAACCCATCACCCTTCATCGAAATGTATCGGTAGTTCAAAATGAAACCAACGCAGACGACAAAGAGGAAAGAGAAAATATCCATTTTCTTTGTGAAATATGGCAGAATGTACTGCCATTAAAGGATGTGTAACCCACAAGAAACCGCTTAGAATGCTGAGTAATTTTCTAAAATAGATTTTGGTGTCGTCTGCTTTCCAAATCCTTTTATATATCTGCTTAGTTTTGACGGGGAGGTACGTAGAGAAGAAAACAAGTTAGATCACAAGTAAATTTGCGGCTGGCCTGGATCTAACCTGTTTGCCCAAGTATGAAGTCGGTTCCTGTATTGTAAGGGCTAAATGTATTGAACTTCATTGCACTCTGATTCTAGTACTAGATCGAGCTCATAGCGATTACAAATGGATGTTAAATAGTACAACCAAATCACAGTGTATTGTATGAAGTTTAAACTCGTCTCGTGGGAATGACAGTTGTCAATGGTTGACCAGTAAACTTGAACGGTACTATGATGGATTGTGTATCTATGAGGTGGACTTGGAATTGTCGGACAATGGAATTAGACTAGCCTCAAACATTGGAGTAGAAGTAGCCGACAATGCTGTTGGAACCGTACCAGTTTTATGTTCCGTGTGAACAATATCCTCTTTCACCACTACCGCCGCCAAAACCGAAAAAGCGACGGAAAAGGAGGCGAAGGCGAAAACTAGTAAGACATTTCTTTTATTTTTATTTATTTTAATCATAGATTTATCAATTGTTATGTTAGCTGATTAACTCAACCCTTTTATGGTTCTAATATCAATGGCGATTGATTTGAATTTCATTCCATTTCATTCATTGAAGTTTTCGACACTGTCTTTGTCCATGAGAGTTGGTCTCGTGGCTGACTAACGGAATGCCAATGATTCTACCCGTACTGACCGTCTCTTAACCCATTACCAAACAATGACGACTTTTTACCACCTTGTGGCAGACGGATCTGGAAAATAGTGTGGGAAAAGGAGAAATTGCTTGCTAAGAGCAATTTCTCCTTTTCCCACAAGGTTTTCTGCTATATCTGAAGAATATTTTTCAAATTATCACATTTTGAAATGTCGTCTGCAAACTCTTTCATTTTGGGACAGCCGAAAAATTGTCGTTTGGGGAAGGGTTTAAGGCAGACGAGAAAGTGATTACCCTCCAACCATCATGAACCACACTTTGCAATATAACTGAAAATTGTTGTTGCGATGTAAAACCCGAACTTAAAGGCACCCAACCCTATTATCTAAGAGATGGAGTTTATGTGACAAAATAATGGCTTCTCGGCTGCAAAGGCATTAATATTCTATAAAGAAGTTTGCAAAATCTTTATTCTTACTCGCTATGTATTTTTCCATAGATATGTTTGTGCATTTACTATAATGGCGATGCCATTTTAAAAAGTGATCAGGTCACGAAATAAACTTCTGTTCTTTACTGTTCTGCACCTTTCATGGAGTCGGGACTATGTGGTGTAAAGTAGCGATTATCATTTGCCACACTTATTTCAATGTTTATAAACAAATGATACTATTTTCTTCCTGTTCATGTGTCCCTTTGAAAGTTGATAAATACCGTCCGTCAGCTTTAAAAGGTTGCCATTTTGCCACGTTTTACTCAAATACCTTCTTTTATTTATTTATTTTCCCGTTTTATTAAAGAGAGTGGTTAACGCACTTAGACTTAAAATGTCTTTCCCAGAAATGTTCCTCGTATTCCAGAAAGAGTTTTATTTTGTGATTTTCCCCCGATTAATACTCGCCAATAACTCACTATATATTCATAGGCACATCCCTAAAGTGTAAAAGCTAATTGAAAAGAACGTAGCTTTTCAATTTTCTGTTGTGAGATTCCTGCACCAGTTAATTGAAACGATTATCAATCAAAACGACTTAAGTCACAAAAGTAGATTCGAGAAACGTGTTCACTATAAAACATAATACATTGAAACCATCGTGACAAAAGGAGAATTTGCTCATGATGAGCGAATTCTCCTTTGGGTCACGATGGTTTCAATTGCCATTTGATGTTGGTGATCTTCGAATCTAGATTTCGTCAGTATTAGGTAAAGACTTATGGTTGGTTAAAAGGGACCAGTGACGTAAGTGAATGCGATTCTATAATGATTGATTACGGTATCATGTCAACGTTTTGTCTAAGGAATATTCACGAATTCTCTAAACGGACAGCTTTGGTACTATGGTGATGGTTGAAAACATACACACGTAAAGCTAAACCCATTACCAAACAATTACGAAATTTGACCAGTTTGTTGTAGACGACTCTGGAAAACATTGTAGAAAAAGGAGAAATTGCTCTTTAAGAACATTTTCTTCTTTTCCCTCAGTGTTTTCTGCCCTATCAGAACACTGTTTTTTTAATTTCAACACATTTTAAAATGTTGTCTACAAACTCTTTCAATTTGGGAAAGTAAGACATTTGGCGTTTGGTAAAAGTTAAGAATTTTTTGCCATGCTTACTGGTTTGTTTCAAGAAAGACCTTTAATCTTCGACTTTCATTTTTTACATTTTTTCTTTGTTACATCATCTTAACATATAATCGAATATTAATCTATTTTTCTATTTTCTTCTTCAATTTTAATCAGTATCCGGGACAATCCCCCATTATCAAATGGGGCTTGTTGATAGTCTGTTGGCCAACTTCCCCTTATCAGATTTCTACGACGACTACAAAGTGTATGTAATAACAATTGGGAATTAGCAAGAAAAGCTTTTGTAAATGATTAGGTAGAAACTATATCGTCAAAACGTTTTCCAGAGTCGTCTGCAACAAACTGGTCAAATGCCGTGATTGTTTGGTAATGGGTTAAGTAAATGACAGAAGATTTGAAATTGACCAAGACTTTTGCACATTGTCATTAAACTCCTTTTGTCTCTTTTTCTTGTAGACACGTTTGCATTAGTCACGTGATACGCCCTATTAACTGTTAAGAAAGAGTGAATTGGTGTCAATCAAATACCTTAATCCAGTTTAATCCGTTTAGAATATTTAAATGGTTACCGAACGTTTTGGAATGAAATAATCCCTTTATTCCTTTGTTTCATTCACAAATCTGAATCACAAAGATGTTCAGAATGAGCCACGAACGATATTTTCTTCTAAATTTCTGGATATTTTTTCCTCTTAACCCTTTACCAAACAATAACGACATTTAACCACTTTATCGCAGACGACTTCGGAAAACATTGTGGGAAAAGGAGAAATTGCTCGTAACGAGCAATGTTTCCTTTTCCCACAACGTTTTCTGTCCTTTCATTAGATTATTTTTCAATTTCATCACATTTTTAAATGTCGTCTGCAAACTCTTTCAATTTGGGACTATCGAAAATTAGGCATTTGGTAAAGGCTAATGCTTGTGTGAGTATTGGGTTAACAAATCTGCAACACCAACCACTACCTAATGAGTTCGGTTTTTAGAATTGAGAATGACAAATCTAATATAGAGCATGAACGATTTTGTTCTCTTAATGGTTATTGATGGAAATAGTTATTGCAAAAGGACCAATCAACATTTACAAGTTTACTATTAATTTTTATTCTCCTTTTCTCTAAAGATAGCCATGAGTCAATCACAGACGATGGGTAAATATGGTATGTGATAACATAAACATGAACATTATATGATATATAGGTAATATGTTTTTATTAGATACAAAAGACACATTTACCCATTATTTTGTTGATAACAAGCATACATTGTTAAAAGTGAAAGCTGCTAAAAACTATTTTGGAATAAATGTCAAATAGATAAAAGAATAAAAAAAATTCTCAATCGATAAAATTATAGCCTCTATAAGAGGAATATCGTGTTTCAATTTTATCACAAATCGAATTATCGTCTGCTAAAACAGTCAATTTGGCAAGGTCAGAGATAAATCGTTTGGTAAAATAGTATGGCAATGTTTGTCCCTTCGATTGTCAGTACATGTATTTCTATTACGAGTACTAACAATATGGCACTATCATCCCGTGTGTTTTTGGTGTTTGCTGTTGACTGATACCCCACCCATCCATAACGAATATTCGTCGTTTACTCTGTGTAACTATCTATTTAACTTGACGAGAGAACTTTCGTACCGTCTTAACATCTTTACCGATCGCTTCAAGGGTCTGGAATAGAAATAGAACGTGAGCTAAAACTCTTCTCCAAACGATATATATCCGGTCGTCCAAATTATAACTGTTTTGCAGACGACAATTGATTTTTTGATAGAATTGTAAAATTGTTTTGTTGGTTAGTAATCATCAACATTTGTTGATTTATAGTTACGACGACAGTTCGTGTACTCCTGTTTCTGACGCAGAAGGCTAGGACGTGTTGTCTTGTCCGACGGAAACGTTTTCATAATGAAATTATGTAAATTGATTGTTCTTACTAATTGAAGATGAATTTAGAAACCATAGTGACCAAAGAATAAATTGCTTCTAGTGAGCATTTTACCATTTTGTCGAGAAGGTTTGTATCATATACATTGTATCAGAAAGTAAATGTAACTTATCATGTTATAATATTTTTCTTATATTGTACTTGTCGAGTTTTTCCGCTTTGTTGCTACGTTTAGAAATAGTCAGTTTAATTCAGCGAACAATCCAACCAACCAACAAACAGTTGATAAAGGTTTATTGTGTATATAACCCATTTCCCATCCATCCTATAAGAGATTCGCCCTCCAGTCTATTTAACCTTTAGAATGCTGGGGATTTTTGTGCCATCTGCTTTCCAAAACACTAAATATCTGCTTACTTTTGATGAGAAAAGATACCCAAAGAAGCAAACAGGTTAGATCACAGGCTAGTGGCCAATTTACTTGGCGGCTGGCCTGGATCTAACCTGTTTGCATAAGCATGAAGTCGGTTCCAGCACTATCAGGGTTAAATATCTATTTAATTTGTCGCGAAAATCTTCGCACGCTTCGTACATCTTTATCGACTGCTTCAAACGTCTGCAAAAGAAACGAGGAAGAGAGTATGAAGCAATGCAGTCATATAGTTTGTGTCATGGTCCAATTCCTATTTGTTTATTTGAAGCTATAACTATATCAATGTTTTTCATACAGACCTAGTTATATACGGCTTACGCTTCATCTGCACGGTTTGTGTACATGTATTTTGCTGATGCATAACGTTTAATTTTCATTTAGATTTTGTGCATGAGTCGTGACAACTCACATATTTTGATGATATTTACTTTCACAACCGACAGGTAAATTAGGACACCGAAATAAATATGCTGTTTGAGTAAACAGGGGGTAACTTGCGACAAAATACCTTTGTATAGACACAGTGATGAATGTTGTAAGAATTTATGTAATGTGTCTGATTTGAAAACCCTGTTTCCCCCCACATTGGTTGTGAATTGACAACAGTAACAACACACGACAAAGCCAAGGGGCCATGTGACAAAATGACAAATTGCTCATTATGAGTAATTTGTCATTTCGTCACTTTGGTTTCTTTCTCGTTTTTTCAGTTGTAAACATAATTACAAGAGGTCACTTACTATTGCCATGGTAAAATCGTCCACTCGCTCTCTGGTTATCACGGAGTCGGGTAGCCCAACCTCTGTGCACTTTTGGTAATGTACCAGCTTCTCTCCTTCGATGTTAAACACGGACTGAAAATGACATTTTATTCAAAATCAGGGTTATTTTAAATGCGTAAATGTAATAAAGCCTTCCTGTAAAATGCACTGGAAATTTTCATTAAAACCAGGGACTACTATACATACTTGTGTAGGGAATAAAGACTTATGTTTTAATACAGATTCGAAAAGAACATTTCATTTAAACCAGGAGAGCGTATTATGTACATGTATATGTAGGTCCTAAAATAGCCTGGTTTTTAAACTTATTAGTTTTAAGTCGACTGTGAAACAACTTCTAACATCTTATCTTAATCAGTCTTGTTTCTGTCTACTGGACATAAATCCAGTACTTGCGCCATTTTGAATCAATGAAAAGTTGCGAAATTGTCCCCCATCTCACGGGGCACAAACCAACGACTCTCATTTTCCGAAGGTGACACTCTACGCCATGACCAATGTCCGCCATAAAATTAACAGAAAACAGTTAATATTCTTTTATACAGTATAATCGTCTCATTTCTTTCTTCATTTTCATTCATTCATAAGTTGTAGTTTTCTGGGGTGTTTCCCATTTATATTGTGAATCAGTTGTCTCTTTTATAAAGATGCTCATACAAAAAGGATTGTTTTTTTCAAGTTTAATCGTTATCATATTGTCCCATCATATTGTCCCATTCAATTTTTATTAGATAAGTGCGTAGCATATACATTTCTTTTATAATGATAATATATTTGTTCGCATTATTATTAGTGAAATGGAAGAAATGTGGCAAGCAATATAAGACAATATTCTCTGTACGAAATAAGGAATGTCTTTAAAGCAGATATCTAATGTAAAGGTCAAATGTATTGCACAATTATCGGCATTCTCTGTTGTCACAATTTATAACAATTATTCTTAAAGTCACCACTTGACATCTGTAGTCAAGACGTTCTTTTCAATAAAGTTGTTACCTTTGCTGTTCGTCCGTCCATCGTTTTCTCCTCGAATTCCTCGCCGAGTTTGAACTTTAAATGCACGTTTTTGAAGGTCGACGTGATATCAAGCGTCCAGGTATCACCATCTTGTTTGATCTCCTCCCAGCCAGACACTCGCTTACCGATCTGTCGGAGGGCAAAGTTTACACCTACAATTGACGACAAGGAATCTTAACAACATTAATCCAAATGTCGTTATTTTCAATCCCATTTTGCACTAACAAATCCTCTTCTGCTCTTTCCGTTTTTGAAAGCCTACTTTAAACACATTGTCTTATGCAAACAACTTAAGGCGTAGAATCCTTAAGCATTCGTTCGTCGTATTACTCCGGTCGTTCTCGGTATACATCAGTCCGGGATGGAACTATTCGCATTAATCCGAAAAGTTCCATCCCGAACGATGTTTACCGAGAACGACTTAAGCAGTTCGACAAAAGAATGAGTTTCGAAAAGGGATTCCACCTTAAGATATTTTAAAAACAGACAGGTAAGCTTTGTGACAAAACAATATTTTACTCAATATAATGCAATTTATATTTTACCATACTGCTCCCTAATTTGAGTATCTAGCGGTGGATTTCTTCCCCTAAAAGTCTTTTCTTTTTTCCTTTTCTTTATTTCTGTTGTTCATAAACGATTTCTGCGTCATTTTAGAATTGATAAATGGCATAATGTTGATTTGCAATTACAACCATAGTTTTAAATTCAGATTCAACACTTATTCTTTTCGACTTTGATAAGCGTATTGCGCCAAGTTCGACCCCAACCCGTGGTTCATTTTTTACTGTATTGACCCATTGCCCTGTGGGGTCAAATTCTTGCGACGGCATTTGGATTTGTATTAGAGGTAGTTTTCCGGTTAACTTACTCGTCTTTACTAGCCATTAAGTTTGGGGTTTTCCTCACAATGAACCATGTATCGCGACATAACTCAAATAACGTTGACGCGATGTAAAACCCATGTGCAATGAATAATTAAAAGAAAGATACAAACATTTATTATTACTTACCGACTGCCTTCATGTAGTTGTCCCATTGCTCATCACTTGATTCCAGCTTCCAAAATCCAATTAGTTTTGCCATTGTCACTCTTTCTCCGGCTTTGTGATTATCAAACGTTTAAAATAGGATATGTTCACTACCTATAGTGTCTGTATCTGTATAAGTAGAGAACAAGCCACAGTGTTTGGCAGTTGTTCTAAAATCCGATTTATTTCTGGTTTCAATGTTTGTTTATCTCAGCAATATATCACGACATAAAAGTATCTATATAGGCCCATGCGAAAATATAACGTCCCAAATTAATTGAATGTATCAAACACGAGTAACGACAGAGTATTTCAGGTTAATTTTGAACGTTTTCTACCGATTCACTACTTTCCAAAATCTCGCTAATTCAATGTGGTATTATATATCGTTACAAGTAACACTGCTCACGATATATTAGCCAATCGTCCTTTACATATCAATAAGTACCCATCACGTGACCTTGACCGGGATAGCCATCCATATATCGCATTTATTTTAACCCTTTACCAAACGCCAAATGTTCGACTGTCCCAAATTGAAAGAGTTTGCAGTCGACATTTCAAAATGTGATAAAATATAGGAATAAAACTTTCACAAGGGCAGAAAACAGTGTGGGAAAAGGAAAAATTGCTCGTTAAGAGCAATTTCTCCTTTACCCACCATGTTTTTCAGATTCGTCTGCAACAAACTGTTCAAATGTCGTTATTGTTTGGTGGAGGGTTGAACCTTTAACATAGATTCCCTCTTGCTATCATGTGACAGGTCCAAGTTACAAGCAACAAACACAGTAAGCGTTAACTATGTTGAATGCTATCTTTTCTCTGGTATCGGCTAGATTAGACAGAAACAAAATGAGAAACCTACCTTTGCGAGCATTTTTTCCTTCTGTTGTCATTGTTTCTTAACCCATTACCAATTAATACCGACTTTTGACCAGTTTGTTGCAGAGGACTCTGGAAAACATTGTAGGGAAAGAAGAAATTGCTCGAAACGAGCAATTTCTCCTTTTCCCACAATGTTTTCGGTCCTAACAGAAGATTATTTTTCAAATTCACCACATTTCGAATTGTCGTCTGCAAACTCTTTCAATTTGGGACGGTCGAAAATCTGACGTTTGATTAAGGGTTAAAGTATTTGCTTCAATTGTGTTAAAGCAGTATTCACTGACCATCGTTTGTCGATTAAGATATTTAATCTCCAAAGCATTGAGAAAAGGGTGATCGGTTATTTATCTTAAGTGTTGCGGTATCAGCTGGCTATAACAATAATCATTCGACATGTTTATGGATGAAACTACGATTAGCTAACTATGGTCCGCGTTATTTTGTACCATATCTATAAGACCTACCTTGCAAGATATCGAGATATTCAGTTAGTTAAATGTGATCAGTATTGGCAAAAATAAAGATAAATATAATGAAGCTACTTCAGTGTGTCAGTATTGTATCTCTTTCACTTAAATGTATTTATCAAAACACTTGTGCCAATCTCTCCCCAATTGTCGTCTGTTTATGAAATGGTTGAATACGCATAACAAACCCGAATAGTTATGACGTCATATTAACGCATAATGTTTTCATATGTCAAAGCCACGCAACCGAAAGGGCCAATGTTTCAAGATCAGTTGTTTGAAAAGCATTTCTTAACCACAAAAAAAACACTTTTAGTCGAATAGTTTATTGTGATACTAGGTCAGCGTTCGAGGAGAAACATTCGCAAATTGCATACAATCATTTGCCTGCTTGTATGTTTGACGGATTTGTTGGCTACGTTCGAGTGGTAAACGATATTGTTGGCCAATAATGTTTTTGTCTTCTCAACAAGAATGAGGATTAGATTTAAAAGCAGTTAGTTAAGTATATTAAGATGGTGGATATAGATTAACTTCATTACAAACTTCACACGTTTGTTCAATATAATTTCCTTATGCGTATGATCTTATAATCCAGTCATATTGGTACATGCGAATAGATGTCCATAGATGCATGTTCAGAGCATGTTGATCTTATAATCCAGTCATATTGGTACATGCGAAAAGATGTCCATAGATGCATGTTCAGAGCATGTTGAAAATAATGACTTCGCACTTAAACTTAAAGCCTTACTTTAACTTAAGTAGGGTTATTGTCCTCAGCTGATTAAGATATATGAACCGTGTACTTGAGCATTTACCGTCAAGCATTCGGAACTACTCGGGTATTTCCGTGAGCTGAGAAATACACCTCGGATGTAAGTGTAGGGCTACAACTTTTCGGGTAAATCATTCCGGGCAATTAACACATTTCCTCTAAGCGTCCACGTTTAGTAGTTCAATGTATATGGACGTGTTGGACATAAATTTAAAACCTTTTTTAACTATAACAAATACGAAATGGCGAAATTATGAGTTGTGACATGCATAGTTGTTTCCTTAATCGAATTAGACGACTTTTTAGATTTCACATTTGAGATCTATTTTGAAAACGAAAGTCAAGTGACGTCAGTCTCGTGGGCAACAAAATTAAGGTACCCATACTATGTTAGTGGTGTTTTCATTGGATAAACCTGACGTGTTTAGATTGATCATCAAGATGGAAAACTACATACATATATACGACAATCCGTTCAAGGAGTTTTCTTTCTTTTCGATCCACACTTGATATGTAATAATTTTGTAAACGTGGTTGTAAGTATATAGACGTAAGCATCATATACTTCTACAGTCAACCTTGTCTAAACCCATTATCCAACAATAACGACATTTGACCGGTTTGTTGCAGACGACTCTGGAAAACATGATGGGAAAGGAAGTGACAAGCAAGTTCTCCTTTTCCCACAATGTTTTCTCCCCCATCGGAAGACTCTTTTCCAATTTCATCACATTTTGAAATGTGGGATGCAAACTCTTTGAATTTGGGAGAGTAAAATTTGGCGTTTGGTAAAGGGTTAACAGACTTGATAAAAGGATGCAAACGTGTGTTTTAAACTTTTAATGAACACAATTTATACTGTCAAATTGACTTCATTAAACATAGGAAAGATTACTGGTCGATCCATTTCTCGTAATATTGTATAACAAGTCGAACAAACTACACACTGAGCTAATGGTCTTGTTTTTCTCGAAGTAAGATGGATATAATTGTGATATAAGCCGTTTGAATCTTGCGATAAGTGTCGCTTTACGCTACAAATAGGTCGTTCATCTTCAAACATATAGGCAATCATGATCTAATTGCATGTACAGTGTATGCTGTCTATTTCATGACAGTGGAGATAGGAGATGCATTTGTTCAATTATCGTTGTATTTCTCGTCTTAACCCTATATTGTTGTGACTTTGTCCAAGTAAGATGACTATAAGATAGATAGGCAGAGTTTGCGTCTTGACGTAAGTGTCGGTTGGCCCTACATACAAGTGTCGGTTGACCCGACATACAAACCGTTTATCTAATTATCAAGGTGAACTTGATCTGATTACATGTACATCGCACGCTGTCTATTTCATGCCGATGAAGATTTGAAGTAAACCCATCACTTTGCTACTGCATTTCTCCTCTAAACACCTTTATTGTTGGTAATCATTGGAATCGTATGGGTCCGTCTGAATCAAATGTACTGAAGGCTGAAATCCTCGACCATCGTAGAATGCAAGGCATTGCCTGTTGTTGTTGTGGTTTTTTTTTTTCTTTTGAAAAAATCCGTCAAAGAGGGAGAAAATGTCCGTCGAAGAGGGAGGAGTTGGTGTTGTATGCAAGGCAGAACTATTTTTGTCGTTTGTTGTTGGTTTCAATTATGACTTGTCCAAAGCGCAAACGCCAATATTGGGGAATGAGACCAACACTTAATAGATTCTTTGATAGAAGTGTTTTGGGCTTGACAGCCCGAATCAATACTCTGCCATTCGGGTCTCTTAAAGCTGTCTAATGTTGACACAGGAGTGTCTTCAACACTGTCATCTTAGGCGTTCTTTAATCTGTATTTGGTTTTTAATTGTAACCCATTGTTTTCGGAGTAGAAAGATGGCTTCTTTACTAATAGAGGGGTTTCACTTCGATGCATCCTAGACACATGGCAGAAGAATTTGCACTTCTGGATCAGGCTCAAGTTGAAAACCTGACGACAAAATGAGCATCGATTCACCATGAACAAATCCGTTTTCGTCACAGTACGTATCTAGTCGTATAACTGTTTATCGTTGGCTATCTTGTTACACTGAGAAAAACGTATTATCATACGGGATTTGGGAGGGTAAATTGTTATAAGCTGGCGGACCTGCTGCCTCCAATTTTCATAAAAACAATACTCAATTTGGAAATGAAAATAAATTTATTTACAAAAGATAGCACATGATTATGTTAAAAGCAGAAAAAAACTATAAGAATATATATATGTTAAATATAATCCAATGATTGATACAATTCAATATATCTTGTTTAAACGGATTTATAAAGTCAACACCATATTCATCATATTTTCAAAATACATGTATGCTTGGCATAAATACCTACCACAAGACGTGTACCTAATTTATACTACTCTGTTATTCAAACATCTCTATGTCTCATGATATAAAAAAAACATGTTTTAAAGGTGCTTGTTCACAAAAGAGAAATTCTGAAAGTCAAATCAAACTATCGTTTAAACAATACAGCTTGTGTTGTGTGATAATTATAAGTAGCTATTGAACGCATACTTTATTCAGGAAGATGCCTCAATTGATCAAAGTAAGTACAGTTTATATACGGTCGATCTCGAAAGCGATGTCACAATTCTTTTTATTAAATCATACGTTAACTCACTGTGTACATACTTTGAGGAAATAGGGTCGGTATAATTTTTCTTCAGTGCTTATCACATAACAGTAAAACTTAAAAAATTATTTTTAATCTCCAAATTTTCTCACACCTGTGAACAGGCACATTTAACGAAAATTGAAGTACATTCGATTAATGTTTCATGATTCAAATAAATAAATAAATACTGATCGCGAGAAGTGTTTTACGCATGTCTGGTTGTACCCGAGTAATGGTAACGCACCATTTCGAAAGTCTAATTGAAAATATTTAAACAATATCTCGGTTGGGTTTTCGCTCACGAAGTTTGGAGAGTTATCCGAAATGCATTCGGTTACCTCTATTATATTTGTGAACAATTGAACGCCCGAGATACCGCGGAGCCATTACACGGACACTTTCTTGAAAAGATATCCTGATATTGTCCACGTGACACATAAATGCACATGATTGGTTTAATTAAGATGACGTCACGTTTCCTGTAGAAGGTATTTCCTAACCGCTTTTATACCCGTACCAACGGCTTCCCATGTCTGAAACAGAAAAAACATATTTACGTAGCGTATGTTGGTGCCATTAAAACTAATAGACTTGCCCATAGTGGTGCCTTTAAAACTAATAGACTGGCCCAAAGTGGTGCCATTAAAACTAATAGACTGGCCCAAAGTGGTGCCATTAAAACTAATAGACTGGCATATAGTGGTGCCATTAAAACTAATAGACTGGCATATAGTGGTGCCATTAAAACTAATAGACTGGCCCATAGTGGTGCCACTAAAACTAATAGACTGGCCCAAAGTGGTGCCACTAAAACTAATAGACTTGCCCATAGTAGTGCCATTAAAACTAATAGACTGGCCCATAGTGGTGCCATTAAAACGAATAGACTGGCCCAAAGTGGTGCCATTAAAACTAATAGACTGGCCCATAGTGGTGCCATTAAAACTAATAGACTGGCCCATAGTGGTGCCATTAAAACTAATAGACTGGCCCATAGTGGTGCCATTAAAACTAATAGACTTGCCCATAGTGGTGCCATTAAAACTAATAGACTGGCCCATAGTGGTGCCATTAAAACTAATAGACTGGCCCATAGTGGTGCCATTAAAACTAATAGACTGGCCCATAGTAGTGCCATTAAAACTAATAGACTTGCCCATAGTGGTGCCATTAAAACTAATAGACTGGCCCATAGTGGTGCCATTAAAACGAATAGACTGGCCCATAGTGGTGCCATTAAAACTAATAGACTGGCCCATAGTGGTGCCATTAAAACTAATAGACTGGCCCATAGTGGTGCCATTAAAACTAATAGACTTGCCCATAGTGGTGCCATTAAAACTAATATACTGGCCCATAGTAGTGCCATCAAAACTAATAGACTGGCCCATAGTGGTGCCATTAAAACTAATAGACTGGCACATAGTGGTGCCATTAAAACTAATAGACTGGCCCATAGTGGTGCCATTAAAACTAATAGACTGGCCCATAGTAGTGCCATCAAAACTAATATACTGGCCCATAGTAGTGCCATCAAAACTAATATACTGGCCCATAGGTTTCGATGACATGTTCTTTCAACTACAGTGTAGTCAGTTTTTTTTAAGCAACCGCAATTTAACAGTGCATGTAGGGTTATCTTATTATCATTCTAGGCTATCTCGACACAGGACACAACCTTAATCTCTAACACCACCACCAACAGCAATAATTACATAAAGGAGGATTTAGATGATACTAAAGGGACTTGCATTTGCATATTGTCCCCCATGATACATCATTAACAGTATTCGGTAATATTATTCTAATGCTAGTATACCAATGACCTAAATGGCGCTTCCTAACATAATTGTATTTGTTCTAATTTAATGGATCTCATCATATCATATGTTAATAATACACTAAGAACATTGGGCACATCTATCCCAAAGAGTGTGTACCAGTTAAATAGCCCAAATGCAATTTAATGCACTTGTAGAAAACTCAAGATGTCTAAACTCTCAATGTCGATTTCTGATTCAATTCTAAAAAAACATTTGGGCGAAAAGAGAAAAAGTCATCATATCAGTATCAATCAGTAGACAGAGGCAATCACTGAGCTATGAATTGAATTCTGTGTTGTGTAGCATTACCACATAAATGCCACACTTTTACAGCAGACGCCTTTCAAAGGGCATTGTGACATATGGAGAAATTGCTTGTCACACTATAATGTATGAGTTACTGAAAAAAAAATGATTTCAAATGATGTTTAACACCTCCATTTGCATTGATATTTTCAACATGGACGAACATAGGAAATGTGTAATGAGCCGGGGATGATTCACCCAAATTATTGTAACGCTACACTAACGAATGAGGTGTATTTCTTAGATTACGGAAATACTCGAGTAATTACGATTGGATTTGAAGATGTCGTATGTATTTGCTTTCAATTGCGACAAGTCACCGAGTCGAATATAAGGGAATGGGTAAACCCAAAATTATTTTTCATTTTATTTCTAAGGAACCTACCTGTACTACTGTTTGTGCGTCCGTCCGTCTGCGATATATACACGTGTCGGGAATACCTTTTTGTAGAGACCGTTGATATTGTATGAGTTCACCATTCTCTACTCGAAATGTCGTCTGTAATATACACAAAGTTACATCACAAGTCAATTTTGGTATGTGAGTGTAGCGTTTCGCCTATTAATCATAGTATATTGTACGCGAAGTGCTGGTGCTTTTACCCTTTTATTGTGTATTTTTATTAATGAAGTACACCATTTCGAACGATATTTCTCTAGAAATACACCTGTGACATTGGTGTTCTGAAACTCTCATTGAATCCAATGTAAACCGTCGTCAAGGCTCTATACATACTATAGTATAATAAAATAAAATAAAGATAGGACTAACATCTACATAAGAACTCATTAGAGTACAATCTGACCATGTTTTTTTAAAAAGAGCTATGCATATGAATCGTCTTTCCATTTAATTTGAGGAGAAAATCCTTTTGACCATTTACCAAACTAAGTTAAACTATTTGGTAACGTCTATCATGTTGGTTCTGATAGGAGTTGTTTCATCGAGAATGAAAGCTAATGCAGATAAACGATATAAACAAAAAGCTCAGATTCAAACTATTCAGCCACATCATTGTACCTGAGACAATGGTTTTATTGAGTGCTAATAACGTACGACTTAGTCACATCTTTCCGACTATTTTCCTATGGAATATCTGATAAACTTATAAAGCGCCAAATGTGCACACCTAAACAAAGGGAATAGGTTGCCACGATTTCCAATACACTCATGCATGGGAGGTTATAAAATTGTAATTACGCAACCTTTCCATTGTTAGATAGGCATACAGGCGTTAGATTTGCATATCGTTTAGCAGGCTAGGCTAGACCTGGGTGTATGCCAAAAACGTCTTTTATTCTTTATTATGGAGAGGCAGGTTTTATCACTCAATGCATTAGCTCTCTACTTTTTAATACACAGTCGTAGAAACAAAGCTGCATCAGAACATATTTGGCAAGATAAACTGCTCGTCAGTTTGGTCTCTAAACAAGATTGTAAAAGAAATGTTATTTTGCTTTTCATGCTGAACTAATACTGATTGATTTCCCTTGAATAATAGACATCATAGTTAAAGGTATAGATAAAATATGGTAAAATATTCATATGAGAAGGTATTCCGTTTTTCTCAGAAAATTAAAAATGTCGTACACAGTAGAACCACAAAACCACAGCATAAAAATCTTATATTCCCTTCTGTATTGTGTCACTCTTTCATTAATAGATGGTATGTTTTGTTAATTTATTCTTGCACAATTCGCTTGAATTAGTTTATGTACATTTATTATTTTGTTTGTGTATGGTTGGTTGGTGAAAATAACATAACATAACATAAATCTTATTTTGAATAGAGACTCGCACATGGCAATGGTCATCATCCATCACGATGTATTAATAATTACAAATATTTACATATTTACATACTTTCATTAATAATTGAAAATTAAAAAAAAACTTTACTTTTTTATGTGACTCCCAGTATAAGTATAAGTATAAGATTTAATTAATTTAATGGGAATAAAAAGGATTCGGAAATTGTAAACTTTTTTTCGATCAATAACGACATCCAATCTGAAAGAAATTGCCTTATCATTTTTTATTTCACTCGCAGCCTTCAAACGTTCGAGTCTAATGGAACTCATGCTGTGACACAAATGCTATTTTTCGTCAAAGGGTTAAACGAAAAAAATGAATTAGAATCAACTAAAAATATCTGTACATTTACCTTACACGGTCTTCCGTCGAGTGTAGTCTCGTCGACTTCCTCGCCTAGTTCGAACACCACGTGACTTTCTCTAATAGCCACCGAGAGGTCGAGAGACCATTTCGAACCGTCGACTCGCCTTATTTCCTCAACCGGACTCAGCTTCTTTCCCATCTTACGGAACGGTAGTGGAATCCCTGAAATAAGAAAGGCAAGTCGGTGCAGTGCATTGAACTATGTGTTGTGATATACAGTTTGAATCATGTGAAACTAGATATCATTAAGGGAATATCTGTTATATCAAAAGCATGTTATATTTCATAAATCAATTTGCTATAAGTCAAAATGAACTGATCAAATTCTTTGCAGCTGTAATGAGTATTTCTTGCATACTCTTATATAGGTCCTTGGAATAAACGAACAAAATGTCAATCACATTGATTTGACACAACGCTCTGCTTCCGGTTTGTCTTACATTTTGATAAACTCCTTCGGTACTGATGGGTCCAGGGTGTTATCTATCAATAGAGTATTTCTCTATATTTGTACTATGCAATGCGTGAAAAGATAACATAAATTAATTTACTCCCACCAACTGTCAAAGATCTGTCTTGCCGTTCTCGAGTTTGTGCGTGTTATTGGTCACGCAATTCCCTCGCCGAAAGATTTATCATAAAATAACAGAACCACCGCATTTACCAGAACAACATATAACTGTAGTTCTAAACGGTCGTGTGATTGTATCCTCTCAATTGAAGGCTAAGTGGTTCTGAATGAGCTAAAAACTGTTAAGACACATAGATGATTCTGCAATTGGATTTGTGCTGATTGTTTTAGTTGGTCAGTTTTGAATTATCAGCGCTCATACATCATGGCACTTCCTGACCATAAATGGTCAATGTATTTTTTCTAACATCTGGCCAAATTTCTTGACCAATACTGTACAACTTGTGTTTTCTGACATCTGACCACAATTCCTGACCAGCAATATACAACAAATAATATCCGTCATCTTCACCCATTTATACCAGGAAGATAGTAGTAGGCCAAGCATTTAGAGATTCTTGCATTATGGGCAAATGCTTCATTAAACGTTGGAAATAGCTCTTGGCACACATTGGATGCAAAACATTGAAGCATTGACTCCATAAAATACGACATCACAACTTACTAAACTAGCTGGTACCGTCGAACGTGCTATGTAGGACTTACAATCGATTGCCTTTGCGTATCAGGGCATGTATATTCATACATTGTATATGGGAGCCAAATTACCTTTTTTTGTCTTTTTTTACCTGTTGATCAACACCATTGCTAATCTTTCACTTAACTCGTTACCAAACAATAACGACATTTGACCAGTTTGTAGCAGACGACTATAGAAATTATTGTGGGAAAAGGAGAAATTGCCCGTAACGAGCTATTTCTCCTCTTCCAACAATGTTTTCTGCCCTAACAAAATATTATTTTTCAATTCCATCACATTTTGAAATGTCTTCTGAAAACCCTTTAATTTTGGAGAGTCGAAAATTTGACGTTTCGTAAATGGTTAACTTCAAGGAATAATTGACGTTAGATCTATGAAAATCAAAACATCCGAATAACTTTTCACTGGTAGATTTCACAACACTAACAACTGTCGTTACATGTGTCACGTGGACGCAATATATTCACTTAAATAGAAACACTATGGCAAACTCATCCTCATTTGTCAGTGCACATTATGTTACTTTTGTGCTACTCAAAGTACATTATAGTGTACTTCCGGGTATTCGGGGCAATCGTCAAATCGAGCGAAAATGTCCAGTTTCACTTCATTTGTTAACCCCAATATCTCACATGGCGAAAACATTATTGTGAAGAGTTAAGATATATACCAATCACATTATTTGTAGTAAAGCAGCAATTAGATACAGGGTTGTATCTTGCAAAATTAAAGAAAACAAACGAATTGCTGATTATGTCGTAACGAAACAGTCTGTACGATTCACGCAAGCTGGTCCCAGACAACGCTTTCATCCACTTTTACAGGGCGATTATTTTACTGAGGCATCGATTAACTTACCGAGGTTTGATACGTAAATTACGTAAATTGGTTATATGACCTCACGTCTGGTAGCAATGTCCCGTGCAGAGTTATCGTTCGTTCCATTAATGTGGTAACATAGGGGAAACAATACTCTGGTAGAGGTTTGTTTATTAGATGTCAACAATGTATTCCAGGCAAAGTTTAATCAATCGGTCTCTACTTGCCAACATTCGTACGCCACGATATTCCCCGCCTAATATAGCATACGAAACCACTGATAGAAATGTCGTTGAATGCAAAGCTGTACCAATTTACAGAGGACGGTATACAATAACCAATTATCCAATGGTCCAAATCGAAACCCGAAATCGTTAGCCGTCCAGAAATCGTCACTGTTCCTTTAACCAACCACCAAACTATAACGATATTTGACAAATATGTTGCAGACGTCTCTAGAAAACATTGTGGGAAAAGGAGAAATTGCTCGTAACGTTTTCTGTCCTATGAGAAGATTATTTTTGGAATTCCATCACATTTTGAACTGTCGTCAGCAAACTCTTTCAATTTGGGACAGTTGAAAATTGGTGGTTGGTAAAGGGTTAAAAGGATTATAAAGGAAAGCAACGGGGAGCAATTTACATTATAGACAGATAAACAGATAAAATCATTCTCAATCTTAAACATAAATAGATGGTTAATATAGATATAGGTTGAAAGTTTAAAATAATAAGAATTGTTGCTCGTGACAATTTCATTTCTCTTGATATCAAAATGTCGTCTTTGTCGTTTGGCAAAATGAACCCAAAACGGGTTTGTCTAAAATAAGGACTTCTATGGAATAAGTTTTGTAACTTTTCTAACCGAAACCTGGTAGCGATTCACTTGAATGAAGGAGAAACAACATTTCTTTCTAACAATGAATTTGTACCATTTGCATATATATAGTATTTGCAAGCATGTGAGATTAAAGCGATATTTGTATGCACCGTATAATTTATCGTTATAGCCTTTTTACAGTTACGTTTGTTCCCAACTTCTTAAATTACTAAATACTGTGCGCAGTTATATGTTACGTATTCTCTTAACAATCAAACCAAATGAGGCAAATTAAGTATAAATGGAAACAATTGTAATTAACAAAAATTGAAGTTGATATTGAGCATTTTGTTAACGATATAACAAGGCATTGGTCGATATCGTAGTTGTATAAACGAAAATATATCTTTCAAATAGTGTATCTTATTTCACGGAATTGTTTAAGATATAGCCTAATTTCACAAATCTGCACACGACATATGCAATGCATTGAAATTGCTTTGCTTGTTTGAAATTCGGCAGCATTCAGCGTCAGATTAACTCGGATGATCCAAGATGATCCGGATAATCGGAAGTATTTTGAACATCAAAGACGAGATCGTCCGGACCAGTGTCACGTAGAATATTTGTTCCGGTAACTTCTTGAATTTTCCATTGAACTATATCAATATTTCCAGTTTGATACTGCTAAATCACCTCAAAGAGGTAATATGGATTTTCTCTGAAACACTGACTTATTTGGTTGTGAGTTCAATAAGGCAAAAGAGAAAAATGACCCCATGATGTTGATTATAAATTGTAGATTTAGATATAACTCATTGTGGTCAATATAACAAAGGCAGAACTTATTCATGATGATAACTAAGTATTATTTCAAGTTTCGTCAGTGGCTAATTGAAGAATTATACATTGAAACCATTTTGTCAAAAGAAGAAATCGTTAATGAAGAGAACAATCTTCTTTGGACATACAGTTTGAAATGTCGTCTGCCATATGAAAAACTATATAAAGTCGTGTGTATAACAAAAAGAGTTATAATTAATCGATACACTTTTTGTACGTCTCGTAAGTCTGTGTGATCAATACGCTTGAATAAAGGTCCGTCAACCAAGCGTTTGTTTAACCTTGCTCTCCATGCAGACGATAATAGCTGTTTTCATCACAGGTGTCATTTTAAAAGAAACGATGACACTTAAAGATAATTCATTTAAATGAATTGACCTTTGTGTCGTGAAAACAGTGACATCCGTGTCTTTTTCGTTGGTTCATTTTTTAAAGAAATAACGTTGCTACGAGAGAATGTTATATCCAAATACTTTGTCGTTCGATATGATACCAGCAATCCGTTCCACTCATGCTAGATTTTGCATGATAAGAAACTATCGTAACTAACAGCGGAATTGCTTGTCTCAAAAATTTCTTCTTTAGTCGCGACGGTTTCTTTATGCGTTTGCTGCAGGAGCGTCAAAGCGTGGAATTATGGAGTAAAGTTCTAGTTTTTAACGTGGATCTATCTGTAATTAACAATATCATCGAAGCAAGTATTGGCTATCTAACCATTTCCGTCATATAGAAAGGGTCCGAACAAAATTATATGTTGAAGGACGCTGGTCCAAGGGAAGAACGTTAGCCTCGGGACACGAGAGTCGTGGGTTCGAATCCCATGTGTACCGGGTTCCCCCATACGACCTTTCATTAAATCGAATTCGGTGTAAGTGATGGTTGTATATCAATGAAGAGAGTGATTGATAAAGATGTAAGAACATGCCCGTAATCGATGTAAAATAATTCAGTTAAAACTAAACTAAACTAATAAAATTATGGCAGACGACATTATAATCAATTGTGACAAACGCTGGAATGTGTGGCACAAGGCTCATCACTTCCCGGATAAGCCATTTTACAGCCTTCAACCTCGGGGTTAACTTTGAAGTAACCCTAACCCATAAAACGTTCATGAACATAGACGAATAACGATTCTAGGCGTGCGTCAATAAGACAATTTTCGGATAAAAGAGACTAAATTCCAAGTTACGAGCAATTCAATAATTGGTAACAACAAAAAAGTCAATTGCCGGAGACATGTATGCAGTTTATAGTTTGTCTGGTCCAGCTTAATATTTTACAACAACAATACCAAATGATAAGATAGATATTTTTCTTCAAGAAATTGTTCGGTACAATTACAATTGTGGTAGTTTTTCAAGTTTCTTGGTTAACTCTTCACTCCATCATATCCCGGGCTACAACATCTGCTGCAAAAGAAACCACTGAAATACAAAGATTATTTGCACTGTTTGTAAATGAATTTTATGTTAATGTTTGTCGTCTGTTGTTGTTTTAAGTTTGACCCCATCATATTTCCATTTGGGGAATGTGTGGATCAACAAGTACTGAAACGAATATTGGCCTCGGAACGGAAAACAAAGCGATCTGAAATGTTTAAAGCTAGCCAAAATCAACAGAACGCAATAAGCACATTGCAGCAACGACAATAACAACAGCGACTGACGAAAAACAAGAAAAAACGTAAATAGTTATCTGATTACCTACTGCCTTCATGTAATCCTCTATATGGTCGTTCTTCTCATGTGATAACTTCCATTTCCCCACATATTCCAGCATGGTGGCCGACATGATTCGTTAACCACCAGTATAATACAAACGGATGCTCAGTTATTGGGAGTCAACGAAAGTTGACGAAAGCACCGTCAGAGCTGCGGCATAAACACATTCTGATTTCTGGTATTGGGTTATTCGGTTATCTAGCTCATGTCACTCTTCATTTGTGGAGGTTCCATTTAGGTTACTGTCGAAGAGAGCACGGGTTACAACGATTTCTGATTGTTTTTGTGGGGTTGTTGATAACTAGAATAAATATTTATTACAGTTTAACAATTATGCTGTCTCCGTTGACTAAAAGGATCCCATATCTTTCATCTGAAATTGGTTCTAAATGAAACTGGGGTAATGGAACCATTAAGTTTTAAATTACGTGAAAAACTAAAATCCTAATTAGTCTTTAATGAGTGATTGGTTGATCTTGAATTTTCTGTGAGAAAGTCTTCCCGCTGACTTACGAGAATGCTGATTGTTCCAACTGGCTTGAACAGATCTCATAGGAAGTTAAGCTTTAGGTCTTCTTTAAACAAATGATCACAGGACATTGCAATATAAAATAAACATCACTGACGCGATTCAAAACTCTAAAAAATCACACACGATTAGTATGTTCTTCTCTGTAAACAAAAATACTGTATATGAATCATCGAAACATGACTAATGAAAAGAAAACATTTATGTTGTTTTGACACCGTCCGAATAGTACCTATAACACACAACTGTACTAAAGTTGAAAAAAAAATATAATCGAATAACACTAGATTAACATAGAATAACATACGACGAGAGCATTTATATCCCAAGCATCTTTCACAGAGTAATGCGTCCGCTCAAAGAACTGTTACATTTCGTCAGAGCAATCATAGACTCCTATCTCTTTCATTACATAGGGAGTTACGACCCTTTGTTTTACAGAGCGACCTCGCGCTAACAGGAAAAGACACAAATCAATAAAATCTTTTCAGTCCTATTTCAATCATTATCGAGTTAAACCACTAACGTTTCTCCCCGTACGGTATGAACGGTCCTATAACATGCCTGGCTGGGGAATGGTTGAGTGTGTCTGCTATAGTGATATTGGCTTGTAGAACAAATACAGGAAAGAGCTGTGGTTGGTTGGTATGGCTGAGGCAAATGGTTTCTGTGATCTGTTTGATCTATTCAAATGAAAAATGGCCTTATGGTAACTGATCTGTTGGGGTGGGTTTTTTTTTCTAGAAATGCCTAATGGTATCATGTTTACATGAATAACTTATGAATAACGATTCCCTTTATTCTAACAGGTCTAGTATATCTTATAGGCGGTGACAAATGAAGGAAAGAATAGTTACCTAAAACACTTTTATTGGTATCATCATTGCGACAATATTCAAATCAGAGTTAGGCGATGATGAGAAGGAGGAAGATCGTATACTTGGTAATTTCAATGATCTTGTTATTTTAACGATTTTGTTGTTTCTAATTATCTCTTATACGGCACATAACCTAATCTTGATAGGTAAAACCCGTGTCTTTGGCAACCTTTATTTAACAAATCCAAAGATGCACATGACCCAATCTCAATAATGCATACTTCGAATTTTGCTTTTTAAGAGCATGTTGTTATTTAAGGGCGTATCGGTGTGTAGATTTATTCATAGCTTTATCTATGATTAGATGGTTTACATGTAAATAGTCTACCAAACTGAATCACTTTAAGCCTAGAAACCGGAAATGTTGGTTACGGTGAATGCCCCTGGGCTTCGACCGACGGTATTTACATACAGGAATCTGACGAAATATTCTCTGATCATGGGAAACAGTAACTCGGATGATCCAGGCTGAAACTGGAACTGTGACAGAATGATATACCTACGCCTGTATCATTCGGAATAGAGGAACAAAAATGGTTTTTCATTTTCATTTGAATCATTGTAGAGTCAGTAACACTTTGTGAAAACTATGATCATGTTTTTACACAAGGTACGTTATGTATGGATGATTTCTTTAACAAAGGTTATGCGTTGCTTCTATCACAGCCTCTCCCAAAGCTTGGGCTTTGAGTGAACGTTCCTAAAGAAGGCGAATTAAGTGAGGGAGAAAAAACGTTCGCAGGTTGAACGTTCGCTTTATAGAACGAACAGAATAAGCACCGTATCGTTTTGTCTTTTGATAAAAAGGTTTATTGATTTCCAAGGCAATCTCACCGACCGTATAGTGTCAGGGGACATGTTGTCGTTTGTAGAGCGGTAATATATTCATTGTCTTATATTGTCTAGTAATTATTCAAACACTCTAAACAAGGCCACGCAAATTCATCGACATTGTTCTGTTGTTCAAATCTCCTTCTGTCCAGCGACATTTGAGGGGTATGCCTGGAAATCATTACGTATAAATGTGACAAAAGGAAAAATATGTTGTGCTAAGCTTTTATTCTTCTCTTGAAAAATTATAACTCTCTTTTTCCTCATTATTTAAAGTTAAAAATGATATATAACAACGAGTTTTTGTCATTATATTACTCATCAATATCAATTTTAGAGATTTCTAATGGAACCAATTCTGCGATAGGATCATGTTCACATTTTTAACAGTATTTTTGATATGATATGGCGGCCAGTGTACAGTGTATTCGTTATTTTAGGTCTTTCCGTTCAATGTTGCAAAATTCTGTTTTGAAAGCCAATGTCCGCTTATTTACAAGTGGACTAACAATTATTTTTTAATATACGGTCGATCTTGGTTTGAATAACCACCCTTAAACATGGTGTAAAGATGTCCTAGTCTCAGGCTGTCTTAATACAAAACACATATCATTCAGAATGCTCATCTTGGATAATTACTTTTTTTTTTCGTCTTTATTTTTTGTCTTTTGATGCTTTGAATTTTTGAAGTTTTAGATGACATCGAATTTTGGACTACCGGAATAAGTCAGCTCATTTAAACTGATCACAAACTTTATTTCTAAATCTAGTTGGCAGACTTGAGGAAAACCATTCCAATAAAAAGTACCTATTCTGTCTCTCACTATTTGAAACGTGTTTTATTGTTTAAAGGGAAATAACCTGTACGAGCGTAAAAATCGTTATTTTGGTCATACTTACCTCCCTTGTATCAGTAATGGGGGGGGGAGGGGGGAATGACAAATTAACGTTACATTCTATATTGAACACGGCTTATCTTATTTATTATCAATACATTTTCTCTCTTTTTGTGGTGCAACAAACGAAGTAAAAAACGGCGTGATTAAAGAAATCAAATTGGAAATTCCTATCAAATTTTATAGTTTATTATCCCATCTGTATTTCTTTTCAACGAGTATTGATTCTTTTACAAGACCCAGCACAGTCTTACAAAAACTTAAATCACTTAACGTTAAAGGTTAATCTTAAATCTTAGTTTGTAAATGAATCTGAAACATTTTGGACAAAGGTTGCGTTTAATTCTATGTCGACGCCTTTCTGGAGTACACTCTTTTGTATTACGTTCAGTGTAAATCAATCGTTTGCAACATTTTGAGACCAACAGCCGGCGACAGTCGTTAAGTATGAACAATAACATCACATTTCTGATATTTGGTAGAAATCATGATAACTAAAAGAAAACGCAACCTTCCACAATCGAAGCGGATACTATAAAGCACAGGGACCTGTTTAAAGGATTCGTAACTACATCTAAATTTTCGTCTACGTTTACAGAATCATCGTAACACTTGAATCTAAAACGTAATATAGCACTTGTGAATAAAGAATGAACAAGTGTTTAAAAGAACGATACATATTGTACAGTGAGGACACATGTTCTCTTCACGTCCAAGTTAAAGCTTGTCTGGTGTACCCTTTTCCGTGTTAACGGTTTTTTTTTTCTATCGTACGAGCTTTTGTGACAGACGCCAAAACCACTGTGTTGGTTGTTACTGGATAAGAGTGGTCGATTCCGGTAAAAGCTTATTAAAACACAAACAATAAACTGTGCAAATTTACATTAAAGGCTTATCCCCCAAGTCATATTACAGCATTTGCATACGCCGGGCTTAACCCTCTACTTTATATCGGACATTCTACATGACTCAGAGGAATTGTTAGAACTATATCATAGGGTTAGTCACAACATTGCATCAACACAGTTATTTACGCAGTCCTCTTTTAAAGGACTTATTGGAGAACGGCTTGCAAACTTCTGTAACAACATGATAAAAAGACGAGCAAATTATCATTTAGATTGCAGTTGATTTCTAATACAGACCAATGCCAATGGTTTGATAATTGCTACTCAACAAAATCTGTTTAACAAGGATATAGTAAGACTTGGGATTTAAACAATAAGAGTTTGGAGCAAAGAATACTCGTGATATACCACAAACGTAGTTTGTAGCCATCAGCGCAAAAGGTCATTTTGATACATGCCTTTAAAAATGTAATGCTATTGTATCTTCTTCTTTCCCCATTGGCTCTGAAACGAAATTCCGTATATTTCAGATGTAGGTTTGTGGAAATAGTTAGGAATATGATAGTCACGAGGTATACCAAACGGTGTTGGATTGAACCCGGGCTATATCACATGATCATAGTTTGCCGTTCTTTACAGTAGTACCTGAGATAATTGGATATCGACTCGTGGGTTTTGGGACTAGCAATCTCTTACGAAGTTTGTAGGGGTGTCCGAAAATAATTCGCGAACGAAATAGCGTCCGAAATGCCGCGGAACAATGACACTGATTCATGTAATCAGATACTACTTTGTCCATTTGCTTTATTTCTTGGCCTTTGTACTGATGTATCAAATATGAAGCTTGGTTAAGTAGTCTTTGTTGCTTTATTCTTTTATGGTGTCGTGGTTTATGTAAAAATGCTGTGCTCAGATCTTGAAGTGTATTTTGGAGTAAGCAGATGCCTTAACCTACAAGAGAGCTTTTATCTTGCAACAGTCTCTAAGAAAGTCTTTGTCGTCTACGGCTCGTTTAAAAAGAGCCTAGGGAAAGTAATGAGATTGATAAAAAAATTATTTATGACTTAAAGTCCGTTGACACAGTGTCATCTCCGAAGTAGATGTAGATATATAAATCTTCTGCGAACAGCGTACTTTCTTATACCTTTTTTGTCCCTTGCTCCATAAAAACTCACTTTGACGATACAGAAGCAAGACACGTAGGAAACCACTGTGACAACGGGAGAAATTGTTTATAATAACCTATTTCTTTTGTTGTCACAATGGCACCATGAATATCGAAAACATTTCATACTCATACGTTCTTGTTGGTCATTGTTGCTTTCAATTTGGAAAAAAAATACCAAATAGGTTTTCAACCAAGCCTGTGTTATATTGATCTGTTAAACGGGAATTTTATTTTCAAATCATTGTTGGAAGAAGAGGAATAAGTCAAATAAGCCTCATGTCATTCTTTTCTTATCAAACGCGTTTATTCTTGATGAAAATACTGTCGCCTTTGTGATAGTTGAAGGTACCTTTTTATCAGGTATCGGTGTATTGAGGAAAATTCTTTGTTTTATGAACGTTATGGGTTATAAATGTTCTATAAATTATTCATTGCAATAAGGCCATATCAATTTATACCCCACTTCAGTTTCAATATCGCTTTATCGATTCCCCCATATGGAGAAATGTGAATGCTCAAGTTGGAAGCAGCAGCAGACGACAAAAGCGTTTTCTTTTTTCTAGTGTACCTTGTTTAGAACTATCTAACGACAAATGGTATCCCGTTTGAAACAGAAGATGTAACTTGCGTTAAATGACAAGCGTTGTATCAGGTGTCGAATTTGCTCATCTAAATTGTTCGGTTAAGTACTTTCTGAATGCGATCATAATGTCTGCCTTGTTGAGGTCACGTATACACAAGGTTTAATCGATTAAACTAGTGCCGCCTCAGATTAGACTGTCTTTTTAACTGACAGGTACATGACTAAACATTTAACAATAAAGGGAGCATGTAATGCTTTATTCCCAAGTCATGTTTTGAATCCATATAAAACTTATTGTCCTTGGTCAATAGTATACAAATAACCTGAATTGTTACAGATTTTATTCATTAAAACAACGGATAAACAAGAAGAAGAAAAAGAATGTGACGAAGCTCTCTCTCCTAAAGCTTAAGGTTAATTTATGGAGTTAATGATTAGACCTTGTTCTCCGTCACAGGTCGACATAAAGTACATAATAAATTCCCCGAAGAGCAAACACTTTATACCGGCCACTAGAGAAATGTGGTCTTATATTTTCGTAAAATGACATCATGCATCAGCCTCTTTTGTCGTGATAGGCCGATCCGAGACGGTATTTTTAACTGACACAAGTTATGCAAATAGGCTGATCCGAATCATAATTGGTGCAGAAGATATCTGTTTTCAGAAAACTTCGCTTCGCATCAGCCTAGACAAATTATCCGCATATGCTCATCTTGACCGACATTTAAACCTATCGTTTATTTGACGGCTCTCGTCGTCCCATTGCGAGACGTTGAATGTTGACTCTATTGTTTACTTTTATGGACCCAGAGGTAACAAAGAAAGAACACGCTTCCTCTTTCACTAGACAGACTTCGGTGAGACTTTCTCACTATCCTACCAGTGTTCGGGAGACTGGTATACATACGCGAGGGACTCGTGCTCTTGGAGTTAATAGTATTCAGTATTCTTTAGTAATCGGTCGGTTAAGTGTGAAAATGTGGAGAAATGTTCGTTGTATGTGATGTTAAGGTGTTTTCTTGCCACAGGGGGATAGTTATGTCCCGTTAATGTATACCGTTGCGGAGTATTAATCTATATTGATGTCGTTATTGTGCTGTAGAAACGATTTGGATAGCAATAATAAATAGGACTTTTTGTGAGTCATGCATCTTTTTGACGTATACTGTTTTATAAAAATGATGGTGTATGAATTTGACCAATTGCACCAGCATTGGTTTTGAAACCGTTGGCATGCAGATCACTTTTGTTTCAATATTTTCATCGGTGTAACAAACCTTCAAAAGAAGACTAATGAAATAATTGTGGAGAAAGATAAAATTACTCTTTGTTCAATTTCATATGTTTTCGCACCGACTGCGCCGATGTATGTTGACAGTTTATTGATACTCTCTCCACATTAATTTATGTTTTATGAGGAAAAATAAAATAACCATCAATACATTGAATGATTTGGATGAAAGGGTATGACTGCAAAGTACTGTTCTATGTTTACGCATAAACCGTCATGTTATACACCAAGATTAAAAATGGAAGATGTTTATAGTTAGCCAAAACTGCAAAAGGTTCGAACTCTCAACCGTTTAACCGTGATCCGGCGCTCTACCTCTGCCCCAAATAGGGTTCGCATTTTTCTCATTCTATCAAGTCAGACATTTGTTAATATCATCGACACACCTGCTCGTTCGAACGATCAAATAGATTAATCCGATGAATCAGTAAAAATGTTTATACCCACTTGACATTCGTAATTAAAATTATCCATATATCGAGGGTTCGGAGCAATACAATAGTACGTTGTTCACTGTCTTGGATGACCCAATATTGTCTTGCATTGATCCTTTGGCCCCATGTGTAGCAATTAATGGGTATGTAAAACTTCATATTCAGCACATTGACACATTTGTTTGTCAAAGTAATCAGAAGAATATACATACCTGGAAATCACAAGTAACTTTTTGAAGACTTACTGCAATAATTAAGTTTGACAATGACGTTTTCTTTGACGTCATGGGTAAAATAGAGTGAAAACTGTATCCTTTTCCGCATTTGTTTCTAATGTTTTCTGGTGCACATATGAGTCAAAGTGGGACATTGTCGTACAATGGAATAATACTTGAGCTACGTGCAATGCCATTCAGATCAATGAAGAATACCTCTGGAGTCAAGCGTTCAATTAAGTACTTTTAACACCTTCCGCTCATTGTTGCAATTGTTTGCGTTTCTATAGACTCGTCACAGTAAAGTTTATTCTATCCACGGAACACAATAAGGTGGGAGGAAACTAGCAGTTCAGATCATACAGGCATGCGTAGTGTATTTATTTGATCAATACTTCAGTTTTCCGTTCATTATATACCCTTATTAGGGTCCCGTAAAACCCTGCTAATTTTCTTTTCAATTATACACCGGTATCGAATACCTAAACTAACACGTTTCTGTTACATTTTAGAACATTGGCTAGAGACAGTTTAAAGTCCGTGCTCATTTTTTTAACATTGAATAAAATTGTTCTTGTTTAAAGCGACCAAATGTTAACATTTCTTGAAAACTTATCAAGTCTGATGTCATCTTGATAAAGAAGGCCAGTCATTCAGAAAACTCCTAGTGCTGCTTTTTGAATAACTAGCGTCCGTATTGAGCCAGTCGTTGTTTTATGCATCACTATTTTGTCTCCTTATATGATGGTCGCTTTAAATAAGTTTAGCCGCATAGATATAAAAAATCTGGAGCATAAAACTTGACGTCGGGCAATCATGTTTAATATCATTTCAAATTAGCATGGACGGATAGTTCCTTGACTTAAACTGATAACCCTCTGCATGTATTCTTCAGTGGTAATGTAGAACATGTCTGACAGGGAAACAGTGTGTATTCTAACTTCCGGTGATGGTAAAGATCATGTAGTAGGTAGCTGTGATTTGGTTGTACAGTATTTCGATAGTATGATTTAGAACGTATGTTTGCTCTCACATAAAGTTTGTAAATGCGTCTGAATCGCTTTCGGATACCTTTGCAGTCGTCATAAGTGAGTGAATTTGTATAAATACTACATAACTACTACACGTATACTACCTTTTAAAGGGAAGCTTTGAATCCATTATCCGTTGTAAGCTGTAAGAGGAGCTTACGTATGAGTACCTATTACAGAAAACAGGGCACATCTTAACCCTTTCCCAAACAACACATTTTCGAATGTGACGAAATTGAAAATTATTGTTCAGATAGGGCAGAAAACATTGTGGGAAAAGGAAAAATTGCTCACTATGAGCAATTTCTCCTTTTCCCACAATGTTTTCTTAAGTCGTCTGCAACAAAGTGGTCAAATGTCGTCATTGTTTGGGAAAGGGTTAAACAAGTAAAAACCTATTTTGTGCTTGTTGACCCAACAGTCGTTAGTTAAATGTTTATGTATTCTTTATCACCTAAGCTATTCTTCTTATAGCATAGATAATGGTTTTTGATAAGATAGAACCTTGACCCTGTGCATACAAGCCACTTCATTAGCCCGATCTTTCATTTGAAATAGTATGGCTTGATGAAATGTACAAGAAACATAGAATGAAATTTTAAGTTTGCAAAATATCGATAAGTGTGTCATTTTATAGAGAAATCAACGTGCGTAAACAGAAATTAGTGATCTCAATTCTCCTTTGACATACATGTATATCCGATATGATATATGATTGTTCTCTTTAAGTTGACTTTATAGTTTGGATTTGAGGCAACATGTCTCTGTCATCAACTCCGCCGTGAACTCTGTAACCATAAAAGGGTATTTTTCTCGGATTCGCGATTGTTGTTCTTCTTCTGTATCTTTCAATCAAGAAAGGCGTATGCGTTTAATCTGTAGGAATAATCTTAATTGGAGACTTACAATGAGATACCACTTCTTGTGCAGCTTTTGAACTCTGCGAGTTGTAAAATCTTTAACGTTAAAACATAAAAGCACCTATATGAAAGCGCACTGTTTATCTGATGTGATGATATCTCCCCTAGATTCAGTGACTTTATACAGATAAACACCAAGAAGATTCGTTTAATTAAACACGAGGACGAGGAACCAAACAGAAAAGGGGCAAATCGGCCGAGTATTTTTTGCTAATTCTGGTGCATCATCAAATGGTTCACATGAGTGACAAAATTAATTGTCTGTATTTCCAAGCTTGTCCAAAAGCCTTAACGGACAAGTAATCTTTAACTGAAGTATACCATATAACCATTTTATGGACAAGTGTCAAAAGGGAATTGGCATTTACGGACTAGTAAATGAAAACCAGGTTTCGCCAACCCCTGGTTCGGTATAAAGTGGATGGGAAACCTTGTCTGTTTTTCACGGATTGTCAATTAACCTGATATAAACTGTGTTTGGGTATAGAATATTTAAGTTCTATGTATCTGGGAATATAAGGCATTATTGTACATGGGTATAACAACGTCCAAGGTCAGTCTGCTCAGGACATAGTGGGTCCAAGAACCCTTCAAGGCGACGAGTCCATTTACATAAATCTCAATAACCGAAGCATTCCGTGTTGTCATTATAAATTTTAGCTCTGGTCTGTAAAACCCTTAAAAATGAATAAATGGTGCAATGAAAAGAGATGTTGCTCTTATAAAATTCAGTATCGATGGGATTCCCCTTTGGTTACAATGTTTTTACAGGATTCGACAATGGTAATGCAATTTTTAGAACTTCTATTAATCGGTATCCATTCTTTCCATTTGTCAACGCTACGTCCCCATGATAATGGTTTAAAGTAAGCTATACACAACATCGTCACGGATCGGTACAGTCTAAGCATGCACCACAGTGTGGTCTCCTCTTTGGCTCTTAGTCTCTCACACTAGTTCAGAGCTTTGATACTGGGTTTGTAATGGTCTTCGCGTATGATCAGCCTGTGTATATATTCGACACCTCACCATAGAAGGTAGAGAAATGAAGGAAAAGTTGTTCTCACGGATTGGATTTTGAATAAAACCAGAAGGAGTTCACACTTACGCGAGGTCATTCGAACAAATGACCTTCTTGTTCTCTGTTCACCCTTTACTTAAAGGTCCCTTGATTTTAATGCAGCAGACTTATTCTTAAAAAAAGCAGTAAATTGTTTAATAAGCTGTTTGACCATTTTAAATGTGATTTTCTACTAAGCCTACATTCTTTGTATATTGGGATTACTATAATTGAACTAGTAAATACTACATTACCTTGGATTATTATCTAACCTGGGAAAATGAACAAGCCTTTTATGAAATTTTACAAAAGTTTGAAAACGTTTCAGATCATGATGGAAAATAACCATGTGCAAACCTTGGCCCTTTAGACATCAGCATAAAGAGTTGTCTCGAATATAACATGGACAGCGCTTTAACACCGTCAGTGTATCTTATATAAAAAGTAATACATATTTTAAACACTAGTTAAATAGTACTGGAACCGACTTAATGCTTATGCAAACAGGTTAGATCCAGGCCAGCCGCCAAGTAAATTAGGGGCTGGCCTGTTATCAAACCTGTTTGCTACTCTTGGTATCTTTCCTCATCAAAATTGAGGAGATATTTTTAAAAGGTGTTGGAAAGCAGACGACACTCAAATCTTTTTTTAGAAAATTATCCAGCATTCTAAGGCTTACATACACAAACCCCTGTATATTTTAGTGGCGGAATTTGCTTTCTCCGATCACTATGGGCAATGAGTACCATCTGATCTTAGACCATACCTTATGTTTCATTTCTTAACGTTTACGTTGCAGACTCGAATTCAGTGAGATAAACCAATAAAACATGGGAAATAAATATAAGTGCAGAGCAAGCTCTTTTATTGCATACAGGTCCTTATAAATAGGCGACAGACCCAAATTATTTTGCTAATTTTTCCATTATCAGTCAAAATGTATTACGTCTGGAAAAAAAACATGAGAGATTATTTGAGTCAAACCAACTTAAGATTTATGAAACATTTTAACCTGTTTTGAACAATTAGCCCTTTACCAAACAATATCGACATTTGACCAGTTTGTTGCAGACGACTCTGAAAAATATTGTGGAAAAAGGAGAAATTGCTCCTAGTGAGCAATTTCTCCTACTCCCACAATGTTTTCTACCCTATCAGATGATCTCTTTTTCAATTCCATCACATTTTGAAATGTTGTCTGCAAACTCTTTCAATTTGGGACAGTCGAAAATTTGGCGTTTGGTAAAGGGTTAAAATAGATTTTATTACACCACAGATCATCTGAGTATACCCCATCCTCCAGTAAGGGAATATCTTCTCTCAAACACATTTTGCTTCCTTCGTGCCTATCATACGTATGTATTCGTAACGAGAGAACTTGGTCTGGATAGAGAAAGTCGGTGTTTGGTTCCACTGTGTGAAAGTAAAGGATTATAATTCCCATTATTAACTTATGATAACTAACAAGAAGCATTATATACAATCATATTAGCTTGGTGATTTGTTTATAATCGGATTATTGAACCAATTGAGCAGGTTGTTGTTCATACTAACAAGTAGTTAGATTCGATTTATTGGCCGGGTGTTTTAATCAAAATGAATTGGACTTTGTCGAATTTATTATAAACGGTAGTGTGTATGATAAAACGAAAGTGGATTCTTCTGTTTGGAGGTTTTATGATTATTATAAAGTGTATTTCAATGCTTTCTATTGCATTGTGTGTATTGATCATTTTGTGGAGTTTTATTTTTGGAAGTGGTGTAGACATTTGACGTTTTTCTTCTTCGAATTCGTTATGCATAGTTGATAAAGTGGATGGCCCATATAGTCATCTTAAATGGCAAATTTGGCAAATTTGAGTCATTAAATAGTGTAAATATTTTTCCAAAACTTATATTTTTAAGTTGCAAAATGCAGCGGTGTGTGTTTGAACAGTTTAGCACGTGTGAACATAGGGATTGGTTCGTTTCGATTAGAGGATTAACCCTTAGAATGCCGGGTAATTTTCTTGAAGTATATTTTGTGTAGTCTGCTTACCAAAACCTTAGCTATTTGCTTAATTATGATGAGGAAAGATACTCAGAGTAGCAAACAGGTTATATCACAGGCCAGCCGCCAATTTACTTGGCGGCTGGCCTGGATCTAACCTGTTTGCATAAGCACGAAGTCGGTTCCAACACTCTAAGGGTTAAGAGTTATGTTTCAAAAATGTAACAACCTTGGACACTTCGAGGCCTCGCATTATTATGTTGGATATACATGTATTTTTGATATTGCTATAATGTACAAGGATAAAGGAGACATATGTTCTTCATTGAATAGTATTTAATAGTGAGTGTAAATGTGTCTCATATTTATTTTTCCAAGAGAATAAATAATGTTTATGTGATAGGAGTTGGACAATTTCAAAAGTGTAGCGTACTTCTATAGAGAATTCTGTTGAATACATGACTAGAATGTCTCACTTTAGAGATTGAAAACAACAAATACCCCTCCAATAGTTTGCAGCTTTATACCAAAACAAGGCACGATTTCTTCATACATACTTTTTTATTTGGAGAAATAATATTAACCAGTTTATCATGTAATTCATGTTGTATACCAAACCATGAAAAGCAGAAAGTAATAAGAATGAACAAAAGTACAAAACGCAAAGCCTTCAAAAATGAGTCCGGTTGTTATTTGACATTAAAATCAGAACATGTGACCCTGAAATTGAATGTTATAATGTTACTCTAAAGAGCCTCTATGCAGGTCACCCTTTTTTGTCATGCTAGGTTCACATTTTTTATGTTTGCCTCAATCTTATTCGTGCGGGTGTCGGCAAATTATATTACATGTATTCAATTCTGTGATCGGTTCGTATAGATAATCGCTGTAATGAACAAGACAGCTTCGTATTTGTTGCTGCCATTTATTTCGGTAAAAAAGGATTTAAGCATACCCATATTAAACATATTGCATTCAAGCAGTTAAGTAACATAAGGTTCTTTGTGGTTTCTTGGGTGTTTTTCACATTGGTCAATGATGTAATCTTGATATGTTTGTCTGTGCTTTTCAGGCATCTTGGTTTTCCTCTACATTGTTAGAGCTTAGATATTCCCTTCAATTTATCTTGCTTTCTTTGTTTAGTTTTTTGCCAATGTATTTATGCCCTTCTGTATATTTTCAAAGCCTTTTAACAAGTCATGACGTCTTTCTTGGGTTCGTTGACAACGAATCTAGACCCATTCACGTGTACAGTTTACTAGTTTTGTAGGCATGGTTTGCCATACACATAACGTTTACTTCATTTTTAATGACACATCTATGTGTTTGATATGGGCTTAGACGAACATGTTTTCGGTTTGTGAGCATAAGGATTATATCTCCTTAAAATGTCTGTTCGATAAACTCATCGTCGATCAGTAGGGGACTTAAATAGCTCTTGTGACTTGTTGGTATTACTTGTACATGCACAACCCTTTCTGTAAAAGAAGGTGTTCTAAAGTTGCGTCAAGTGCTCCTACTTTCTGATCACATTCCCAGTCAGCATTTACCATTCACATCGGATAACATGATCTTAGGCTTAAAGAAATATACCATTTACCTTTTTGATAAAACACAACTACCTTTCTATCGATCACTTTCCTGATCAGTCCTAGCCATTTGCACTGGAATCCACGATCCTAGGCTAACAGATATATCTAAATAGACCATTTACCTTTTTTGATAATAAAAACTACCTTACATGCGTATGACACTGGTAATATTTGAAATATCGGTGCAAAAGACTAACGTGATCTTCATGAGATTTTGTATGTTAGCGCAGTGATTAAAATATGTATGATTAAATCATTTTGATAAATGATATGCATGCCATCAGGTCCTTAGTCCCATAAACATGGGAAAAGGAAAGAAAAAGAAAACGTTTACTTCGTAAAAACGTATAAAGAGACAAGTTTTTGCAATACCACCTCGAAAATGTTTTGCGGTGTTTTCTTAACTGTAAGGTGCATATTGCGACTGTTTAACCGGAAATATCGTATATCCTTTATTTTATAAAAAAAAAAGTATACATCCTTTTGGTTTAAGGTAAAATACCCACAATCCGCCATTTTGTGAAACTCATCTATTTGTTAAATTACTTCGGTCATTCTAGTTATACATGGGTCTGGACCGAAACTATGCTTCATATACCGAATAGTTCGGCCCGACCGATGTATGTCGAGAAAAAACGAAGTAATTCTACGAAAGAATAAGTTTCAAAATGGTGGATTATGGGTATTCTACCGTAACAGTAATGGTATGTTAAAACGCCAACAGGAACCACAACGTCGCATGCAGAACGTGACATCGATAGCATAAAGTGTTCATGTTTGCAATGGCTTCGTTTTTGTTAGCAACTGTGTGTGTGCGTCGCAATTTGTTCTACCTAGATTTTTAATCCATGGAAAATCTCCTCGCATGATTTATGTTTGAATGGAATATGTTGTTTTATTCATGGAGTCATTTTATGTACACAGTGTCTGATGACAAATACGTTTGTTTTAATGTGAGTCTACAATTAAAACCACTTTTGTCTAGCAATACCAATACAATGTATTGTGATAAAAAGCTTTGTTTATTGAAACGGTTATATGAGCTCGAATTTCCACACTATTGTTTAAACTAATTAATCATTATATCAAAGGATATTTAAAACACCATACCTAGAAAAAAATTGGATACTCTATGAATTATTTATCAGCACGAATAATGCCACGTTGGTGATTGGATCGTTATTTATTGAGTACGAAATAGACCATGCAACTTTATAAAGTAATGAAAAACGTGTGTTCATCAGAAACAGATCTTAGTTCGTGACGCTAGTGACCAGCAGAGCTATGAATATGGATGTGAATGAGTGAAATAAAACATGAAGGTTTGCACCATGCATACTGACTGGAGTGTCGCTACCCCATTGTTGATCAAATCTCCTTCCCGCGAAGAAACCCGGTCGGAATCATGGTCATCCAAACGTTTGACGTTTTCCAGCGATGTGGTTTACATCAGAAGAAAGCCTCCAACGAAAAGGAGGACCATCGCTAAACCGCCGACTTTGAGCATGGATTCCGAACAGCAGCTTACAGGATTACAAGTGGTAGGGTATAAAATACTGAATAAGTTTGCCTAACTATGTCTTTAGAACAAACAGCAAACATCAAAACATCGAGTGGACTTTGGAGCTAATATTTTTTGCTTGGATTTGAAGCACGAAAGAATGATAGCTCAAAATATGATAGAACGATAAATGAAATTCGTAAGATATCTCTGTTCCAAATGAAGCAATTTGTCGTCGGTACGTTTGGATATATAAACATTTGTTTTGATGAATAAAAATGGGCTGTTACTTGTTACTGGAAAAGTAGAGTGTTGTCCCGTCAGATAAAATACATCTGATTGGGTGATAATATGATGGAAGATAGTGTCAACAATATCAAGTCCAGTCTATTTGCTACTGCAACACTATACCAATAATAAGAAGGGTTGTTTTTTCCGGTTTGATATTTTTTTACTATTTGATGTTTCCATTTCGACAGTATCAGTGGCAGATCTATATTACATTTTCTACTAGATATCACTTGAAAGGACATCCAAATCGACCCTATAATTGATTCTTTTCTTCTATTCATAAGAGTTGTACTGTTTATGTCTAAAGGTATTCCGAGCTTGAAGGCATATTGAGGCATAAGATTGTTTGAGTTAATATGACGTAGAAGAGGTTTGAGGGTTGTGCGTTGACGATGGGCACTTAAGCGTGTCAAAACAAAGTCACACTTTGAATTGAACTAAAACACTATGATACTAATCACATGAATAACGAAAAGCCACGTTAAAGGATCATAGATATTTTAAAGAAAATACGAAGATGAAACACTGATAAATAGCTAAATAAACAATGGCCTAAGGTCGGGCGAAACAGCTCGTTCATTTCAATATTTTAGAAGTGTATACCGTGTATGCATTTGCGCTGAGTACATGTTTGTTTAAACCGTTATGTACACATACTGTCAATCTTTTGTTGAAATGAAAAAAGAAATTTAAATATTTATTCTAAATGCATTTTGATTGTTAATTGGTCTATTTGATACAAAATACACACGTTTAAGTGCCCTGCCATCGAAATTTCGAAATGGTCGTAACCTCGAATCAGACATATATTTAAGATATATGGTTTTGCAGCATTTTGGACATACCCTCGCTTAGGAAGATTGTAGAGGTGTCCGAAATACATTTCGGAAACTTTTGCAAACTTTGTGAGCGATGATATTCGTGAAATATAATTACACGAGTACTTCCTCAATGATTCTCGCTAATGACAACTTGATATTGGCCTTGCTTAACGATTTTTGGTTGTGATTGGTCAATGTTCCACTGAAGTCAGATTCTTGACCACTCTGGTAGGGTGATTATTTGAGAGCATTTGTAATGCACATAGACATTGCGTTATTCATTCTTTTTCTTTTTGATGCTCAGTTTGTACAAGATTGGAAGGTACCCAAACTAATTATTTAGTCGTCAAAAGAATAGAGCCGGTAACCGGTAAATTGTAGTTCAGTCGGATTGAAATTGGAACCAGTCCAGTCGGAGATTCGAACCTGGGAGAGTGATTGCGAGTCAAGCAGACTAACTACTCGGTCACGGTGGCCCTTAATATGTATCGCAAACGTTTTTCTATTTCAACCCAATTCCCTTTTTCGTCGATAATACAACCAATTATATGTGTACAGTTTGTATTTCATTTAATTCATTTCCTCCGAAAGGGAATTACATAGGTTCGAATCAAGAGAAACGATAGTCTACATACATCGTAAACGAAATCTGTCCTTTACAATTTCGGTAAGAAAGTCACTGTGACAAAACGATTAGTTACTCATGGTGAGCAATTAGTCATTTTGTCACAGTGAGTTATTAAGACCTCCTCAACAGAAGCGTCAAAGTTAGACATTATGGAGTAAGGGGTAAATCAAAAAATCCCTATGAGGGTCTATAGTAACAATCACAATATTTCTATATCTAGTCAATATCTCCCTTAACTTTATCATACCAACGTTCAAGTACCATGGACAGTTCTGAAAGTGTTTAGAAAACCTTTTGAAAGAAGAGAAGGGGGAATTCTTGGGTGAGTATTCAAATTTTCACGTCACGATGTGATTTTCCTTTTTACATTAAATCATTTGGTTTACATTTGCTTTTCGATGAATCATATACGAACGTTTCTAATTTTTTGTAAGTATTCTTACTGGGAAACGAAGTTGAAAAGAAATGTAAAACTATAAAAGCAATATTTTCTAATCGTTTTTACCGTTTGAATCAAGGTCAGTGCCGGTTCACTTAGACACAGGTTGTCGTTGTTATTTAGACCAAAAAGGCCGTTTCTCTTTATTCATGCCGAAGGGGACCTTCCTTTTATCACCGTAGGCAATGGGGATTGACAAAATCTCGTCTGGTACCGTGCGTTATTTGTCGTAGAGGTTAGGTTACCAAACTTAAAAAACAAAGCCCCTCATGAGTTCGAGTCACGGTAGCGACATGTCTACATGTTCATTAGAAGTAGTCTTCCGGCTGACTTACGGAATGGCGATGGATCTACTCGTCTTAAAAAGCCGTTAATGGCTGATAAGTAAATAGCCCTCCTCCATCTAGGATGGGCCGGTATCGCATTATAACTGTAAACGTGATTACGTTGGAATATTTACGATTTCAAGACTTACAATAACCAAACAATTAAATATATTACACAATTGCTTTTGTCAGTTTGGTTGTAATAGTTTCCGCTAGATACCAAATTGGGATACAGTCTATGTGTTTTGTTTGTGTGATGAAAGCCAGTTCGAAAACATGCATTCGTCATTTGCAGGTAAACGGTAACTGGTCTGTGCCTTTGATATTAATTCATTAAATAAGAATTCTTCCCATTTATTTGAGGTTTTAGTCTCTGAGTTAAATGCTAAGCATTACATTTTATCGATACGGTTTTGAAGGTCTTTGTATTCCGCTTTTTATACGATCTCGAATTTTTATTGAATGTGTTTTCTGGTATAATAATAGTATTAACCCTTATAGTGCTGGAAGCAACTTCATGCTTATGCAAACATGTAAGATCCAGGCCAGCCAACAAGTAAATTTGCGGCTGGCCTGTGATCTAACCTGTTTGCTTCTCTGGGTATCTTTCCTCGTCAAAAGTATGCAGATGTTAAAGGTTTTGGAAAGCAGAGGGCACGAAAATCTATTTTTAGAAAATTACCCAGCATTCTAAGGGTTAATGGAACGTCGAGGAGGGCTGGGGTGTCAGTGAACTAAAGTTCTGTTCTTTATGTTTTTATATAAATCTAAATATACTTCAATATTCTACACTCTTTGTAAGAAAACATGTTGAATTGGATATCCTATTAAAGAGGAATATCAAACCATTGTGTTGTCTAAAATTGTGTGGCTTGTCGAAATTAGAGGAATAGGCAAGTGCCGTTAGTATCTATGGATTTTTAATATACTTGTATTATAGTTTTACCCAAAGCTCCCTTGGTAGATAGTGTGACAAAACGTACAAATTGCTTCTTTGTCGTAATGTTTTCTATATGTAATTTACCTAGATACGAATTTGTTTGTGTGAAGTAGACTGATAGAGTTTATGTTATTCGTTTAAGGTGAAATCCTCAGGACCAATTTTGCATTTGTCGCATGTTTTCTTCAATTCGTGCTTTTTTTAATATAGGAACATAAGTTTGTGTAGTAAAAGCCAAAACAATATTTTCTTGTGTATGTTTTAGTTTTCTACATGTTGTTTGAAGAAGTTCATTGTAATCGAAATAAACCTGAAAGCACTGATCTTACTGTATGTCAATTACAAAATAAACATTGCGATGTATGTTATACTGAAACAGCTCATTAAACGGGGCTGGAAATATGGATATACCAAAGCCTATGGTTATGCGTTAGTGGAAAATCATTATTCAAGAAGTGAACTGTTGTCATGAGCAATTGCTGCTTTTGTCCCAATTTGTTTTAGATCGGCATTCGTTATGTTTATGTGTACGTGCGGTATACTGATCCAAGTGTCATTTTGTCTCGATTTGTTTTAGCCCGGCATTTGTTATGTTTATGTGTACGTGCGGTATACTGATCCAAATGTCATTTTGTCTCGATTTGTTTCAGCCCGGCATTTGTTATGTGTATGTGTACGTGCGGTATACTGATCCAAGTGTCATTTTGTCTCGATTTGTTTCAGCTCGGCATTTGTTATGTTTATGTGTACGTGCGGTATACTGATCCAAGTGTCATTTTACTGTCATGTTTATTTTAGTATAACTGAAGTTCTATAGAAAGCATTATATCCACCCACTTTTGACGCTATAACTTATATCCTAGAACATTTTGCGACAACATTTTCAGAGAGATGAAATTTGTACTTAAATTACATTACCAGTGTAATATGTGAGTTTGAACTAAGTTTCGACAAAGTTCAGTGTTCTAAGATGTAGCTAAATACCAAATTTGTATACATGTATAACATTATATTCGGATGTTTTCTGCAATATTTCTGCAGCATATTTACCAATGGTAGATTTTATTGATTATGATGATGAAGCGAAATTACCATACACTAACGTTCAAATAGACACAATCTTACAGTGGAAAACACTGTAAGATCACGGTCCTGTATGGTCCAGGGGTTAAAGTGTCGAAACCTGGGGGTCCCAGGTTCTAGCCCAACCCATACCCCTGGTTTCGTGGGAGTGGCCTTTGGCAAAACACCTCAGAGACCTAGCCTAGTACTGGTGAATACAGTAAAGCCATTACAAAACTGGAAATTGTTTTAATTGCATTAAACAACATACAAATAAATAACAAACGTTACAATACTATCACATTTCTACTTTCAGAAACTTTACCAAAGACCCGCTGGTGAGAGCAATAATCAGATCTACCGATCCCAACTCGCCGCTAGTCTCAAGGCATTCCAACAGAAACAATGGCCCGCACTCAACCATCAGGAGTTAGACCCGACCTTCTTTAGATGTAGGCCCGTCAATAACCAAACTCAGGACCGGTAAGTGCGCAGTGTTCAAAACGACATCATATATTATTTTCCTATGCTTTAACCCATTAACAAACAATAACGACATTCTATCACTCTGTTGCAGCCCACTCTGGAAAACTCTGTGGGAAAAGGGGCAATTTCTTCTTTTACCACAATGTTTTTTACTCTATCAGAAGATTAGTTTCCAATTCCATCACATTTTGAAATGTCGTCTGCAAACTCAGTCAATTGGGACAGTCGAAAAACTGTTCCCACAATGTTTTGTACGTTAGCAGAAGATTACTTTCCAATTTCATCACATTTTGAAATGTCGTCTGCAATCTTTTTCAATTTGGGACAGTCAAAGTTTGGCGTTTGTTTAAGGGTTAAACCCAATATTGATATATTACTATTATTATGTTTGGTACCATTTCTCTGTAATACATCAATCTATGGCATCTGCTGCAGAAGGATTAAGAAATCACTTGACAAGAGAATATATTGCTTCGTATGAGTAATATAGTCATTCGTCACAATGGTTATTTCTCAATATTGATTCAGATGATTCCTTATTCTTTGTATTTTTATTTGTATTTTTTTTTTTTTGCTTTCAATAGGACCTAATCACAAATTCCAATACTGAGGAATATGCTACCGTTTGTGGCTAAGAGGTTAGATAGAGCGAAAAATGGCATTTCCTACCAAAAGAATGACCTTCGAAACCATGATTTGCCCCGTACAATTCTGCAACCTTATTTTGATTTGAGATTGTCAAACGTTTGATGTTTTTGTCCAAAGACTTCAGTTAATGTAGTGATATAATGCAAATATCAATATTTTTCTTTTATTGGTCTGTGATATTGGTGAACTTTCGCTGAGAGTCCCTTTGGTCATTGATTTAACAAAGTGTTTTTCACTTATAGTTTAGACTTCCTCATAGACATTGTTTCGTGTGTTTAATTTTGGTAAACGTGTCCCTATAGGTCACCTTGGTACACAGGATTGCGACAATCCTCATAAATTTCAAGCATATCTAAAGCTGAGGTTAATCCTTTATAAACAGTGCTCCCTCCTTCAAAAGGCATTAACCTGAGACTGGTATAAATTCTACACTTCGAGAGGTCCTCCACAATAATTACAAATCATTTGATTTATCTGGATAGGTTATTACCATGACTAAAGGGGTAATATAAATGTAACACTTTATCTACACCAATAATCCAACAAAGCACGAAAAGATGATTTATTGTTTGACATGTTACACCAGATAAGTCTATTGGATCCTAGGGAAGATAAAGTTTGACGTTTCGCAAGTTTATACTTTGTTTTGGTCTAGAAATCTCCGTTACAGCATGTGTACTAGAACAATTGTCTAAAACATGGCTCCCTTTGTTTTAGTCTAGAAATCTCCGTTACAGCATGTGTACTAGAACAATTGTCTAATACATGGTTCCCTTTGTTTTGGTCTAGAAATCTCTGTTACAGCATTTGTACTAGAACATTTGTCTGAAACATGGTTCCCTTCTTTGAACATTTGACTGCGAAATTTTTACAAATTAAAGGGATGATTAGACAAACGATTTCTTAGCTCATGCATGCTTATTCACATTTTCAAACACGTGTTTGTTTTCACCGCAACTACAATATAATATCAACAAAATGGCACAAAATGAATTGCTCCCCGAGAGCTAGTTCTCCTTCCGTCACATTAATTTCAGCAAAAACGTAAAAGAGCAATAATAGAGGGAAGAGAGAGATAGACAAAGAGAGACAGAGGCAGATATACACACATACAGACAAACAGTCAGACAAACAAACAGATGTAACGATGGAGAGAGAAGGGGGGGGGTATGAGGAGATTGAGAGAAACAGGTACAGACAGATAGACAGACAAACGGGACAGACAGACATTATAACATGCAGGTAACGTATTTGACTAGTTGTCAATTGGGAACTGTTACTGGGAACTGTTACAGTTCCGTACACGGCCTCAAAACTGGATACCCCGTTACGGTATGGCATTGATGAATGATAGAGGGTGTCACGCCATGCAATATCGCCATATCCCTGCAATCATATCACTCAGAGCGGAACGTGCAAGCGAAACCAATTACAATCCGGCAGATAAATGAGTCACCAAGGACCAACAAACAATGATTTTTACGGCTCCCAATAGCACTCCGTGTAATGGGGTAGCATTATTGAAGAAAAGTCAGTTCCAGCACAAACATGGTAAAATATCAAATCTTGTATAAACACCCTTAAACAGTGCGTGAAACATTATTTTGTGTAAGGATAACTTTATTCAGGATTTAAGTAATTCAGAAAGCTCCTACTTGAGGTTTCTGAAATACTAGTGTTAAGTGGATAGTTATCTTCATTAACATGATTACATGTTTTGCTTTTGTCTGGCACGGAGAGACAGGCAGCGATTAGGAGATGAAAATACAGATAGTCAGACAGATGAATCAAGAGATTAACATATAGATTCAGAGTGACAAAGACAGAAAAGTAGATAGACAGAGACAGAGACCTAAATAGGCAGAAAGAGCCAGGAACAAAGAACGAGATATACAAAGACAGCGAGACAGATACAGATACAGAAGCAAAAATAGATAGACAGACACAGAGACAGACATAGACCGACAGAGCCAGACACAAAGAGACTGTTACAAAAAGAGTGTGGTTAGAGTTTCCCTGATGTTTGTATATGCACGACAGTTTGTTTATTGGACCGTAGTCCATAATGGTGTCACCTTAATTGCCAATATAATCACCTAGCCATTAGCCTGTTCTGGTTAATTGGATGCAGATTGCATTCAAACCAATACTCTACGTGACGTAAATCCACTATCAAAAACTGTATTATTGATTCAGAATCAAACACTTATCATCACAAACAACACTGAAATCGTTCTGACACAGGAAGTTTTTGCTCGTGATAAGCAAATTCTTGTTTTGTCACAACGATTTCAAATTCCATTAGTGTAACGCTTTAAAAGGTGTCTGTATCAGTGAAAAGGGTCGACAGCGGAAGTGCGTCATCTTTATCTATAGCCAACAAGGCGTGAAAACGGGGTACTTTTGTGTGGCCCCCGTGGTAGATAAGAGACTGGATCTATAGACCTGTATATCAAACTCCCTGTAGATGGTAGTATGAAGGCTTCTGGATTGTATTGTGTGGCTGGTTGACTTGTCGGTTGGTAAGCCGGCTGATTGGTTGACTGATAAGCTTGCTGGAAGACTTGCTGGTAGGTTGGCTGTCTGACCGACTGACTGACTGACTGGCTCCATGGATAGTTTGCTGGTAAGCTGGCTGTTTGGTTGACTGATAAGCTTGCTGGCTGGCTGATAGGCTTGTTGGAAGGCTTGCTGGTAGGTTGGCTGTCTGACCGAATGACTGACCGGCTCCATGGATAGTTGGCTGGTCAGCAAGCTGGTTGGTTGACTGATAAGCTTGCTGGCTGGCTGATAGGCTTGTTGGAAGACTTGCTGGTAGGTTGGCTGTCTGACCGAATGACTGACCGGCTCCATGGATAGTTGGCTGGTAAGCTGGCTGTTTGGTTGACTGATAAGCTTGCTGGCTGGCTGATAGGCTTGTTGGAATACTTGCTGGTAGGTTGGCTGTCTGACCGAATGACTGACCGGCTCCATGGATAGTTGGCTGGTAAGCTGGCTGTTTGGTTGACTGATAAGCTTGCCGCCTGGCTGATAGGCTTGTTGGAAGACTTGTTGGTAGGTTGGCTGTCTGACCGACCGAATGACTGACCGGCTCCATGGATAGTTTGCTGGTAAGCTGGCTGATTGGTTGACTGGTAAGCTTGCTGGCTGGCTGATAGGCTTGTTGGAAGACTTGCTGGTAGGTTGGCTGTCTGACCGACTGACTGGCTCCATAGATAGTTGGCTGGTCAGCAAGCTGGTTGGTTGACTGATAAGCTTGCTGGCTGGCTGAAAGTCTTGTTAGAAGTCTGGCTGTCTGACTGGCATATAGGCTGACTCACTGGCTGACTGGTTGGCTGGTAGGCTGGCTCGTTGACTGGCTGGTATAATGGCTGGTAGGCCCGCTAGCTTGCCGACAGGTAGGCTGGCTTGTTGGTAGGCTGGCTTGTTGGTAGGTTGGTTTGTTTGTCCGTCGGTTGATTTGGTTTGTTAGTCCGACCGTCTGTTGGTTCATTTGTCGGTCGATTTAGGTCATTTTGTTCAATTGGTACGATTTGGATTTTTATGTCTTGACCACTTTTTCCATAATTTCGGATGAATCGTCTGTTTTGTAAACGCCGGCTGTCGTCTGTTGCCGGCGTGCGTTACTATGACACATGGATCCAGCGTCTGAAACCTTCTCGACTGCGCGACAGAATGATCGATTTTATTTTCACTCGGTCCAATGAAAGTCCCTGTCATTTACATCTACCAGTCCAGTGTGTGAAAATCGATCACAGCACGCGGACATACTCTGTTGTGTTTTTACGTTATGTTTAGGAATTCTGTACCCGTCGTTGAGGTACGTAAAATGTATCCGTGCTTTGACACATAGAACACAAGCGGTTGATACAGTTGTTACTTTTTTCCTGTTGTTATTGCTATCATTATGTGTCTTGCCTGCCTATTTGTCATTGTTGCTGTTGTCGTCGTCGCTGTTGTTGTTGTTGTTGTTGTTGTTGTTAATGTTATTGTTGTTGGTGGTGGTGTTGGTGTTTTAGTTGTTGTTGTTGTTGTTGTTGTTGTCGTCGTTGTCATCGTCGTCGTCGTTGTCGTTGTTGTTGTTGTTGTTGTTGTTGTTGTTGTTGTTGTTGTTGTTGTTGTTGTTTATTTATTAGCCTTTTTCAATTGAATTACAAAGGAAACACGGACGCGTGAAATGCGCTGTAACAAAAATGATTATGACATAACTGATGTTGAACGCCGTCATATTTCAAACAAACGAAACCCAAACCATGTAATACCTTTACTTCTCTGATATTTGGCCACTTTATTGATACTGTGTATATTGTACGCTCATAAGAGAAGCATAATAAAATTCAGCGAATTTTATCTTATCAAAATAGTTAAATTCCTACGGTAAATGTACAAACTAAGTGCTGTGTCAATTTAAGATGAGAATTAAGAAATTACTCAAAACTTTTATTTATTAAAAATGCAGTTATGGTTGGTATTTCTTGTGACGTTATGCGAGCACGCATATAAGATTTTGTTTACAGATCGGATGAAAATGACACGATGTTGGACATTGCACAAGCCAAAATATATTAATCATTTTAAAATCATTTTAGAAAGGGTTTATCAAAAGTCTTCTGATTTAAAAAAAAAAAGAAGAAGAATTATTCAGGAAATGTCCTTTTGGGAGCCACGATTTATTAGTCTGGTATTGATATGGGGCGCATGTAACATCAACGAGACACTCTTAACCTGTTATTTAACATTATATTTTTGGTTAAAAGCCGTTTAGACACATCAGTATAAATCCAAACAAAATATGTTCAATATCGTCTGTCCTGTTACTTGTTTGCTTTGGCTTACCTTGTCAAAAGGCAGAAATTGATCCATTCTTCTAATAAAGAATATGGCAGTATTGTTACCATGGAAACTACACTCAGCATTACCATACATGTATCAGGATTCCGTATTGATGTTACAACAGCCATTGTAAAACTAGCCGTGATAAAATGTAGAAAGGGTCACGTCACGGGAAAAGGGGCACTCGGACATAGCAGACAATGTAGCCCCAGACCAGCTGCCACGTCACTGACATGGCGGCTGGTCTGGGGTTACACTGTTTGCCATCTTAGAGGACATCAAGTTCTACCTTTAAATAAATACAAATGATAACTGTTGTGACTAGATGCTGGAATAATAGCGCTAAGAAAGAGCTGAGTCAGCGGTTTTTATTTATGTCCGAGTGCCCCTTTTCGCGTGACGCGGCCCATATATTGTTACTGTCGGTCATAGTTGTGTTGGAATACGAAGGGCACGTACAAATAAAAACAAAAAATGTCGAATGTCGTCTGCATCATAAAACGTTTGTTTGGGCATCCCCGTTGAGAAGCTGTATTTGAAAGCATTTTCTATCTATGAACAAAGTAAGGGTTTGTGGATTTACGATGTAATTTAAGTGCATTTTTCGATTATACATTGCGTTTTCTTGAAACGCTTAATGTCTTGTGTTGCTGGTATATGGCTCAGTCCTTACAGATCAAAATAAAAAAAGCTATTAACATTTCGAAAACACCATTGCATCACAACTGATAATCTTACATGCTGAAACTACGCCATTCCAAGCTCCCAAAGTTTTGATTTCGCTCAGTTAAGACTCCAAATTAACAAATGTGGCATCTGAATGACTTAATTTTTATATCATTCAATCATCATAGATTCTTCTTGGTCAATATGTGTGACAGAGTCTAAAAATCAATAATCATAACAATTCAGCTAGGTTACATTGTTTATATTTAATGAATGTACTTTGCCTTGAGGTTTCTAACGTCATATATTTACAATTGCCATCACCATAAACATCAACATTCCGATTTTTGCTTCTTCTATATGTGCTCTTCGTATTCTTTATTTCATTTCCTTTATCTTTTTAAATCCTAATTAAATTTCGTTCCACACCCTCGACATTTCATCGATTTAAATTTGCAAGCTTTCAGTTATTTATGATCTTGAATTATAAAGTTTGTGCGAGCCAAGAAATCTGATTCCTATTGACAAAATCGTTTGTGATTGATCTAAATCGTTTGAACAGCTACCCGGCACCACTCTTCCAAGTAAGACACATAAATAGCGGCTTTGATTTATCTAAAAATTGGCTTTGGCTTCGTTAAACCATGGCTACATAGCTTTCCGTTTAACCCAATACCAAACAATAACGACATTTTACCACTTTTTGCAGACATTTCTGTAAGACAATGTGGGAAAAGGATAAATTGCTCATAACAAGCAATTTCTACTTTTCCCACAGTGTTTTCGTTCCTATCTGAAGATGATTTTCCAACTTCATCCCATTTTAAGATGCCGTCTGCAAACTCTTTCAATTTCGGACAGTCAATACATTGGCGTATGGTAAAAGGTTAATAATATCAATAAATACAGTTATAATGATGATATAGCTAGTAACTATGATAGCATTAAAGCCAGTAAAGGACGACATCCCTGCACCATGTGTCCTAAGCACACCTGCTTATCTGGTTTGAACATTACACCTATGGTGGAGGTAAATGCCTGTTGATCTTTTCCCCATGAGAATGCACGTCAACAGCGCATGTTTGTACGTCTTTGTTCCTTTATCATTACAACGTCTAAAACTCATTAGTTCTTAATGCACTCACTTTTCGTGTTTAATGGTGGCGTATGAATAAATGATGACAAGCAAGGCGTGTTCTAAGAGAACGAGCCGGTGTGTGTACTCATGTACCTACGTTAATGTAGTTTTGAATCAGCCAGGGTAGTTGGTTTAGGATATTGGTTGAATAATAGGAATAGTAGAAATACGTCAAATTACATTCGGAAAAGCCGTTATTGTGACTAGACTGTTTCTCCGCACATGTCAAGAATCATTATGTCGGCGATTTGCAGGATATTTCCAAGTATTGGTGTGTCAAATCAGTTTTTATCAGTCGACGTCAGACAGACACGGGAATGTATGAAAAACCTGATTTATACAAACAACATGTATCACTTTGTATTTATGAATATTGTGTGAGTTTGACATTTGGTGATTTAAAATATTTTTTTTATCTTTTGAAGTTTTCCCCCTATGACCAATGTTGCTGCTGCTGTTGCTATTTACACCAATCGACTGTCATTGCTTTCAAGTTCAACCAATCAAATAATTATGAACCACCGGTGACTCATTTGATAGCCATTTATTATCGTGGTTTCCATTTTGACGATCACGAGATGCAGACGACATTTAAAAGGCATCGCCGGAAATCGAGTGTCCATTGATCATAGAGATCGTAGAGATTATGACTTCCGGTGTTCATGTCATGCGTACATCTATTCTTGCCATCTCTCGCACATTCGCGTTGGCGCTTCAGAATCAGACGGCAGTTTTTAAATCGCCTATGATCTTGTCTTTAACCAGCACCCCCATTACGTTTTTCTTTGGTCCGTCCACACCTAACAAGAAAATACCGTACACTTGTTTATAATAAGAGTGCATTTTCTTTGTAACGTTGAATATATCTCGTATATATATATTAGAAGAAGCTACAGTGAAAAAATGATAAATTGCTCTTACTCCATATGCTCCTAGTTCCATACCATACACTCATGCAATCATAAGTCCATGCACTCATAATTCCCCCGTAAGTCTTTGCATTCATAATTCCCCCGTAAGTCTTTGCAGTCATAATTCACATAATTCATTGAACTAGTAAATCCTCGCTCTCATAATTCCTCACACTCATAATGTGTTGCAGTTATAATTCCTCACACTCGTAATCTTTTGCGCCTCATTATTCCTTGCACTCATAACTACTAGCACTTATAATTTATCGCACTCTGGATTTCTTGCATTATCATTTCTTATACGCATTATTCCTTACACTTTCAATTCATCGCACTCAGACTTAATTGCACTCATAATTCCTTCCACTCATAATTCCTTTCACTCATAATTCCGTGCATTCACAATTTATCGCTTATTCCTCTCACTTTTAATACTTTGCATTTATAACAACGCACTTATAATTTGTCGAACTCATGATTCTTCACAGTCATAATATATTTATTTTCAGGCCGTCCACGTCGTGTTCAGCTCGAGGTGCTAGCTCGAGCGGGCTCCAGAGACCCAAGTCCGTGCCCCCGTCAAGTCTGCGAGCCCGGAGTGCCCAGTATCGCCGATGCGACACGCCCCTTGATGTCAGACCTGGCAGGTTCGATACCCTCAGTCCACAGGTATTCACATTTCACATATTTGCTGATATAGCTGTTGTTCATATGTTTCATTACCAAACAATAACAACACTTGAACAGTTTGTTGCAGATGACTCTGGAAAACATTGTCGGAAAAGGAGAAATTGCCCTAAACGAGCAACTTCTCCTTTTCCCACAATGTGTTCTTCCCTATCTGAAGAATTTTTTCCAATTCCATCACATTTTGGAATGTGGTCTGCAATCTCTTTTAATTTGGGACAGTCGGAAATATGGTGTTTGGTAAAGGGTTAAGATGAGTCAACGGTACTTAAGCTTTATGGCGATGACCAGCAAGGGGAATATCTTAGTGTTCTAGGCCAAGGGTGGTAAAACCAGTTAGTTTGAAGTTAACTTTCATTAAAATCGAATTAGCTTGTGTCGAAAACCATTTCTACGGACTAATGCATATCGACTGAGTGAGACATTCTCTTGGAACACACAACCCTATAGGGACAGATGTCTTGTTTTCTTTGAAACGAATTATTTCTTAGGATAGCCTCAATAAGCATCAAAGCAAACCCATGTTTGACCATCATGGTTCACCTCCCTGTGTGGAAAATGAAGGGGGGAAATGGTTAACAAATTGTTGCTAAACGACGATACTATAGACCGTATAGATTGGAGCTGTTCTCCATTTTCAACGATAGCTTAGTTACATCAAGCATTTTGCATACCCATTTATCTGTGCACCTGGTCATTCCCTAACAGCATTGTACACAATATTGTCGTTCGCAATTGGAAAATGGTGAGGAGAAAATGATTAAATAGTCAGCTGTATAACGTATCAGACAAAATAAAGGCCCAGTTTTGTTTCGAACTCGGAGATGCATGTGTGTACTATAATGACATTCTCCCTCTACATTAGGAGCAATCAGTTTCTATGGACCATCAGTAAGACAGGCTCCAGACATATCGATTAGTCGATTCAATGAAGTAATGCAGTGATTCAACCCCTCACTAAATAATACCTTATGTCGACGCATTTACAGAATAATCTTTAGAGACCATGGTGACAAAAGGATGAATTGCTCCTACCATGGAGTAATTAATCATTGGTCACAATAGATTATATTCAACATCGTGCAAAATATCTTTTTCAATCTACAGTTTGGTCGTGTCCTGTGGCTAACATTCTGATATAGTCGTAATATCCAACTAAGGGATATGGGTCAATGTGTCTGTTCATGAGATGTGTAAACGAATGACAGATCCTCTTTGCACTTACTGTGGATATTATTGTGTCGATATATTTACATTCGCTACAAATTCCTCGAGACTTAAAATACCCAACAAAACATCCAAACCGACCAGTGTAATGACAACCGTATGTACAACATTTTAAAGCATCACCAATCGATGACTGTAAGTCTTCAGAATGAGAAATACTGGGAGATACGACGAAACAATCGTGAAACGTTACTAAAGTTTCCATTTTGGGACACGGAGTCTTCATTTTTCTTTTGTTTCAAGCCTTTTCAACCAGTAACTAGTCTATTTTCGTGTTTCCATAGCCATCTGCCCTAATGATAAGTTGCTGAATGTCTTGAGTGATATCTGTTTTTGCATCAATGTCCTATAAGAATAAGAAATCATTATTTTTCATTTTTACTTTTTTTGTATAAATCGCTCAATTTGTAAAGCATGAAGTATGAAAAGTGTAACAAGTATCCGATTTCTGCATGGAAATAAAATCCATGCATTATCTATTGACTGATAATAAGGAGAAATTAATCTTCATGCAAACTTATTCAAACGAGTGAATACAATAGACTATTCAAAACGATCAGTCCATCACACATGATCACTCCATAATGAAAAACATTCCATTTTCTCGCCAGGTGATTTCCGATTTGATGGGCCGTGCTGAACGTCCCGTTTCCAATTACGAAGGTTCCCCCGCCACTCACTCACCCTTGACAGGCGTCATCGCTGAGGAAAACAAGCATCTCCTTGACAACGATGACACAAGCACCACTTCCGGTATAGATTCGGGCGCCTCGGACCAGGTGAGTCCAAGCTCGGACGAGGACAGCGATTTCGAGCCGGATATCGATCCGGATATAAATATACCCAAACTGAATCTACGGCCCGAGAAACTCGACAATATTTACATTCCGGAACCAAAACGAGGATGGCGGCAGTACGATTTTGACATGGCCAACATCGATATGCCGCCATACGAATTTAAAAATCCGTTTCCGGACTTCGTTGAGGAAGTCGATCTAAGACAGATGGCGAAGCTGAACTGGAACTGGAGAAACCATCTCAAGACGAAGACTGGGCCCCGGAGCCCGGATCTCGAAGGAATGCTGGATAGATTGGTGGAGTTTGAGAAGCTACAGCTGGATACTGTCGAATGGGAGAATAAACGCGCCAAGCAGCTGAAAAGGGCTGCCCCGAAACGCAATGTTAGTGCTAAACTCAAGGACAAACGGTGCGATCCAAATTGTCTTCAATCGACCTGCTTTGGGGATTGCCCGGAGAAACTTGTGCAATCGAATACGTGTGAGGACTGCCGCCAGGCGCTCTGTACCGGAACTTGCAAGGACGTCAACTACGAGCAGCGCATGCGTCAACCTCGAGTTGATGAAGAACGTCCGGCCACTCCCAAACTTCCGTTTCCGCGCGCGTGTGTTTCCTGTCAGAAACGTCATAATGCGAAGTATATAAACGCTAACAATCTCATACTAGGGGCGCAACGATTTAACAATTCTACCTATACCAGGGGTCAAAGCGCGCTCAAATCTAGAGATCTACGACCACGAGGTAATACGTCACTACCAAAAGATGTTCTACAAGAGTTTGAGAAGATGAATGTAGAACCGGTACAGGCTCCACGACCAAGTACTTCCATGGCGCTAGCTAGGCCACGGAGTAGAAACGGCATGCTTCCTGGCAAAAGTTTTAACTCTCAACGGAAAAATTCATTGACGGACATAGACAAAATAGGGCAAACCACCAAGAAGGTGAAACGTGTGAAACCAAGAACAAAACGTCCGAAGACTGCTGGTTAACCTTGTATTTAGTTTATATTTAGACTGTTACTGAAATTTTCCGTCACATTGTCTACCCTTACCCTTAACATTTCAGAAAAGAATGGCGTAGTGGATTCTTATTTTTAATTCACGTATCTCTTACGTTACGCCATAAACTCTAAGATAAACGATGCACAGATCTTCCCAAATCAAAAGAATTGATAGACGAAAATCAAATGTGTTGTTTGACTTGATAGTCCGCTTGTTGGATACAGGTTTTTGTTTAAAATTCAGCTGATGTTATCATGAATAATATACTTCAAGGTAAACGTATTTTTGGCTTAATATCAGGTAAAAGTTCCATTTTAGTCATAAGGTGTTCATGAGTGGTGATGATCATATCAAAATCTTGAACAAATTGTATGGATTTCTTAATGAGACCTATTTCTGTAATAAAGTTCTAATCCACCAGAATTATGCTCTCGTTTTACTTGAATGATAAAGTTTCCTGGAAAAATGTATCGGGGATATGACATTGATAGGTTTTAACGCACTAACGATTAACGTTGCAAATTTGCTCTCCAAAATACTGGTATTTAACCCTTTCCCAAACACCAAATTTTCGACTGTCCCAAATTGAAAGAGTTTGCAGACGGCATTTCAAAATGTGATGAAATTGTAAAATTATCTACTGATAGGGCAATTGCGAGCAATTTCTCCTATTCCCACAATGTTTTCTAAAGTTGTCTGCAACAAAGTGGTCAAATGTCGTCATCGTTTGGGAAAGGGTTTAAAGAAATGGACATTAGCAAAATCCGGGTTTTTGTTAGTCAAGCCAATTAAGTTTACACAGTCAATAAACCGGTAACTTAGCTAAGAACCTTGTCATTCTAAGCCGTACACATTTTGCTGGATTTGTACTGAGCTTTAGATACAAACTGAGATGACTATGTCCTGATTAAAAAAAACTATTTTGTTGTTTTATCAGTCATGAAAGAACATTTACTTATATTTTAATTTATCCCCACTGTTTACAGTCTGAAATACGCAGATAATTGAATTAAGACCTGTACTTCTGGTGGTTGTTTCTATATAGCGTTGTCCGTTTTGTTTTGTCAATGCTTGTTAATACAACTAGTTTGTAGACTTGGAACGTGCATGGTAACCATTTCCTTTGATCTTTGCATTAAGCATCTTCAGCTCAAGTTTGAATGAGTGGTGTATATCTATTATCATAATTGGCCGAAGAGAAGCATGAGGCGTAATAGATGTTATTTAAAATCTGTGTCGACATTTGTCAGCGTTAATCATTAGTTTAAACATATTTTAATGTAAAATGTTTTTACAATAGGATTGGGACGGAAGTTGTAAGCTTATTGAGTCCCTCTCCTTAATAACATTACAACATTAATCATTAAGTTTGCATTTACAAAAGCATGAAACCAGTGTTATGAACTATGGCCAGGCACTTGTAGACTGACACCTTGCTGAGAACTAAACCATATTGGCAGTGTTTCACTTAGATCAAAACAACATTCTCTCTTATTTCAATAGTGGGAAAGCGATATTGTAAAGAAACACGTCTCAAAATCGTCTCTCCAAGACGCCTCCAATGACGTGTCACATTACAATATTGTACTTTTGTAAAAGATAATTCCATGTATATCGGTTTTGCTGTACGCTTCCTTTAGTCGTTTGGTAAAACCGTGTCCTGACAAAAGTTTCCTATAGTCAGCCAGTGGGGAATACAAACTTCGTTCTAAACATAAACGCTGTGCACTAAATGGTGTGCTTTACAATAGACAAGGTTTCTATATAAAGGCTTACAGCTAGGCACTGAACAGATTCTTAAGCTAACTCGTGTTTGTTTCTGGAATAATCTTAAACATTTAGTAGTAATGTGATTCTGGTTGTCAGTCTGACAAAAGATCACGTACATGTATATCTTACTCTACTACAAGGATTCTTAAGTTATTTTTACATATATGAAATAGAGATATCTTTTTTTATGTTTTTACAAAGTTTCTTGATAGTAGTCTGTTGTTTTCTTTATGCAGGCGCCATGGAGTTAGTAAAACATTCTTATCAATTTACTGAACTTCTGTGTGTTGTTTTATTTACACCTTATTTTAAGCAGAATATCCCATCCTTGTATCAGCATTTCTATCCGTTTGTCAAGCATGTTGATTTCGGTAAATTGAACGGTAAACACAATATTAAACTTTTTCCGTCCAATATTGGAACGTTTCTTGATTGAAGAAGAGAAAGGCGAGTATTTCAAATAATGAAAGTTCAACATGATTCCAATTAGTCATGCCCTATTTGTAGGAATGTTTGGCCTACAGCTTTAGGGCGTTGTTGTGCTTTTTGTACCCAGACTTAATATTAGAAAGAATTGATGACACACGTCGATATCAACCGTATTCCAGTCTTATCACATGGCATCTTGCATGGTTCTTGTAAACCGGTAACAGTTAAAATTGTTCAATTCATCCGGGCTCAAGTGGTTAGGTCGTCTGGCAACCATCACCAGACAATGTGGTTTTGATGATCGACTTTATCTATTGTGTAAAAACATGAGGAGCATATATTGTCTATTATAAGACAATTCAGATTGTGACATTCCAACAAAGTTTATTCGGCTCAAAAACCTTTGATAAGACACACAGTCAATAGTTTCTTGATTAACCTACCATCGTGGACAATGTATAAGTAACGACAACAGCAATGTCCAATTCTTAAATACGTTTTGAGTCATGCAGAAAGCTCCTGATGGAACAGTCTGCATACCTTGCAACATGCACTAAGGTAGTATATATATAGTAACATGCATACACAAAGTAACTGTCTATAATATGATCGCCTTTCAATACAAATGTCAAGACAGTGTTGCCGTGTGGGTAAGAAACATGAAGGCCTACTAGGAATGATCGTTGATAAGACGGGCCCCTTGTTACCGGTTTAATAAACATTTTATGCTGAAAATGCGTGTTAGTTCAAAACAATATTTCCTCTTATCTTAATACTAGGCTAACAAAAATGCAAAGTAACACACCATTGGAATCGTCTCACCGAGAAGCTTCAAATGATGTGTCACATTGCAATATTGTACTTCCATTAAAGATGTATGTCAGTTTTGACCCCTGCAAATATTTTCCATAAGAGGTGTATTAAAACGGTACCTTCAATGATAAGCTACATGCATAGGTGATTTTTTATCAAAATGGACAGACCCGTATATCCAACCAGGAAATTTGGCATAGCACCAATCAGGTCTTAAAAATAAGCGATTAGGCAACGGAAATGGGGGAGGTTGGACACATGCTTGTACGCAATAAGCCAAGCATCGCATGCAATGCATTGACTCTTTGGATCCGCAAGGAAGGAGGAGAAGAGGAAGACCAGATACAACATGGATAATGAGCCTGGATGCTGAACTACGGGAAATAAGGATGTCTTGGAGGGAGGCAAAACGAAAAGTAGGAGATTGTATACGCTCGCGAGGTCTAGGTTTCCAAAAGTAGATAACACTTTGGTGTTAGTTTCTGGCGTGTATGTTAGCTAGATAACTAAGATTTACTATTTAGATGAAAATGTTAGCGTCGTTTCGCAACTTTCACTGGGAAAATTAAGACATGTAGATCTACGTCAATGTCTCAAATGAACAAAACATCTGGTAAATTCTTAACTTTATTTTATTCAAATATCCAACAACTCTGACTAACATGAACTTATATGAACACATGGTATCAAATAATGCATTTGGTCAAATATTATGAAAAAAATTGTGTACATTGAATACAACTCTTTATCATGTAAAAATATATCCATTTAAAAGTATTTCCTTAAAAACGTAGAGTATGTATTATATATCAAAGGAAGTCTCTGTAAAATGCTTGTAAATCTATAAACATGTAAACCTATAAAAAGAAATGTAATATATCTTTTAAAAACAAATATAAAAATAGCTATTTGTCATGATTAGCAATTATTCAAGAAAGCACAATATCCATAAATAAATATATTTCAAACAAGACACCAACAATTTATAATGAGTTAAACGCATGGACAATTCACAATGTCTTCTCTTATCACAATTTTTTTCTCAATCATTTAAATGGCATCTAATTGGTCTGTTTTTATCATTTGCTGATACTTAAAACGGGGTTTTATCGACTTTGTTATTAAAAGAAAGCTTTATAACACGTTCTCTCGGCTCGGCTGGATTTTCTAATCGCCCTGTACACGGTCATAAACAAGGTAGGGAACTTTGTCAGGAAGTACTTACAAGGTTCTTCAATTATCTCCCTTACTGCTTCGGATCTGAAATACAAATATCAGAAAGTACAGGACTCCTCAAGAATCACGTTGTTTGTGTGTTTGTCTGGGTTTAACATATCATCATCAGCATTTCAGGTATATTGGGATACCTGAGAAATAGTGGACGAGACCATGCTTAACTACCCATAAGCGATGGTAAAGTCGGATGGGACAATCATCATTCCGTAAACCAGCCGGGAAGCTATCAAAAGGAAACAGTTGTCAGGTATGGACTCTATTACGAAACAGCTACCTTCGAAAGAGGCTCCTGGTGCTTGAATCGGAGGATCCGATTAAAATTGTTGAAGATTTTGCACTTTTATAGAGGTCTTAGATATCATATTGGTTTTGTTTTAAGCACCAAACATGGCAGAGAACGCGTTTCTCTAGTTTGCAAAGTATGTGACCATTCTTAAAAGAAGTATGATAAAGGGTCATATGTGTTATATGCAGTTATTGTTATAACCTGTTCGATTGTTTATAGGTCAAAAATGCAAGTTTTGTACAATGTGACAAAACGTCCTTTACAAATTGGATATGCATCTAAGACAATATGGAAAATTGATTAATATAAAGTATGACATACATTGTGTTTTTACAACTACCACAGAATACCTTCGAAACAATGCTGCCAAAGGGAGAAATAGCTCGCCAAAATTAATTTCTCCATCTGTCATCGTTATATAGCCGAATCTGACAAGTTCATGTTTATGATTAAGGAGTCAGATTGGCAAGTTCGAGTTACACACATATTAACCAATGTCAATTCGGTTGCGGATCAGTTTCATGCAGCGTATGCTCAATATTACGAGTGTGAGGTAAATAACTGTCGCACAAACATATAACATCACTTCTTCATTTTGCAATCCCATATACTTGGTACTTGATGATTTCAGCCTGGTGATTTCAACTTGAACAAGTTGAACCAAACCATACGGTCTATAAAGCCAATATACTGTGTATCATACATCTACATTACATGTATATGTCAAAGTGTAATCTATACCATTCAAACCACCACTACGCTGTGTAATCATAGTGGAATAACAATGGGATAGCGTTATTCAACAACACGGAAAACAACAAACATACACCGTAAAGATTTAAGTCATGTTCGTGATAAAGAATAAAAAGACTCATTGGAAAGTAACAACATATTCCTTTTACGACGGAAATAAATTTAGTATCCTCCAAAGGACTAAAAGATTCAATCGTTAATCATCTCTCTGTCACGGAAATGTTATAGAAAACAAACGTACAGTGTATCGAAGTGGGTACAGACGTTGTATACGAACAGAACGAGTTCGACGATGTTGTTCTTGTACTGACGGAAGGCCTTCATCTCTCGGATCACAATTGGCTCTACTTCCGGAATCTATAAATAGACAGGATGTCAGTTATGTGTAAAGAAGCGTAAAAAAACTGTTCAGTCGCCTTCCTATGATTTGTAAAGCCATTTTTATACACAAGATTGTGTTTATTTCTCACCTGTTTAATAACGCCGGGAAGGTTATCTCAGATTTTCTTTTGCTACTTAAGGAACAGTTTGAACGCTCATCATTTCTTGTTGGTAGTCGGATAAAAGGCACAATGGGAAACGTACCGTATCATTTTCTTTTGTGTGTGAACTTTTATTTGGAAAAGTTTGCATGATAAAGAATTCAATGTTTTATAGAGTTTTCTCCTTTGATATGCTGTGACTATGATTGTGCTACCTATATCTTCTATCAAACGCATTACGGGTCGGGTATTGTTAGGACTGTTTACATAGATAATCAGCCATTCGGCAAAAGAGTCTTCATATTATTTGCTTGTAAACTGTTCACAAGTCGTGGCCAATAAATAAAGAAAAAAATCGTTGTACACCTAACCAAGAGCCTTTAGTCGACGAAACTTCTGTCTTTTTCGCAAACAGCTCTACAAATTATTACCCAATTAATCTACCTATATATTGTTTCACTTATTTGTTCAGAGTTACAGCTTGGCTTATTCAGGTAACACATTTCCGTTTGAATAAGTCATGTTGTAAATACTCAAGTTTACGAGTTCGAGATAAAAAGGTACCCTAGTAAATTGAAGCACATCTATATTGTGAAAATACAAACGTATTCAATATAGGGATACATCGGGAAAAGGGGGTTTAAACACGTCTCTTATACCGAGCGTCCAAAAACTGTTCCTTAATTGCAACATTTAGCTCTTAAGAACTCATTGGGACAAGTCCCATACTCTTTAGTCACAATGTCGATATTAAATTGGTGTCAGCAACATATCGCTATGAAATAGTTATGAATAACTAACAATTGACTTACCCAGTTGACAAGTTTCAGGTGGCAGAGTGAAGTACCTATGATAGTAATCATAGAGTCTTTAACAGCCCCGCTCATTGGTACCCTGTAGGATGAATATAATGTTAGTTAAAAGGTTGTGCGGAAACCAAAACCATTTGCCAATGGTTTGTGAACCATTGCCTTCGATCGGCTTGCAGAATTTGCTTTGACTGATTCGGAACTATTCTTTCAATCAATTCGATGCTTTTTGCATCGATGATGGATTCTCGAGTATTTATCTAAACTATTGGGGATCATGGTGTTGTATTAAGAAAAGAGAATATTTTGGAAGAGTTTAGGGTTTCCCAGGCTAGCCTCCTTTACTACTGTTCTTCCGAAATAGCTCGCGGGATTCGTCGAAGGCGGTAGCCCTCGTACCAGGCAAGTGAAGATGGTAAGTAACTCGATTTGGCGACTGAGTACAATGCAGGTCAAAAGCATGACATGTAAGCTTCCAAGTCATACAAGGATAGGAATTAAAAAGTATTTTATAATACAATATAAAACTATATTTTCCTTTTTTGTGAACACTTTCCTTATTAAGAATACGTTCATGGTGTTGGTGGTAAAATCCATGAATACAGAAGTATTACTATAGGCTACTCACCCTGCCTTAACGTCCCGAAGCACGTCTGATCCAGCTATAATGACGAATCTCAACTGCTTTTCTTGGCCCCAAAAGTACGGATGTCTGCAACCATGTGTAATATGTAACAGTCAACTAATGAGCCGGTCGAACATTTTGAATATAAAACTGGTTACAAATATTTTTGTAAATAAAGGAGGTGGTGAAAGAATAATTAAATTTAACTTGGAATGGTGAATTATGAAATAGTACAACTCCTCTAATTACCGCTGAATTTACATTTCAAGATAAAGGCCGGTAACAATTGTTTTCTATAATGGATTCCTGATTCAAATCGAATGAAATGGTCACATGTTTATAGGTTGCACATAAAAGAGTTACAGATGGATAGATAGTATATTACTGCATTTGTATGTCGTGCAAAAAAGTCTCATTACATACATAAACATTGATACATTCAATGAAATGTTACAGAACTATATGTGTACACCAGATCTTTTATAGCGTCTCCCCCTGCATATATTTCAAACATTTGCATCGTTTGAACATTTAAAACGTACACTTTGGTGTGTTCAGGTTCAATGCAACGCCATAATGGTTGCTTATTAATTAGAAGTTGCTACGTGAAATTTCACTGTTTGTCATCAATTCTGCTCATCATTTTGGCGTCTATATGTTCAGTATTCGTTTCAATCAATTTTCGCCGGCTAATACGTACAAATCAAACATATTCTTTCAATACTTACTTCATCGCCTCTGAGATACACGGACGCTCGGATTTGTTGATTGAAAGCATTTGGAAGATAAGATGACCCGACTCCTCGCTGATGTAGTCCATAGCGTAACCTTGGTTACCGATGTTCCAAATGATGTTGGGGACATCTGTACCAAATGGGTTTTTCCCGCCACTCAGTACATAGTACATAAGCATTCCAGCCACCTGGAATACAGTATCATTGGTTGATTGGTGGATTCATAAATGTATTGGTTAAACAGCATGTTGAAGTTCATCGCGGACCACCAATAGTTCTGTAGGCCTACTTCTTTCTATAACGAAGATTCGAAGGACAGTATTGAAGGGCTTAAACAAGCCCTAAGAATAAGTGCCATTCTTCTGTAAGTCAGTCGGGAAAATTCACTTCTTATGTTTGTCGGGAAAATTGATTATTTGCAAATTTGATTTGCTTAGAAAATGGGAAAATTTGTTGCAGGAGAGTTAATATAATCCTGAATGTATCAAGAGTTGAAGATTATAAACTCTTAAAGTTGTGACGTAATGCATGAAGTAATTTGAGCGCTTGGAAAAAGAAGAAATGCTAAAGTCATCCATTAATTATTCATAAAATGTGTCGAGTAAATGAACGAAAAAAATGTTATAAGAAGCGTTTGAGGCTTTGACCTTTCTCTTTTGAGCTTTTTATGGCTAACATAAAGTCATAATACTGTATGTAGACTTTTAAAACATCATTCATTGCGTTCCAATACAAGATTTGCTTACTGTATATCGGGATATGCAAACAGTGAACAGTAAACATATCATACCTTTACCAAACAATCCCATTATTAACAGAGCTTATGGTATAGAAACATAGATCGAACAAGCTCTTATACCAGTTTTTGAGCACAAGCTAAGTCTCTGTCTTCGATAGCATTGAACAATCGAATTAGTTTTGAAATCTTCTTTAGTTTTATTTGCATTTTTGAATCAATTCAATTTATAAGTATCGATGAAAAAAAGAGATAGCTAAGAACTATGGTAATTCTGTGGGTATTGTAATTGCATGTTCCAGTTAAAACAGGGATTGGCCTACAGACGAAATACTTGCAAACAGAAGTCCCACGGGCACTTACAGATTCCAAGTCGAGAGAAGCTTAATACATAAAATCTAGATTAGTTCTGAATAAATTGTGCTTGTGTAAACTTGTGTATATGTGCAATTTATCCAGAGGAAATGGGGAATTTCTAAGGCAAATCGGTAGGCTGGATGGTTTTAAAATCCAGACACTTTAGAAGAGTATTGCCCAATATCGGTGTACGTGTGCATCCCACTTTAGGTAAACTTTTTATTACTCTTCACTGATTATGGAGGTTGATACTTTTGTTTTTGCGGCTTTCATACTGCCGTAGCTAATTATTTTATTGGGTGGTCATTTCCCACCAGCAATGTATCTCTGTGAGCGACCGCATGTTGATGCCATCAATCACAAAGATAAGACGGACTCTCGAGTGAATTCTCACGGAGATACAATTTGAAACTTTGGCCAAATATTGATTTAAGCATTGGTTCATATCCATTCAAACAGTTATCATGTGCCAATTCCCTCAAAATATGAGTTTACAATAAATATTTATATCCTATTTATACATTCTTATTGATTTCACATGGAAGTTACTTGAGATACTTGTTTTTGAATGAGTCAGATAAATGCACACAGTATGACAAGTTGACAACACATATTTGTGATAGGCCAACATGATTGACGTGTCTGCTGTGTTTCAATTATTATTAGTTAGTGCGTCTGTTTGCCTGCTGTAGCGTTTATCTACAAGCACATCTAGTTACAAATACGAGCACCGTACTAACCCATATATCGGATTTAAAAGACACCTTCTGTTTGTGAACAAGAACCTCGGGCGCCAGCCAACATTTCTCTTCTGAAAAACGAAATACAAAAACATACAACGATGCAATTTGATAACCAGGAGACAGTTATTTTTCGAACAAACAACATTTGTCATAATTCTAAATTGTTGACCCATATCAAATTTGTATGATAAGCATGGTGAGCATGTGTTCGCCAGAAAATATCGTCCAGGGGCCCGTTTTACTAAACAGTTTACGCTTAAGATTTGCGTAAGTCTAAAACAACAAGTCCTTTTATTTCAATATTTGGCTAAGCAATATTGCAAAGTAACACATCATTGGAATCGTCTCTCCGAGACGCTTCCAATGATGTGTCACATTGCAATATTGTACTTTCATTGAAGATATTATCCATGTTAATCAATTATGACTTACGCAAACATTTTCCGTAAGTTTTTTAGTAAAACGGGCCCCTGTACAACGCTTGGTGAAGTTGTACTGCGAGTCCTCTTTGACCGTCAATCACTATACATACTCAAACTTCAAAGGCGGTAAATATCTTGATTACTCTATTCTGTATACAAATAAAATTTATAGATGTATTAACTTTTTTATCCTTTACTTCTCTCGAAAGTTCTTGCAGAACTGTTGCCCTCCATTCATGTGTTATGATTATTATGTATTAATTTTGTAATGGTTATGCATATGCTTTTTGTTATTTTATGCTTGATACAATTGTATTGAATTGGATTAAACATTGAGTATCGGTTATGTTTAATCCATTTCAATTCTAGATAGCAAGAGTGGACCCGGATGGGTGAAGTTGTAGGCGATTTATATGGAGATCATGCTCCCCGCCCCGGTAATGATCCCCCATACGTAGTCTCTCATTGCATACAACAGGTATGTTGTACATGCAGTATCGATACGCATCGACAAATACCGCTATATAACTATAACATTGGATAATACTGGTGTGAATCCCCCCCCCCCACCCCCAAAAAAGGCAAAAATATTATCACATTAGAAGGCCATTGACCCAGTTGATTCGAGGTAGATGTAAAATGACTGGTTGACACCTAAAACATACCGTCATTGTAGTCTAGGTAAGGTCCATCCCGACCTGCATTTCGGCCTAATCCATATCCGGTAAGTCTTACGTTTCCATCTCTGTCGATCACCACATTGTCCGGCTGCAATATAAGTAACAAACTCGTCATGCCTTGTATTGATACAGACGACTTCAAATACAAATACAACAGATAGATCAATGAGCAGATATACCATCTTGTCAAAATCATTGTGTTGAAACTACTGGTCAATTTTATTAAGCAGTCAAAGCGCCTTTGTTGGTGGTTTAACGCAAAAAGAAAAAAAAGCGCCTTATTCATTTTTTCAAATTTCATAGTGATATATTTTGATAAAAGATCAATCAAAGTACTGATAGTGAAGTGATGCGAAAACACACAAACCTTCATCACTTTTAAGGTTGCCTTACCCTGAGCTCTCCATGTACCATAAGGCAGTTCTGGTGAAGACTTTCAAGACCTCGCATGAGCTGCCAGATAAGTTTACTGTGTGTTGTGGACGTGTCACTCCCAGCAATGGTGCTTCTTCTCAGCTCGACAATATAGTCCGACAGACAATAATCGTACAGATCCGTGGCAATGTAATAAATACCGTCATGAAAACAGTAGTCCTGGAAATAACATGGAGTTTAGGAAAATGCTTGAGAAATACAGAAATATTCTGACAATTTGTTTTGTTAAAAAAACAATAGAAATACATTAAGTGGGATTGCATTAAAAATGAAAGCACGACAAAAAATGAAAGTCCTGTTTTATAGAGAAATTGAAACGCATACATAAGTAACTTGACGCCAAACAGCGTCAATTAGTTATTTGACTTATTTCAAAACGGGTTTGTTCAAATTTAAAACCGTGGATATACTTATGTAGAGTACTCTACACATATTACACATACTTCATCGGGTGGAATCTTAAAAAAACGCATCATTAATCTTAACAAAGGTGTAGAGTACTCTATGCATATAGCGCATACTGAATAGGAGTTGATTCTTAAGTAAATAAAGCACCAATGGCCTACCCTGTATTTCATCATAAAGTACTTAGAGACGTCCATATCGACTAGATATTGTAGATCAGACTGTGTAAACTCCCTCGACTGACCGTCAACTATCCTCACCGCCACCTCTGTACCGTCAGTCAGGAATCCGAGCACCGTCGAGTCGGAACTGGACGGGTAAAACATAGACATGTTGGTTACATAAAGATTATGGTAGATATGTTGGTGCCATAAAGATTAGACATGGTCTTCATCTAGTCTTCGGCAGTAGTCATGGGGCAATTACCATCCTATATTTACGCTTGCTAGGACAAAATAGACTTAAATCCACGTATGCATTGTCAGATCCCGTCTTAGGCTGCTTAAATTATCTTTTTCAGACAGCTCCTATTCATACCAGTGCTATGTACGTACAACACTACCTTGATAGCATGTTGGACATCACGTATCAAGAATTCTAATAAAGGTTAAACATATAAGCTCGAGGATGATTTGATGGTGAAAAAGCCAATGCCATATGTAATATCTTATTATACCAATATAATAATAACATGGTATAAATTAATTTTCGATGCAAAGCTAAATGCCGTGTCATCTTCATTTGGAATTATAAGACATATCAAATAACATGCGTAACACTCCGCTGTAAAGCAAAAATGTCGGATATCTTTAATATGTAATGAAGGAAATACGACCTTTTTTGTTTTACAATGAGGAATTAACTGTAATCATCACACCACAGTAAATACCTGGACAATGATATGTAACAACGGTCCCTCTCGTCAGTTGGAATCACCATCTTACTGATGATCATCTGTTTCTCCACCGGGATGTTTCTCATGTTCCACAGATGCTCTCTCCATCTGATACTTCGTATCTTGTCCTTCAGGATCCCTCGATACATCTCTCGAATCTGGTTCGTCAACTCTTTCTGCATCTCCGACTGGGCCGTCTGAATGGCGTAAATGTTGGCCGAGCTTGGTGGGATAGTCGGTAGGTCGTTTGACTCAGCAGGGACTGGTATGCCCAACGATTCAGGATGGACCACTGTGGTCTTTGTTTCATTCTGGAACGGCTTACAGCCCAAAGCGTGGGATTGGTAATTGTACAAGTTGGTGGCGGCCTTTTCCAGTCCGTCCATGTGTATGGTTTCGGACTGTACATTGTCTATACCGGGAAGCGGTTCTTGGTGGTTGAAAGGGTCATGGGTCCATGTCGTTTTGGTATCTCCGGTTAACTGATGGTTGTTTTGGCTTTGACTCTGTTGTTTTTCTAATAACTCCTTAAGCGGATCGCGCGTCTTCATCTTGCTTTGGTTGCGCATTTTCTCGATCAGTTGTTGGTATTGCTGCTGATTGAGTCCGGCACAAGATGCGTAGTATGCAAACAACGTCTCATCTTGGGTAGATTTGATACTGTTGTCGATATAGTCTTGTCGCTCGGCTAACTGCATCAGTTGGACTCGGTGAACGAAGGAAAAGTTCCTCAGATCTATCTGCGAGGAAAGTTTGGTGTTCTCGTGGAAGCTAGGGAAGAAGTGAGTAACTTCGTTCTCTTGGTTACCATAAAGAGACTCCGGATAGCAAACGCCCTCCATCGGTGTCTCCTGATCAAGCTGATGTGCAGTTTCAAGCAGTTTATCTCCAAATGCCCAGTTTTTTGTCGAGAGTTGAGGGCAAGGTTTGGTTTTCATACGCCTTTTGTTCGACCAACCTTTATGTCCCTTGCATGAGATATTCTCCTCCTGAATGCCGGTGGCTGTTGGCTCATTCTTAATGACATGACCCAGAAACCTCGAACTGTGCATTGGTCTTGTAACAAGTGTATTACTATTCTGCATGTTAACCTGTGGGATGTTATCGTGAGGTTTATGTAAACCTCCACATCCAATGATAGCTGGGTCAGTGTACGCGAGGTCCTGGACGACTACATCTACCCCAGGGCCGTGATCAGGCGGGATATTTCCCTGGTGATGATCCCCGATATGGGAGACGTTGTATTCAGGGGTCTCGCCTGACATGTTATTTTCGTCTTCAAATCCTTCGAGGTCTTCCGCCCATTTTGGAATTGGGTTCATGGTGTAGTCATTTGTATCAGCTGGATCGTAAAACAGCTCTTCGTCTCCGACAGCTTCTTGGAAACCTTGGTATGGCATGCCGTAATCATATTCATGACTAGAGACATCGACTCCTCTTGGTGGTGTATTCTCTGGAAAAGGGAAGCCAGCAACAGGGACATGTGGGTTTGGGCGTTTGGTTTCAACAACTGAAGGTGTTTCTGACGCATGTGTGGTATTTCCTATCTCAGCCCCGGCAACATCATCAACAAATATCTCGTCACTCTGAAATTCAGTTTGACCGGTATATATGTTGTCCATACACTCGCTGGATGAAGTGGTACGGTCAGATTGACTATCTGTTGATTGACCAGTCGTTCTACGACCGAATTCTCCAATCTCAGCCACACGTTCCCAGGTCCAGTCGTTTGAAGTTTGGTCTAGGATGTCTGTAACGCCGTCCGCATTGATGTTACTCCCATCTACTGGTTCCCCTAAAAATGTGATACTCGTCGGATTGACCTGGTTCCCATCACCAACTTGATTTTGACTTGGCTGAACATGGTCATTCTTTGTAGTGCTACATTCGTCGTGAAAGTAGAACGTGAACATGCCTGTTTTGTCTTGTTTCTTTTCTGCCTTCTTGGTTGGCGACTTTCCACTTAAAGATGGGAAGTCGGAAGCAGCAAATGTTACGGGCTTGGGTTTTTCAATCAATTCGGGTTGCACTAACTTCACTGGTATTTCACTGTTACTATCTTGTACTTTGGGCTTAACCTTTGCAATATCTGCCCATCTTGTTTTAGCGTTGCAGTTAGGAATTGGAACAGGGGTTTGTGGAATTGGTATTCGCTGTAACTTTGCCTGTGGCTTTCTTCCCCGTTTCCCCTTGGCGACCGTCGTCTTTTCCGTAAGACCCACGGGCATCTGATCGATCGATATTCTCTCTGGTGTGTTGGTCTTGTCTTTGTTAGTGTGTCGTTTTGTTTGAACAGTGGTCCATTGATCACTGAATTGTGAAAACTCTGGCTCTGTGGAATAGCCACTTGGCATCAGCTTGGAGTTATTTGTTGCGTTTTGGAAAATTGAAACATCCCTTCGTTCCATTTTATCTTTTTGTGAATCAGTGCATGAACCATTATTGGCGTTAGCTGATACATCGTTCCTTGTAACAGTCAATTCTCCGGTTTCAAAATTAAGCTTTTCCTCGTCATTCCTTTTAAGTTTGTCTTGTTTCTTCTGTTTCTTCTTCTCCTTCTTCTTTGCTTGTCTTTCTTTCTCTTTCTCCTCTTCTTCCAATAACTCGTTCATGTTTTTCACTCGTTGTTCAGTCTGGATCTCATTTATCACATCGTAGAAATGGTTCCACACTTTGTAAATCTTGCAAAACTGTCCTTTATTGAGACACCACTCGAACTCGGGGTTTGGGGCAATGTACTGTTTAAGATTCTCCTTCTTGAAGAAGTTGATGTATTCAGAAACAGACAGGTAATGTTTTTTTATCCAGCTACGGCCCTCGGGTATCACTGCAAGGCCGATCATCGGGAGAAACACGGCTATGATGCTTCGTTCTGACATCTTCCACACCTCTGTGTAATATTTCGTCACCTCGATTGTCAAGTCAGGGCCTCTACAGTGTAGATATTGCCGCAGAAATTTTAAGTCTATCGGATCTCCAAATTTAAACATGATACAGAACATGAGATGAGAGCCTGAGATGACGATGTCGACATTCTGCATGTATTCCTCCACCTTCAGTGCGACCCTGTGAATGGCTCGCTGGTTGTACATGGATGGTCGCAGTTCTCGGTGATTCGTACATTCGGCTAGAAGTGGGAAGTACATGTCCACCACAAACTTCTTCTCCTCGTCGAGTATTGGAGGATCGAGAAGGTAGTCCAGGCGGGCCTTGTAATGATAAAATAAGAGGTGTCATGCCTTGCACAGTGTATATGGATACGTTAGTAAGGAATATAGGCCCTGGGTTCGAGTCCAGTGAGTACAGATACCTATCTGGTGAGTATACAGGCCATGTTTGAATTGCCATATGTACACACTGAACGAGGTTTGAGTACATTCTGCTTGCATTATTTTTTAAAAATGTAATAGTGTACAGACCATATGCTGTTATGCGTGGTGCATAGTCTACAACAGAATCAACGACATTTGAGACATTCAAGACAGCTAGTACAAAGACCGAATTCGTTAGTGCTGAAAAAAGGTTTCCTCTTGTAACAATAAAAACTATGCCAATTAATACAAATTGCAGTTTTAATGAGTAATAGTATATTGTGCGATTTTACATTTTGTTAGCAGTTTTGATGGCTCAGCTGAGCTGTTAGAGCATTTAAATGTAAATCATTGGTTCCTCCTGCGGTGTAACTAAGCATGATTTAGCGCTTAACTATTTAATAAGAAACGTTCAGCTCCTATGTCGTGTGTTACAGTTACATGACAGTGTAAAAATGTTCAATTTGAAAAAAAAAGAGTTTGTCATCATTTTGGTTAAAGAAAAGGATACTTCTCCAACGCTATACTTTTTAATTTCAAAAGAATTTATAAGTTAAGGTGTGATTTCAAACAAAGCGAAATATGGGTGTTACGCAAACCATAAGTCCAATATTTCTTTCATGCTCGCTGGAGTATATGTTGTGTTTGGTTTTAAATATCACACTATTGTAAGTTATTGGAACCCTCTCCCCAAACACCATAACCAATTCGGAGCTTGGTTCCTGGCTTCGATGGGACAATATTAAGGTGAATGTATTCACCTGTCGGAATTAAGGAGGTGGGTGGTGCTTCCTGTGTGCTTGTCTCGTCGTTCGTTGAAAGTTACGTATACGGAAAGGGGCTGCTTTCTCTTACTTACAAAAGCCCGACATCGCAAACTAATCAAGATCAGTGTTCATATAGTGGCAACAACAACGATTACTCTTCAATCGAGTAATAAATTAATAAATCAATTAATCACAAATCAATCATATAATTACCTTGACAAACAGTTCCTTATCGTCCTCTGACAGGTGTTTCAATAGATAGCCCATCATGTCCTTGTGTTTGTTCTCGAATGCCTTGTAAACACATGTAAACCCCTCCTGTAGAATACCAGGGACAAGGTCAAGGGTAATATATACCGCGAGCACCGATTGGAGCAGGATGCAATATCAGCAATAACATTTAACCCTTTCCCAAACAATAACGACATTTGACCACTTTGTAGCAGACGACTTTAGAAAACATTGTGAGAAAAGGGGATATTGCTCGTAACGAGCAATTTTTCCTTTTCCCACAATGTTTTCTGTTCCATCAGAAGATTATTTTCCAATTTCATTACATTTTGATATGTCGTCTTCAAAATCTTTCAATTTGGGGCAGTCGAAAATTTGTTGTTTTGGAAAGTTGTTTGGGAAAGGATTAAAGAAATGGTCATTCGGTTACCCCTGTCGGTGTTTAACATCCTTTCAACCATTAACTTTAGGACAAATATATTACAGCAATTAATTCATTAAAATGAGTAAGAGTCAAAGACACATCTCTTGTAGCGAACAATTCATCCATAACGTTAATAATTGCTTACGATGGATTAATTTTTTGATTTAACGAAGCTTTCAAAATATTTCAGTTTCATTCCGGTGAAAGTTTAACTGTTCGTATTTTGTGTATGAGCTATCCGCTGTATGCCAAGAAGAAGAATTACATCCGAAGTCGCTCCAATATGTTAGCTAGCCACTTCCAGGGATCAAATCAGGACAGACCGTTCGCCAATTCCTAACGATTATTCCTACGTTACGATTACCTCTAAGCTCGGACAAATTATAAGTGTCGATTCAGGTTTTAAAGGGTTCCTTTTCAAATGTTGCGTGCAGTGAATGACAATCGTGTGTATTTTATACAAAGTTTTGATATTGTCAGTATTCCGGAATACTACGAATACTTACGAAGTCTTCTACGAGTATTTCCGCCCCGGCCCGAATCAGATTCTCGACAATCTTCGTGTCTCCGTTGGCGGCAGCTATCATCAACGGTGTCACACCAGTTCTCTGTGATACAAGTGTTCGGCTATTTATACATTATGTATAGTATTTTTAAAATGGTTCAAATTGGCAACGCCACCTAGGGTTTTTATCATGTGAACGGTAAGCATCGATCATTGATTAAAGGGGAAAACTCAACAGAAGGATTTAAGGGGACATTTCTGCACCTTGTTCGATGATCATGGATGGTTGAAATAAACAAACAACTCGGCATTGTTCTACACACAATGTAATAACCCAAAGACCTTTTAAAAGGCGTTTGCCTTTTAAAATGCCTTTCAATAATTTTATTGTGTCAGGCATTATTTGGGTTTCTTCATGATAATGTCTCAATCAGTGAAATTGGTATGAATCGTGGCTCTTTCATTATGCTTAACCACTCAGCATGGCACTGTACTACCACCAATGGGGTTTTCCAGAATCTACCAGCATGGCACTGTACTACCACCAATGGGGTTTTCCAGAATCTACCAGCATGGCACTGTACTACCACCGATGGGGTTTTCCAGAATTTACCAGCATGGCACTGCACTACCACCAATGGGGTTTTCCAGAATCGACGTTAGATATCGTACGGGGTCGGCAAGCCAAGTCCAGAGATAAATATCCGATAGTTATCCTCACATAAAACAACGTTATGTTAAATGAGTCCTAAAACGCTGTAAAAAGAGTTTGATAAACATGTAATAAGTTGTTGGGAGAAAAACACAATCTGTCTTATAAAAGGACTTCATTTGTCGCCCAATGGTATAATTGAACATTTCCATCCTATGTGTATGTGAATTATGCATGGTGATTGGGCATACCGTGTTCTGTATGTTGGGGTCCGCTTTGTTCTGAAGGAGAAAGTTCAGACAGCATTCCCACTTCTGTTCTGCCGAAATGTGCAGGGCTGACATGCCGTCCTGAAATATAACAGAAGCATTCGGTATACTCTTTTTAACATACGTGATGCCTTACGATGTGTTGTTTAGACATGAATTAGATTTTGATAACAATTTTCCTAGATTATGTTGTTTCTGTTCCTGGTGGCTTTTTGAAGAATCAATCCTCTTTAAGCAGTTTTCGTTTTACCATATTAGGCTATAATTGTCAATATAATAAATTCATCTATTAATCTTTTATTTTTCTACTTTATTTTATTTATTCACTTAGTTGCTTTTCTTTAATTCGTGTTATTTAATTGTAAGTTTCTTTTTTTTCATGTGTTTATATCTGTCTTCCTTTTTTATTTATCTTTTTATCAAGTTGTCATTATTTTCTTTACGAAATGTTCTGCTTTTTTTGCTTTTTTTCTTTCTTTTTCTTTATCATTTTTATTAAGGTTTTGTTTCAATATTGTATTCTGTTGAAACACTGTCGGAGTTTAAACTATTTTCTCAACACAATTCGTTATTTCTCCTGAAACCGAGAGTTATTTGTTTGAACGCATTTATAATACGCCCTGCATACTGTGTTTGTATGGTTGATGTCGATGGCACCTCTATACTTCCAAACGGTGTTGATCATGTTGGCGTCCTTCGATCGGATTGCCCGCATAAGGATATTGTCTCCGGCCTGGATATAAAGAAACGGATAGTTATACTATACAATGCTCTTCAAACATATAAACATTTTTGAACCTGTGTTGTTTCGTGCTCAATACGTTAACAGTACCACCTGTAGCCATTTTGTTCGGAAGCGAAAGGCCCAAGCAGGGGAAAGACCGTTTTGCGTTTTGACTTAAAGGGTAACTCAGAACTTGACACATGGTCATAGATAAGTTCATTGATCACTGATGGATAGATAACCTTGTATCATTTCAGCTGCACGTTGAAAACACAAAATGATCGTATTGTCGGAAGGAAATACTTGGATAAGCAACGTATAGAACTAATCATTCGGTAAAAGCTAACTAAAGCATTTAAAGCTTTTAAACATTACACTGGATATCTGTCCTTTTAGATTTATACATTGAATCGGAGACAAAAAAAAAAAACACAAAATGTTAGAAATATCCATGAAAAAACATTGTCATCGTCGGAAAATTCATTTTTCTCAAGATAAATGTCTGCGACAAAAAAAAATGAAATATTGTGATGTACAATCTAGACCATATATCCTTGATCGACCTGCTTTCGCAAGTGTATGTCAATAAAATAACCTTTTCGCTAATTAATTCATTTCCGCAACTCGAACGAGGAAACAATTGTGACAAAGGAAAAAGTCGTTCTATACAAGATATTCCCATATGCTGCAATCTTTTCAATCCAACATCACAAAGGAAGTGATATTGTTGATAGTTAAAATATGTGGTCTGTTGTTGGTTTCAAAATTTAAAAGTAAAAAAAACTCCGATATGAAAGAAAGTTTATGTATACTGCATATGTAACATGTATGTAGAACAGAAAGGTCCTGAAGAAAATGCATTAGCAAAAACTCAACTTTTGGCTTAGTCTTTTGTTTATGTGCAGGGTTTAACGTAATGACAACACTGGTTCAGTTATTAAACAGTTTTCCTTTATTTCACTAGTACAAGGCATGGCTATGCAGTGTCTTGCTCAAAGAGAATAAAAAGAAATCAGTACTGTCAGTCACATGTGAGGATTGTGTCAATGACCCATCTATTATAAGTATTTCACCTTTAACAATGGGACCACACAGAACACAAAACTATCCGTATACGTACGCTGTCACAGAGTGAGATGTCTGCGCCATTCTTGAGGAGAAGTTTGACGACATTCAGCTGTTTGGCTCTAATGGCGAGATGTAGTGGGGTGCTGCCATCGTTCAAACATCGCCCGTTAGGATCGTGCTGGGACTTTCCGGTAACCGGGTCCTTGCCGAAATACAGCTGCATGTCCGCCAAACAGTTAATGTTGGCCGTGACATACAGGGGTAGGGTTATCTGGAAATATTTGCATTGTGTGTTCTTTTTTTTAGCTTGACCATTTTATTTTATTTTTCTAAAAGAAAAATGCTATACACAGTACAAACATTAAAAACAATAAAGTAAAAAGGGTTTTGACAAAAGCTTACAGCGTATAAGGTTGTTTACGTTTTCCTACATGTTTGCTCGTAAAGATGTACAGTACCTGCAGTGGGACATCAAAGATACCACTGTACGCGTGCTTTAAGAGCAGATTCTCCTTTGATCACAATTGTTTCGACCAAATTCCAAGGAGAAATGTTATTTCGCATACGTTACTCTCGTCTGTTGTTGCTTTCAGCGTCATTCAGTCAAAAAGTCACACGTATATGTGTGACATCAAGTAACATATATTCGATGTTGGAATCCTCAGCGCAAGATAAGGATCTGGTCGAACGTGGTAAAACAATCGCCATTCCGTTAGTCAGCCGACGGCATCCTCACATGAAAAAAAACTGCCAATACCAGGATTCGAAACCACGTTTTGAGAGGTATTGTGATTTCATAGTCACTCAGCAGGCCAGCTATCCTTTTAATTTCTATGAATATTTCTTATTATATAATCCCTTAAAATAACAGTCATGTTGAGCCTGTGAGTTAATGGGTTATGACTTAGGTATAATTACTGTTGAGCATCAGAAACATACAACACCGTCTGTGTTCGGCCTTATCAATCCATATTTCTTGATAAAAAAAGACAATTGAAAATCAATATACAAATTTAAACGATAACTTTACTTACGTCGTATCCGGATTTGTTTGTCCCAGATTCTTCAAAACTTTCGTGTGAAGCATTGTCCCATGAGGCTTCACCTGAAGCTTCTGGGTCGTTAAATTGTTGTTTCTGTTTTTCTCTTTGTGCGTCTTTTTGGTCTTCATTTTTAATTTGTTTCGTTTTATTTTGAGCCGATGTATCTTTAACGTTTGTTTTCCCGTCTGCGTTGCGTGTTTGAGCTTTATTTGTGTCTTTCTTTTTCATCTCGGAAATATTTGTTGTATATTTTTTAAATCATTTATTTTTCATTGCAACGCATTGTTTTCATTTCAAAAACGTTGTGCTCTGTTTTGGTTTGGTGACGTAAACGTCGCTGAGAGAGAGCGCGCGACGTCACGTCATTTGGCGCGGATTTTTTCGCCGCGCATACATGTTCAAATGTTTAAAATTCATAACGTCATCTTTGCACACTCCATTGCTGTTTCTAGGCTGGAAACCGGTTTCTCATCTATCTTGTGAAGCATAGTGGAGCCATTAGACAGTGGGGACCAATCAAGGATGTTTCCAACATAAAAGAAATATCATAACTTCTTTTAGCCAATAACTCGTTTTGACGTCTGTGTCGAATGGTCAAAGCACCAGACTGTCGTCTGGTAGAACGATCGTTGTTCATACTGGAGCGATCTTACGCATTGAAATATTTCTCCAGCCGTTTGACTGTTTTCAAGTCTATCTTAACCAATTATTTGGTAGCTGAAAAGATGTGAATATATTATGAAAAGATTAGACAGAAATATTATAAACTGCCAAAGAATATCTAGGAATTGTTCCATTGAGGCAATTTGGGAAAGGTAAAGTCGTGTATTGGCTGGAACTAATTGCCGGTCGTTGTATAACGTTATCTATTGGATACGTTTGGTGTATGGGTCCTTTATACTGATAGCTTCGATCATTTCGTCACACAGCACACACTATCATTGTATGGCAAACTGACGACAAAGGATCAAAATGCATGTTTGGTAATTATCAAATTTGAAAGCTTATAATTGACATTCGTTAAAAAAACAAATGCGACAATTCCATCTCCTTTATTTTTCGCAATAATAAATGATTAAATAAGTCAAATTATTTCAATGCCAATTTCCAGATAAAATATCTAATATATACAGTATGTACTCAAAGACCTGATTAATATGTAATGGGTTGTGTACTTGTATGTCTTTGGTGTTATGCATGATAAGCCACTAACGAACGTAGTCGTAAAAACGACGCTTAAATTTTAGCTCGTTCCCCAAAATCAATTTTTGATACCAAAATCATACGATAACGCTTAGTATGAAAATGGTACATCATATCGATGGCACTTGGTAAAAACATACTTGTTTAAGTCTTCGTCATCAGTAAGGGCATGTACATGTATTTTAAAAAACGTTAACTAAAAAAATCATTTTGCATCGACTGTGAAACAAATTCTTACATTTTAGACTAATCTCTATGAATCTGCTTCCTGGATACATAACCGTTAGACGTCTACTCTTTCCAAGAGGGAATGCATGAAAAGACGCGAGGTGGACCCAACTTTTCGACGAAAGCAAACCCATGACACTTGCGTCCGTTGGGCGACGTTCTAAACTTGGATTGCTGGAGTATTTGGGAATACCGAAAATAAGATTTTACCGAAAACAACCAAAAACAAGATTTTCAACCGAAAACAAGATTCTGTGAACAAACGCTTATACTTATTAACTGTTATTCATTATTCCTCATTATAAAGATGAAAAATGTAATATTTGATAAAAAAAAATCAGAAAATAATTTTGTGTTGTTAAAGTTAAATTCAGCTTATTGTATTTTTTAAATTCAACCCAGAAAATCTCTAGAGTTCTCTGTGGACCTCGTTTTCGGTTGAAAAATCTTGTTTTCGGTAAAAATCTTGTTTTCGGTATTCCCAAATACCGGGATTGCTGTACTCTGAAATAGCATTTTACAAAATATTTGGGCAAGTCAAAACCGAAATGCATTATGTATCTCACAGGTTGATATTTTAACCGTTCTTAAATGAACTGTCTTAGTGACAAAAATAAGACACAAACGTATAAAGTTAATTTCTCAACCCATATCACAACCTTTTCGTGAAGACATAGCACGTTTGTCTAGCATATAAAGTTAATTGTTTAAATTACTTATTCGGTAAACAATATATATATTTTTTCCCAATCTGTGACATTATCAAAGTGGGTAAGAGAGTTTGTGAACCAGACCATAAACTAGGTGGACACTCTGATTGTGTAACGGTAGATTATCCAAGAGCATTCCATGACAATAAGCTGGGATCAAAACACAGACAGGCAAACATGCTTATTTTGCAGCCGCTTAATGAAAACTCTTCTATTCAGCAACTTTATAGAAAATGACTTGAAAATGGTTAAAAGCTTAGTTTGTGAATAAGCAAGAGTACAATACTGTCACGTGAAATGCTTTATATGCAATATAGCTTACTACAATATTAAAATTAGAGTGAATGTTGTTTGTACCTTATGTAAGTTGGGTAAAATATTTAGTAAAACACTACCCTGACATTGAGGGTAATTTGGCTTTTTCAATAATTTTTTTTTAATTTGTTCATCATTTGGAAAAATTGTCATAATGTTGTTCGTTTTATGACCCATGAAATCAAACCATAATATAAAGTATCTGTTGCATCCTGACTGAGTCCGACGGGCAAGAATAAGTATCGAAATGAATTCGGATGAATAGGCAGGTATTGAAGCTAAATGGACGAAGAATAAAATTATAGAGGGCGCCCAATGCAATGTTTACTTCCGGTGAATATTGGACGGACTGACAGATAAATGTGAGTGCGACTTTGCTAATAACATTTTCCCATATTGTCCGATTGCATTTTGAATGCATGCATTATCCAGTCAAATGCTTATGGAATTCTGATATGCATCGCTGTTTTGCAGGAATTACAAGATTTGTCGAGGTAAAACAATCTTAATTGACCGCATTTTTTCTGCGATTTGACACTGACTGACCCGTAATTTCAGGAATTGTTTAAACAATGTCGAAGAATGTTCCAACTGTAGGTGTCCCATGGTCGCTTTTATCCAATTAAATTATTTCCAAACGTGAAAACTAAAAGAAATATTTGTTGGACGCAATCGGTGGTTGTCGAAAATGGCACATATGGAAATAGTAGTCAAAATAATTCGACGTGAAGATTGCTTTTATTTTCTGATGGGGCAATTTAACGTCGAAATTTCGAACGATCCAAACAGTAGAGGAATAAATCAAAATCAAATTTTCGGTTTTAAAGCATAAAAACGTCCAATCAAAACCAATTGATAACACAAGATATGTAAAATAAACTTATATACCACCAAATAATGGCATCAATTGCCGTTAAACAATTAAAAAACGCTAAATTTGTTTTTGCATGTGTACTCCAGTGTGCATTCGCAATGGAAGTTTATAGGAAGCAGAAAAATCTGGGGCGCATCATTTCAAAAGATGTGTCCAGCCGGAAGCATTCTCATCAGCACAAGTAATGTTAACAATGTTGTAAACATCATAAAGCATTCTGTCTCATGCTTTCCTTCTATCAAATCTGCATTGTTTTGAGTCATTTAAGCTAAGATTATCATTTATAACAATTGTTATACTATTTGACATGATCTTATAGCTTGGATCATTGGTACTCTGACGCATAGTTTTACCCTTGGACACATAGTTTCAAAAGATGTGTGTCCAAAAGGACACTATAACTTTTATTTCTAAAATTAACACTGCCTTGTGTCAATTAAACTGTTCTTACAAAGTAAATATGAGGAATACCAAAAGGTTTCGTGTTTGGATCGATTAGAAAGGGATTAATTCATATCTGAGAGTAATGTCATTTAATATTTTACTGTAAAAATGGAAATATGGGTCTTCAAACTTTTGTCGCAGCATCCTCCGTTAAATGAATGGTTCGAAAGTTTGATGTGACGGGAGATATTGACAGATAAAGAAAATTCTCAGTATTTTCCGATCGCGTCAAACTAGTTTGACTAATGGAAATAGCAGCAATTAAATTAAAGTATTTATGGATGACAGTTTCTTCTCATGTTATTTAGCAAGCTCGTTGAGGTTTGCATGAAATGGACACCCCATGAAGTGAGCTCATTATGGTAGTTATTTGAAGACAATATCATAATATTCATACCTGTAACCTGTACAGTATTTCAGTTGCTTCATTTGTTTGCAAAAGAATTGAAGAGAAATCATTAAACCATATAATGCAAATCCTTTTGTTATAATCTTCAATTCAAGTAATAGTTACCATTGTTTAGAAAAGGAATTGCTTGTCTTGGAGCAAACTTGTAACAGTTGAGAGTGATAAGACCTTGTTGATCAATTAATGCGAATTGGATAATTTTGATAGATTTAAGCTAACAAAAGTTAATTAAACATTTTTGTTTTCTTAAATGAACGAAAAAAATTAATGATATTGGTATGTGCTCAATTTCATTTCTATCTTATATTAATATATATCATTTACTTCTGTAATGTTCATTGAACGATTATGCAAATTAGAAACATAATTATGCATTGTTGTAGAGAACATGGTATTTATATATAGACAACATAACCGCTCAGTGTACGACAGTGTTTTTCACTGATTGGATCTGTTTGTGTCTTTGAGAGGTTCATTTGCTCGGTTCGTTACATTAGTGGTAGCAGTGGGATGATTAGACTTCTCCTTCTATCGGAGTTGCCTTTCCCTCGTAGTTCCCATGGGCCAAGTCTCGGGACAAGTAATCTTTGAGGTGGGAGTTATGTAACTTTTGCGGAATGATTATGCAAATAAGCAACCTAATGCATTGTTGAAGAGAACACAGGGCTCACGCTGTCGGTCGGCAAATGCGCCAAATGCGAATATTTTTTCATTCTGGCGAAAGATTTCCCAAATTGGCGAATTTGGTTGGCGCATGTTTTTTTTCCATGCAACTTTACCTTATTTCAACCTGTCCGGATATTACAGACAGTTATATCTTTTGGCACAACTAACAGTATCTCCAAAAAACCCAAATTAATCCGCTAATTGTTATCCCCGTGTCAAACAATGCCCGAGGCGTGTATTAATTGGGCCATCATTATGTGTCAACAACTCGGCACGCTTGATTGGTAGTCTTGATGCGGCTGTTCCACAAAAACCGATAATATTTACCTCGTTCCATCCAGTGTTATGATGCATGAATGCGAGAATTAAGAGAGGGTTAATTTGTAAAGTATTTCGATATTGACAGTTTGCTTCCTTCGCTGATACACCGGTACTATTCATATTGCGATCCTCTTGTCTATTATTAATCATTCGATTCAGCAGACCGGTGTCTTGACAAGAGAAGAAACAAGGAGACCTAAAATCATGTAAAGACTTTTCATTTATCTATCGGACATTTTTAAAATGATTAACAAAACCGAGAAACATGATAGTCTTAACTATGATTTAATGTTATCTGAGATAAAAGATTCATTTTGATTTTGTTATTCACAGCAAGCGTTACTTTAACCATCTTTATTTTAAATTGGGGGGGGTCTTGGCGTTTTTTCTTTTCTTTTCTTTAACATATATTTTAATTAGTATTACATCATATATTTATGACAATACAACTTTAATACAAATGGTGAAAATATAAAAAAGAAAATAATTTACAGGGGGGATTTAACACATGTCAAGAAATTTTAATTGGAGCCATTTGCCCAGAATTTGGCTCCTACTTCTTAAATTTGGCTCCTTTTTTTGTCATTTGGCGAATGTGCTGGCGCATACTTTTTTCCAGCCAGGGTGAGCCCTGAAACATGCTGGTATATGTATAGACAACACAACCGCTCAGTGTACGACAGTGTTTTTCACTGATCAAATGTGTTTGTGTATTTGAGAGGTTCATTTGCTCGGTTTGTTACACTTCTATTGATAAATTGAAAATGGATGACTGGGTAAAACTTCTCCCAATATCGACATGTCTGGGTTAGAAGCATCAGTAAATGGAAAGAAATATGGAAAGAATTCCTGATTATAAAAACTGTTTTGATAGGCCACAAAGGTTACTTTACGTCTTCTTTAGCTACGCAATAAAAATGAATACTGCAATGTAAGAACTTGATTTCATTAAAATGCTCTCATTATAGTAAATAACAAATAATGGTATTGTTTTTGAAAACATGATAACCAAGGCAGATATAATGTTTCATGTCACCCTAAAACTTAAATTCAGATCCAGGGAGAACAGGATACTAATGGTTTTTATTTTTATTCATTTTTTTTGCATGAGTAACTTGAAACAAACGAAAATATTCCTCCATATTGGACTTTTAGACTGGTCTAAAATGAAAATGATTGACTACATCTTATCACCCCCAAAATGATGTTTTCTTTTCCGTAACTTATATTTAGTGCAATTTATGAATTGTTTGACCAATAAATTTGATTGCTAAGGTTTTAGTACATAGTCTGTTGACACACTTCCTGTCTTCTCTGACCCATGGTACCCAAAGAGTAGATATAGATTTGACAATTTAGATTGCAGAAGATATAATTCAGCGAGAGCCACTGTGGTCTAATTGTTTGAGTAAATGATTTGAAATCACATGGCCCCTTTGTGGATGGGTTCAATTCCTGGTAAAGGCATTTGGAATTTCATGAAAGGCAGTCTCCCAACTGACATACAAATTGCTGGTTCTACACTGCTCCACCAGCACTCATGGGCAGTTAAGGGGTCATCTTCCATCATTGTGAGTTGGGCATGGCAATACAACTGAAATAGTGTTGATGCGATGTAAAACCTATATAGGTATATACTTCAGCAACGAAAGTTATTGACATGTGAGTTAGTATATACAAGATTATTGTGAATATGGTAGCTACATTTAATGCTTATTTTAGGAGTAAGCCTTTAAGATATGAATCCCTACCCATAACAGATATTCCTGATACGGAAACGCCACTTCCTGTCAAATTGTTGTCTAAGCTGTAGGCTAATTGATGAACTCTGATTCAGACCATGCTAATCAATAGTTGAGTCTCAAGTGATTGTAGACCCCATTGTTTGCTCTGCCAACTAATTCCATGCTTTCAAATGGTATTGGTATTATGCAACATTTCAGGGTTCAGTGCAATACTATAGTAAGTGCTTCATATTTGTGAAGTACTTACTATAGTCTTGCACTGAACCCTTGATTTGTTATGTAATTGTTTTCCTGCTTCTTTTTGCCACCTATTTTTTTACTTTTTTTTTAAAGATCCTTTTCATAGCTTTTGACTCATCAAAAAAATTATCAATTAATTTCTGAGAATTAAACGACTGTCATATATATTGATTCATTCCTCTCACACCACCAATGCTATCTTATTGGAAAGCAGCCAGTGACTAGAAAATAGAATTAAGTTATAGATATTTAAGATGTTTATGTTTTGGAAGAAGAACAAGGAAAGATAGATTTGTGCAAAGTCTGCTTTGGTAAACAGGAATATTTTTGTATGCAGCTACATACACTACTCAATTGACAGATCCAAACATACTTTTGTTGATCAAATGAAAAGTAGAAACAAAAGACATTTCTAAACTGACTCAAAATGACCTGATATAGATTTTCTTTAAAAATTATTGTTATGATAAAAAAATTTGTGACCGAAGGAGAAAATGCATGTTATAATAATTGTGATGTGTTGGTTCACCAGACCTACAGGGACAAGGGCTTCCTACAAACTACCATTTATAATACATTTGAATATAATTTTATTGTGTAGAGGGAAACCAGGTGTATCATTGGTTTGCATTTGGTCCTTTTTGTTTCTTAACCCATTACCAAACAATAACGACTTTATTGCAGACGACTCTTGAAAACATTGTGGGAAAAGGAAAAAATTGCTTGTTACAAGCAATTTTTCCTTTTCTCACAATGTTTTCTGCCCCCTCAGATGATTATTTTCCAATGTCATGAAATTTTGAAATGTCATCTGCGAACTCTTTCAATTTGGGACAGTCTTTAATTTGGCATTCAAAATCACCTGCTGTATGATGTTTCAAAGCTTGGCCTTTCACCATCAAAGTCCTGAATTTTAGTTTATTAATGTTATAAGGTTGCTTGGAGGAGGAGTGGGTAGGGATGCAAGAATTTAATTGTAGTATGAATTGTTATAGGTAAACTTAGTTCAAATTGTGTCTAAGTGAATCTATTTAAAAGGAAGAAAAAGTTAAAACAGATTGCACAAACAGAATGGGGTTGGTATTAACAAGGAAGAGATTTGACTGAAGATAAGATTGTTCAGTAATAATAAATGTTTTAACTCAATTGTTCCTGCAACAAAATTGTACTGAAAAAGACATGTATTAACATCCAGTATGCCTTGGCATACATATATATTTAATGTATAAGCATACTGTAAAAAGGCTCATTGTATGAATAAAATTTCCCATTTGGTCGCAGAGCTTGGCAACATGCTTACATTAATGTGCAAACTGTAGACTCCGGGGAAACGAATGATTGGGAGGAAGGGTGTCTGATTTACCAACACCTGCCCCAATAAAACCTTTTTGTCAAATGTAGTTTTTAAATAAAAATGGAAGCATTATGAGTGCATGACAGCTATATGTTCAAAAAAGGAAATAATCTTCTATTTTTGCTGTTCTTTAGATCATTGTGATGAAATTCTCAATTGGAACATTGTCTTAATCCTGAATGTCTCAGATATTTTATGGAATATTGATTACAGTTGTATAGCCTTTAGTAAGTAAAGGGGTGTTTCTAGGGTTCAGAACAAGACTGTGATAAGTCATTCACAACGGTGAACCACTTACTTTAGTCTTGCAATGGACCCTTGGTATGCTTTAATGTATATCAATATCTAAGACTAGTAATCTTGGCCATTATCTATTTCTTTGGATCTTTGATTCTTTGCATGGTTATAAGCTTAAATAAATGATATTATAGCCTTTCTGTATTACTAATAATCTGGATTGGGATTTTCTGACTAGGTCAATTTTGATTTTATTAAGTGTTTATTTACAAACAAATGCTAACTTACAGCCTACACTTTTATTCACAGGGATATATATCATAATACCTTTATTAACACTATATATACACAAGGGAAACAACTTCAAAGAGAAACCAGTTCTGACGTTCCACGCTTATCAGTCCGTAATGTTTTATACGATCGCTAGTCTTTCAATTCTCTATATGTCCCGCATAGCCAAATGATTTCTGCATCCAACAATATCTCTCTCAACAAGATCGGTCCAGTCAACCCTGAGAAATCTGCGACGACATGTGATATTTTTTTTGAATTTGGTTCATTGGGAATAGATCATTGAGAACAGAACTAGCCATGAGGACACTTTACCGGCACTTAAAAAACAACTATTGGTAAGGATCCAAACTAAAAATTCTAACCTGCACACAATACACAACATGTATTTAGAATTATCTTCCACCATCCTCACATCTCTCTAGTCTCTACTCCATCTTGTTATCGTTATGGTACAATATCTTTCAAGCTCTCTGATTGGCTTAATGTGAAAGGTTGAAGGTTAGTTAGGCTGGTTTCCATCTTTATGTCATTTTAAACAAGTAAGTATAAACGGCGCATAGTACCATTCAAAAAGCGTGGAACCATGCTGTATTTCGACATGTTAAATTTAAACCAATCATATTACTTTGTTCAAATGAATGATGAATATTCAAAGTTGTTGTATAAATTGACAAAATGGAGTAGACAAGCAAAATGGGAGTGTAGTAAAGGATAATTGTTGGATATATGTTGAACATAGTGTGCAGGTTAGAATTTTTAGTTAGGATCCCTACCAAAAGTTGTTAAGCTGGTAAAGAGTCATTGCTGAAATAACGTTCATTGAGGTGATTTAGTGCCGAAACATCGGCTGGTTCTGTTCTCAACGATCTATTCCCAATGAGTCAAATTTGCAAAAAATATCGTGTGTCGTCGCAGATTTCTCCGGATTGACTGGACCGACCTTGTTGAGAGAGGTATTGTTGGACGCAGAAATCATTTGGCTATGCAGGACATATAGAGAATTGACAGACTAGCGATCATATAAAAAATTACGGACTGATAAGCGCGGTACTTCAGAACTTGTTTCTCTTTGAAGTTGTTTCCCTTGTGTATATATAGTGTTAATAAAGGTATTATGATATATTTCCCTGTGCTTTTATAGGGAAATTTTCATAGAAACCTGTGATATAGATTGAGAAATTGCATGTTGCAAGGAGTTTTCCCTTACTTCAAATGGTTCACCCCTTCCCTCCTGATTCACTTTGCTTCCAATTGTAAGGTAATTAATATCCACAACAAACTGCAACTAAGAAGTAATATGTTCAATGCAAGACCATAGAAAGTCCTTCACAACCATGAAGCCATGAAACACATGCTATATACTATGTAGTACATTGTATTGGACTGAACAGCACCTACTATAGTCTTTCACTGAACCCTTGAATTATGAATCTCTTGTTTTGTCATTTATGCTTGTCACAACATTTTTAATTTGTTACATTGGTCTTTTTAACCCTTTCCCAAACAACAAATTTTCGACTGTCCCAAATTGAAAGAGTTTGCAGAAGACATTTCAAAATGTGATGAAATCGGAAAAAATATTGGAAAAAGTAAAAATTGCTTGTTACAAGCAATTTCTCCTTACCACCAATGTTTTCTAAAGTCGTCATCAACAAAGCCGTCAAAAGTGGTTATTGTTTGGGAAAGGGTTAAGTTTCTTTTTGTGTGTGTATTAAAATTGGTAGATAGTGGAAATGTATGATAGTTTGATAGCTCGTTTAAGATGGGGGACAATTCAATATCTATGGATCAATTATAGGTCAAACTTCTTATTGATCCTTGTGCTGCTGAAGATAGTTGTACCGTCGATCCTGTTTGAAGCGACCACTCTTGAACAGAGTATCAAGGGTTCAATGCAATACTAAAGTAAGTGCTTCACGTTTGTGAAGCACTTACTATAGTCTTGCGTTGAACCCTCGGTATGAAAAGATATTTAGTCTAAGACTCCTTTCTAAATACAGGATAGTTTCTGAAAAAAAGTGTACAGGACAATTTTTGAAAATAAGTCAATATTAAGTTAGTAAATGTCATATTTACCACCATTCTGGCTCATTTGACAATAGTTTATTCAACATGATAAGACAAATTTTGGTTAGACACATGGCAAACTGGTACTATGTAAATTGAACAGAAATACATTGTAACCATTCCCTCATAAAAGTAATGAAGTAGATTCATCAACTTTGAAGCATTTTGATAATTTGCTCTTCATGGATATATTCTCTGGCATTGGATACTTTTGAATTTAATTATTGCCTTTTTTGCTAGCAATATCGGACCAGTGATGAACGCCAATAGGAGTATATGGATTCAAATTGTGTTAACACTGTAATGCAAATGTCTGTCTGGAATCATTTTAAAACTCGCATATGATACAAAACTTATGAAATGGAGTTGAACTGTAACACTATTCTTAATAATAATTTAAACATATGGCGGCAGCCAGTAATGGTTTCAATGCTCCTTTTTCCACGAAGTCAGGACAATTGTTTCTCAGAGCCTCTGACCGCTTTCACATATGAACATGATAGGTTATAGTGTTGACAGATATCATTTCGATATGGCTTCCTTAAATAATGTATAGAATATTGCCAGAGGACTCTGTATTTCAAGTCAGACACTCTACCGTCTTAGTTATTGGGTGTTGAAGTAAAATGTAGCCAATACAATTAAATACAACTTGAACTGATGACACAACCGCATCAAGTAAGCCGAATTCCCTTGAGAAAAGTCCTTATTGACACTTAGTCGGTGTGATAACTGGCAAGTCATGAATAATTTATGAGTGCCCTTGATTAGCTCAGTTTAGGGTCATAAACCTACTTACTATTAGACTGACCAACCTGACCTCATACTGTAGCAGTCAGCCAATCATCAACCCTTTACTCCATACTACTACTGCTGAATCTGTATCAGGACACTGTAGAAACCAGTGATGTCAAAAAGATACATCAGTTGTTCCTAAAGAATAACTTATTGATCATATTGTCACAATGTTTTCCTAATATCATAGAGAAAAATATATTTACATGCTATAATTTGCTATTTGATCTAGAGCTTTCAAATTGGACCAATTTAAGGTCCATATTCATGAGAGAATGGGTTATCCCTTGATTAATGGCAGAAGAAGGGTCTTCCTGGCCCACTGGTAAGAGAACAGAACTTTTAAGTCACAAAGTCGGTCTCTGCTTGGGTTTAAATCCCGGCACATGTTTGGACTTTTATGACAATTTGATGGGCGATGAAGTTTGATTTCAATATACTTGTCCCTAAGTGCCAAATCTTTCTCTTCAGTTGTCCGTATAATGATTATATAGTATATTTCAGTATGAAATCACTTGTCTGTCGAGGCTTTTAGACAAGCTGAGCAGCGAGGGCAATGAATATCACCCATATGGCTAACTTATAAAGTGACAACCATTCTACCAGGCTTGATGGCAGTTAGTGTCAACTGTCTCATGTTAAGTTAATCCTTTACCAAAAACCCAAATTTTTCACAGTTCCAAATTAAAAGAGTTTGCGGACAACATTTTGAAATGTGATGAAATTAAAAAATAATCTTCTGGTAGGGAAGAAAACATTGCGGGAAAAGGAGAAATTGCTCTTTCCTATATTTTTCCTTTTTCCACAATATTTTCCAGTCTTCTGCAACAAACTGGTCAAATATCTTTATTGTTTGGTCATGGGTTCACCCTTTTCCAAACAATAACGATATTTGACCACTTTGTTGCAGACGACTTAAGGAAATATTGTGGGAAAAGGAGAAATTGCTTGTAATGAGTAATTACTCCTTTTCCCTTAATGTTTTTTGCTCTATCTAAAGAGTTTTTTTCAATTTCATCATATTTTGACTTTTCGTCTGCAAACTCTTTCAATTTGGGACAGTCGAAGGTTAAGGTTGCTCGCCTGTGCACTTCTCTCTGGGACAGACACCATATGGACAAGATGACAGTGTCTGTAGATTTATTGTGGTTGAACATTACTGACAGGCTATCTCATCACTTGATTTAGAGAGTTTATTGATAAGAACGTTTACAAAATTGATGACATTGTTTGTTGAATGCCTGCCCATATTTATATTAAAGGCACATAAAAGGAGATGAGTACAAATAGATTACTGAAAAAATATATGGAGTTCTTTCATTATGTTCATTAAAGTATTGAGAATTAATTTACAAATGCATTGAGACCCTATAAATTGACTTCTTTAACATAAGTTATTTTGTGCTTAAAATATAGTTGTCTCCAATTCAATCATGTTTATCAACAACCTGTTTGTTTACATATTCACAATAACGTATTCTGATTGGTTTATCAAATATTTGTGTATCAACTGTCAAGGTCAGAGGTGAAGAATCACACAATCTGACTTATTTAACTCGATATTCTGGGTTATTTCTGGTTGACTTTCATGTTTAAGTTGTGCTGATTGGGTTTTCTGGTAATAACTTTTGGAATCTGACCAAAAGTTAACCAAATAATATAGTTTGATTTAGCATTAACCTTCTTTTATGAGCCTTAAAAGACTGTGAGAGATTGATATCCTTGATCTGACAAGCTTTGATTGGTTATCTCCTTAAATTAAACGTCAAGGTACTTACATGTAATTGGAGATATATGGATGGTTTTTAGGGAAATATTCCTTATATGGTTCTAAACTCATTGAAACCCTTGCAAAATTATAGCCTTACAGTTCTTTTAGACAACCATGATTTACATATGAAGTTTTCCTGATTCCTGCTTAGACCCAGTAGATCACCTGGTGGTCCGTTTTACTAAACAACTTACGGAAATATTTGCGTAAGTCATAATTGATAGACATGGATAGTATCTTCAATTAAAGTACAAAATTGCAATGTGACACGTCATTGGAAGCGTCTCGGAGAGACGATTCCAATGATGTGTTACTTTGCAATATTGCTTAACCCAATATTGATAAAAGAGGAACTGTTGTTTTAGACTTACGCAAATCTTAAGCGTAAACTGTTTAGTAAAACAGTACCCTGCAAACTACCTACAATCTTTCGGGCAACAGAGGTGCAGAGGTAGAGCATAGGCCTCTTGTACAGAGGGTCCCGGGTTCAATTCATGTTAGGGGAGGTGAAAATTGAAGGGAATTATAGCCCTAACATAGGGATTAGGCACAAGTACTGGTTTACTATCAACGAAGCAGTCAACAAGATTTCAAATTCACTAGCAGTATCCATGAAAACTTTTTTAAACAATAACCTAATTGTGAATGAATGAATAATTTGCTGATTATGTAGGCTTATTTTTAAACACAATGTATCATCGCAGCATTAATATAACAATTGATTGAGGCTTTTGTCACAGTGGTTTCTAAGGGTCATCTCTGGCCTTGTGGTAAAAATACATAAGTTACAATCACATGGCCCTTCTCCGCATTAGTTCAAATTCAAGTGACTGCATTTGGATTTTTATGAGAAACTTCTGACTGACTTACCAAATGATTTTCTACCCAGTTTGACCAGTTGACGGTTTAGGTCATACTCTAACAGTATGAGTGGGCTTTGCAACATAACATAAATAAGTTGATGCAATGCAAAAACCCATATGGCAAATATATAACAAATAGCACATTAATTTCTGCAACTGTTACAGTTGTGTTGAATTGAGGTAATATGTTAGGGGTTGAAGGCTGCTATTTCACAGATTTGGGACAATTTGGGGGTTATAACTTAATTTCATTAAAGCTGTTCGAAATTCATACTGTTGTATTATGTTTACAGGGGTAGAGCCGTTAGAAGCAAAATTAGTAAAACTTGGTATTTTCTAGAGCCTGTTTATGTATTTTGATCCAAAAGCGTTGCAATAGTTTTGAGATCTACTGCAAATAGGCTGTACATATTGTCGCTTCTTTAATGTTTAATGTTTTCAATAGCTACTTTTAAATGTATTGTTTCATAGTCATTTCTAGTATTTTGACTTGCAAATTTTCTCATCTATAAACAAGCATCTTTAATATTGCATTTGATTTCAGACCTTTTTTCGCTCGACACTTTGCAGAATCATAACTCTCTCTCCCTGTTGTGGTATAGAGGTGGCTGGATTAACCCATTATCAAACAGTAACAACATTTGACTACTTTGTTGCAGATGACTCAGGAAAACACTGTGGGAATAGGAGAAATTGCTCTTTATGAGCAATTTCTCCTTTTCCCACAATGTTTTCTACTATATCAGAAAATTATTTTCAAATTTCATCAGATTTTGAAATGATGTCTGCAAACTCTTTCAATTTGGGACAGTTGAAAATTCGGTGTTTGGTAAAGGGTTAAGGGGGTAAACAATCCAATTTTGGTAAAAGGTTAAGATCTTCCTTATGTTACAAGGTGTCAAATTTAATTTTATAAAACCTTTTGTGTTGGCTGAGAGGCATTATGGTCTCACATTCAGTGCCCTAAATTACCTCTCACTCACACTTATACTTGATGAAATTTTCCTGCTTTCCAAATCAAGGTTTCAATGCAAGACTATAGAAAGTGCTTTATAAACATGAAGCACTTACTATAGTATTGCACTGAGCCCCTGGAATCTACTGCATCAAGCTGAGAGTCATGTCCATAGGGGATAAAGTGTTTTGAGTTTTGAGTTCTTCTATGAAAACAATATCGTCATTTGAACAATCTGTTGCTGACGACTATGGAAAACATTGTGACGAGAAATTTCTCCTTTCCCACAATGTCTTCAGTCCTTTGAGAAAATTATTTTTCAATTTCATCACATTTTGAAAAGTTGTCTGCAAGCTGTTTTAATTTAGGGCAGTCTAAAATTTTGCGTTTGGTAAAGGGTTATAGGAACTGAATATAGTTTATTTTGTTTTAGAGCTGGGAAAGCTCAAGGAGACAGAATAGTGGTGTGTAAGACAACTAATGGCCCCTTTCCCAAACAACAAATTTTCGACTGTCCCAAATTGAAAGAGTTTTCAGACAACTTTTCAAAAGGTGATGACATTGGAAAATAATCTTCTGATAGGGCAGAAAATATTCTGGGAAAAGAAAAAATTGCTTGTTAGGAGAAATTTCTCCTTTTCCCATTATGTTTTTTTAAAGTTGTCTGCAAAAAAGTGGTCAAATGTCGTTTTTGTTTGGGAAAAGGGTTAATGCAGACGTCAGTATTTAAGAAAGCTCCAGTTGGAGCCTTGGTCTGGCAGTAATCATGTTACCACTCTGATATCAACAGTCATTGTCACTAAACCAAAGACCATTTTTAATTTCTGTACTTTTAAGTTGCTGAAACCCTGTGATTTCTTTAAACGATATGAAGTGAACCTCCACGTCTGTCAGCTCTTCTATGGGAAAGCCAGATTATAAGTAAAGGCAGAAATTCCTTCATGCACACTTTGCTAAGGTCATGTGACAAGAATGGTTAAATATATTTTAAGTCTCAAACTGTTGTTGTTCCTTTCAATTTGGACCATGCACAAAAGTTTAAGGATGTGACATTATTAAGCTTTTTAATCACACACCAAAGATCCTGTTGCTCTAAAGAAAACATCAGGTCATTACAAACAGGGAGAAAACTTGGATGGATGTTTTTTAGAATGCTAATGTTGATTTAGATAGTAAGAAGACCCCCTCCTGGGAACTCTATCCAGAAGATTCTCCTGTTTACCCCATCACCAAACAATAAGGATATCTGACCAGTTTGTTGCAGAAGACTTTGGAAAACATTTTGGGAAAAAGAGAAATTGCTCGTTACGAGCAATTTCTTCTTTTCCCACATTGTTTTCTACTCTATCAGGAGATAACTTTCCATTTTATCACATTTTGAAATGCCAATTGCAAACTCTTTTGATTTGTAACAGTAGAAAATTTGGTGTTTGGTAAAGGGTTAAAGATGGCTGGTTTTCAAGCAAAGGCTTTACAGTTAATGTAATTAGTGGTTCCCCTGCAGACTTTGTAATCGGTACACATTAAAGGTTTCATATCTTAAACTCTTGTTGGTGCCAAAAGCTTTAAGGGACTATTTTACAGATTGTGGTCTGTCAGTAACAAATGTGAAAAGGATGATTAAAACAGTTCAATATTTAAATAAAAGTCTTTCTAATTTCTCTATATCAAAGATGCTGAGACTATTCTTTTTTTTCAAAAACTATTTTGAAATGAGTTTTAATATAGATACAAGTAGTTGTGGGGTTGCTCTCTGGTGACCTTGCAAGCATTGCTTGTTTAGAGTTTCAACTCATTTCGTAAAAATTCAAAGTCACTGAGACATTCTTAAATATTTAGATCATTTTACTGAAATGAAATGATGATTGTTGTGTACAAAAACAACTGTTGGAAGAGGACTTTATCTTCATGACATTTTATGTGCTATATCTTAACCAAACAGTATAAAAGTGGTTAAGAAGTGTATCAATAATCTAGTTGTTTACAATTTCATAGTTCTGTATTTTCATTTCATCTGTAGAACATACTTTGTTTAAAACAACTCAAATCTCAATCTGTGAGATAGTCACCTTAAGGTTTTGATCTACCGAGGGTAAGCTGTAGAAGTTATTGATGGAGCACCTCCTCTATCTACAATTGGGAGGAGAGAGTTCTTGCTGTTAGTAATAAACACAGCAAGGTGTTTGATTGCTGGGTGCTTGTGAGTGGGAGAGATCTGTGTGTAATCCAACCAGCACCCTGTCTGGAGTTTCTGTATTCAAATTGCAGTAAAAATCTTTGTCACTCAGAAAAGATTTGAGATCAGAAAATTAAACTTACTTAGTTATAATGTATGGTAATCCAAACTTTTCTGCAATATGGATAACCTAATTGCAGCAGACTACACTTGAAATATTTTAACAAAAGGCAATGCTTTCATGATGAGTACTTCTTTGTTGCTGGAGTTCTATGTTTTTGCAATATGAATTATGCAGCTTTCCATGAATGCCATATTGAGCATTCGATGCAAGACTATTATAAGTGCTTTACATTTGTGAATTACTTGCTTTATTGAGGGTTCAATGCAATACTATAGAAAGTGCTTCATCTTTATGAAGCACTTACTGTAGTCTTGCATTGAACCCTGGACATGTCCATTAGAGTCCATGTTCTGTCAGTGACCTTGACACATGACACCATCGGACAGCTTAAAGCCTGATATCTTTGTCACTTTGAAAAGTCAGTGGGTCTGTGAATGTGTGGTATCAATCAGTCTTTTCAAGGAAAATGGTTGTTTTTACTTTTACTTAACCCTTTACCAAACAATAACGACATTTGACCAGTTTGTTGCAGACAACTCTGGAAAACATTGTCAATTTGTGGGAACAGAAGATTGTTTTTCAATTTCATCGCAATTTAGAAATTAATGTTGTCTGCAAACTTTTTCAATATTGGACAGTCGAAAATTTGGCGTTTGGTAAAGGGTTTACCTGCTTACTGAACTGTTTCCCAAAACAATACATTTTTAGACCCATTTACTGCATGGGCCATCTGATAACATTGTGACAAAAAAGCGTTTGGGTTTGATGGACAAATTCTTCTTCTATATCAATATTTTTAACTTATTTTTCAATATTATTGATTTTCATTGGCAATGTGTATCACTTACATAATTGCTGAATGTGACTAAGAATAGAAGAAGGGGTTAATTGGACATCTGAAGAAAAGGGATCTCTGCATTTAGCTAATGCATGCTGACGTGAAATTACTGTTTTAAGTGCCTTTTGTTGTTTAGATACCACCTCTTGTTATTCTTTCCCTTCATAAATATACTAATTTCAATCTACAGTCTTTGGTCCACAGGGAGAAAAATCATAATAGACCTTTATTAACACTATATATACACAAGGGAAACAACTTCAAAGAGAAACCAGTTCTGACGTTCCGCGCTTATTAGTCCGTAATTTTTTATACGAGCGCTAGTCTGTCAATTCTCTGTATGTCCCGCATAGCCAAATGATTTCTGCGTCCAACAATACCACTCTCAACAAGATCGGTCCAGTCAACTCGGAGAAATCTGCGACGACACGCGACATTTTTTTCGAATTTGGTTTTATCGGAACCGATCGTTGAGAACAGAACCAGCCGATCATTCGGCTCGTAATCACCTCGATGAACGTTATTTCAGCGATGACATTTAACCGCCACATGAAAAACAACTACTGGTAAGAACCAAACTAGAAATTCTAACCTGCACACTATATACAACATGTAATCCACAATTTTCTTTCGATATTCGCTGACCTCGCTAACCCGCTTCTTCTCGACTCCATCTTGTTATGCTAATTAAACTGTAACATTCTCTACGATTGGCTGAACGATAAACGATTAACAGGTTGAAGGTCAATTGTGCTGGTTCCCCAGCTTTGTGTTTTTCAGGTGCTGGGCGTTGCGGTGTCGAGTACCAATATTGTAAACACAGAATCTTGCGCACGATCAGAAATAAGAAGTATCTAATTGAATAAGCCTCACACAAGCACTAAATAAAGTATTTTGGAATCGATGAAAATGATTGTCATTTGGTAAATTTTAATGGAGGCAATAGAAAAACAAAATAAAGTCTCGGTTTTGATAATTATTCAGTTTCTTTTATTTTTCCTTATTTGTTTTCCTTTTGGAACACTGTCACAGCCTGGACAAAACCATGTCTCTTCCTTCGGCTTACTTGATGTGTCAACACATGCCCTCAAACATGAGAAATGATATCAGTTTAATCCACCTATAAACTACTTGTGAACTTGAAATCACAAGGCCCCTCTCCGCGTGGGTTCAAATCCTGAGAGGGATATGGATTTTCATGAGAGGCAGTCTCCCGACTGACTTACGGAATTCCGATGGTTCTACCCGCCTTGACCAGCCCTTATGGGCAGTCGAGTATGGGGTCTTCCTCCATCATTAAGAGTCGGGCATCGCTACATAACTGAAATAATGTTGATGTGATGTAAAACCCATATAAAAAAAATTATTTACCACCTGCAGATTATAAATTTTATTTTGCAGCAGACGAAAATCTTAATTACTCTCTGAGTACTGTAGTTATAGTAAATACATGGGATTGAATTTTTTTTTTTTTGAATGCAAAATTGCTTGTATCATGCAATTTTTTCTCTTGCCACATACTCGTATGTACACAAAGCACAACATCAATAACAACACAGTATTAAAATCGCAAAAATTTAACCGCTAAAACTCAATGGGGCGACTAATTGACAGATAAATGACAGAAGTAACGCTTTGTGAACCACGCTCGACAGGCTTTATTTATGTAATAATCTGAAAAACGCGGAACCAAGCTGTGATTTGGCCTTGTAATTTTTAAACCAATGATATCACTTCTTACAAACGGCCGATTGGATCAATCAAGCCTCGTTTTGGAACTGTCAAAATGGAGTTGAGCCGATAATCAGTGAATAATTGAAAGAAAATTGTGGATTACATATTGTATATAGTGTGCAGGTTAGAATTTTTTGTTTGGATCATTACCAATAGTTGTTTTTCATGTGCCGGTTAAGTGCCATCGCTGAAATAACGTTCATTGAGGTGATTACGAGCCGAATGATCGGCTGGTTCTGTTCTCAACGATCGGTTCCGATAAAACCAAATTCGAAAAAAATGTCGCGTGTCGTCGCAGATTTCTCCGAGTTGACTGGACCGATCTTGTTGAGAGTGGTATTGATGGACGCAGAAATCATTTGACTATGCGGGACATATAGAGAATTGACAGACTAGCGCTCGTATAAAAAATTACGGACTGATAAGCGCGGAACGTCAGAACTGGTTTCTCTTTGAAGTTGTTTCCCTTGTGTATATATAGTGTTAATAAAGGTCTATTATGATTTTTCTCCCTGTGCTTTGGTCTGGCTGCATATCATTGAATTGCTCAGCAGGGTCTTTCCTAGAAATTTTTTCAGGCACTGGTGTGCTTGAAGTGGGTGGGGGACTGGGAGGGTGGTGAAGAGTGGAGGGGTTACCCCCTTTCCCTGCCAATTTCATAATAAAAATGCATGCCAAGATGGTGAGCTTTTAAGATATATTTTGGAATTGATAGACAAAAATAAACTGTTTTTAACCAAGTCAAATTATCAAACAATGTCCAAAGCAAGTATACTGGCTGCCAGACAAATTTAAAGCACTGTGACAAATTTTAGCAAATAAAGGTGCCGGGGTGTGTTAACTTTGAACAGGTGCATGAAAATCAAATCCAGGTTCATGAACATGTTCTTGAAATTCAAGAGCAGGTTTGCAGTCATGAACGACTATCTTTTGTTCATATCTGTTCTTGAAGATCAGCACAGAACACAGTTCTTAAATTGATTGCAGGGCAAACTTGAATCCTTGGGATCTAGATGAAGAATTTCCAGTTTTTCTATCGTATGATTTCTCAACCTTCGAAAACAGACTTTTTAAGAAGCATATACAATTATGAGATATTGGGTCAAGAGTTAACAATTGAGCTCATCATGATTATCTTCACAATGAAAAAGGAGATGTTTTGTGTTGGTCTTTATGAGAGGGTATATTTCATTGTAAGGCTTCTTAAGGTTTGAATGCCAGTCTATAAATCTATTGCCATACAAGATAACACACTTAATGTGTGTGGTATCATATATTCTAACTTTTCTCTGCTTGGTTCAATTACTGTGCAATATCATCAACAAAAAGTATGCTATCCATTTTTAAGTTAATCCATTTCCAAACAGTAACAAGGTTTGACCAGTTTGTTGCAGACGAATTTGGAAAACAGTGTGGGAAAAGGAGAAATTGCTCGTAAAGAGCAATTTCTCCTTTTTTCACAATGTTTTCTGCCCTATCAGAATTTTTTTTTTTTTTTTCACATTTTGAAATGCCATTTGCAAACTCTGTCCATTTGGGACGGTCGAAAAATATGGCACTTGGCAAAGGGTTAAGTTATAGGTTATTAATTCCCAACGACAATGATTGTGACAATACTTATAATATTGCTTTCAATTCCATTACCGTATCAAGCTCTCCTTACAGTCTATTTCATACAACTCAGATGAGAAACATGTTAGGGATTTTAAGTATCTATACCGCAAACTACCTTGACATGGGATTTGTATTAGACCCAAACTGATTGCTTCAGCAGTAAAATGTAAAGTACTAATATAATTATTTTGTAATACATGTATAGACACAAATTTGTAACAAAAGGGCAAATACGTATATCTAAAGTATTGGTTAAAACCATGGGGGATGCCCCATACAAGAATCTATGACTTGTTGAAATTGAAAGCAATAGCAGACGACTAAAGATATCTAGAAAAAGATATGCTATCTTTATAACATAAGTTCATGTATATACCATTATGACAAAATGAAAGATAATTGCTAATATGGTGCAATTTAACCTTTTATAACAGTTTCTAAAGACTTCTGCAGCAGACAATGCATGTAAGATATCTTTGGATTAGAGGGTTAATCAATGCATTCTCCCTCATAAATACCATTTTTAATGAATGTGTAGCAAGATTTCATAGACATTGTGATGGTATGAAACAGGAATTGTGATTGCGATCAAAATTCTGCGTTCACAATGATTATAACTATAGTAAAAACAATATCATTCTCAAATGTTTGTCTACTAGAAATCCTTTTGGATAAAGAAAGATTTGCACAATTATTCAACCTATCTAGTCGTGCATAAGGACTTCCTTAATTCCTCCTGTTCCACTTGTACTTTGATCCTTTAAGGGTTTCATGCTGTTTCCATGCACTATGGTAACATTGTAATGTTTTCAACCCCTTACTATGTAACCAATCACTTCAACCCATTACCGGACAATAACGAAATTCAAATGCTCTGTAATAGATAACTGGAAAACATTGTGGGAAAAGGAGAAATTGCTCTTGACAAGTAATTTTTTCTTTCCCACTATGTTTTCTGCCCATCAGAAGGTTATATTTTAATTTCATCACATTTTGAAATGTTGTCTGCACACTCTTTCAATTTGGTACAGTTGAGAAAATTTGGCATTCAGTAAAGGGTTAATGCCATTTCGGCAAAGATAATGAGAAGCCATTGTGGAAAGAAGAATTTCGTATACATGTATTTGTTTTACACATACCACTGTTGATGTTTATCACTATAAAATTTTGATAGCTTGTGCTGAAGGTTTCTTATAGCATGTAGACAATTTGGAATTAATGTCTGAATTCTTTGTTGCCAAAAAAATCATTATTGTCTCAAAATGAAAATGGCATTGTAGGATTGCATGTCAACATGAACATTATTTGCTTTTCTTTCTCAAAGTATGATATTAAAGCATGTTCGAAATCATACAATGTACATGTACTTAGTCTTCCACAATATTTCCAATTTTTTTCCCTGAAGAAATGCCAACATGCACAGAATTTGGTAATAAAACAAAAATAGGTAATTTCTTGAACTCTCTTTAAGTTTGCAATCAGATTACTATGTTTAAATTTCAAGACTTAAGATTTGGAAAAAAACTTGTTATAAAATGACTCAAGTAATTTTGTTGTGTTTAATATTTGTGAATAAATGCATAATGTCAAAATTTACATGCAATAAAGATGTCATTTACAATCCACTTTTCTGCATGAATTAACCAAGAGTGAGGAATCCAAATTTGAGAACATTATATATTCATTTTGAATTTAAAACAAGTGAAATAGCTTTAGACTGCTCTAATTTTTGGTAGCTGTTTCTTTAACATCAACTAAGGCTGTAAATTTAATTGGTTTATGCTTTTTTTATGGTGTTTAATGTCATGTCAACAATTTTCCAACAATATTACAGCTTTTCTAGTATTCAACAGAACTAGGTTAGGGCTCAGAATTGACTTTCCAAAGGACATTCCATGAAACTTGGGGCACTGATGGGGTTTAAACCTAGGGCCCCTTTAATACATTACCAAACAATAACGGCATTTGACCAGTTTGTTGCAGACAACTCTGGAAAACATTGTGGGAAAAGGAGAAATTGCTCGTTACGAGCAATTTCTCCTTTGCCCACTATGTGTTCTGCCCTATCAGAAGGTTTTTTTCAATTTCATCACATCTTAAAATGTCACCTGCAAACTCTTTCAATTTGGGACAGTCGGAAATTTGGTGTTTGGTAAAGGGTTAATTACTTGTCTGCAATCATAACCATCAAGCCACAAAGAATCTATCACAATGGTTCCTCTATCAGTTATTTCACGAAATCATGATATTTCACAAATCACCCTATGTTTCAAAGTTTTGTGCTGAAAACTCAATGTGATGATAAACATTTTAGTTCTTTTGTTGAAATTCCATCTCCCATGTTCAAACATTCTTATTTTTGTATGCTCACAGATTTAAAGCCTTTAAGTGTCCCTGAGAAGTTGGTTCCCCAGACATTGAGTGTGGTATACATCATGAACCCTAACTGAAGTTGTCCTCTGGTTCCAGGATACAGTGAGATATTTAATGCTTGTTCTAGTAGTCCCCATTATCACAGTCTAGAAAGGCTATATTTTCCTATATTATTTGTGATATATTAGAGTTTCAGATAAGAAGCGTATTCTCCTAGCTTAATTCCTTTATTGATGCCCTAAACTTTATATTGGGGGTCTTCAGCATGGCTCAAAATTGGTTTACCCTCATTGTCCTAGAACTAATTTCAAGCTTATGAAAACAGGGTAGATCCGTAGAGAATATTCTAATGGGTACCCACAAAATGGGATTTGATGGATATTTAGTTTTGAAATACTGTGTGTAGAATACCCTTATAATATGCCCATATCTGGACTCAGAAATATAAAGGATTATTTTTTATAATAGTCAGTTGTTGTGGTAATTGGCCTTGATTTCCATCTGAGTCTCGGGTACACTATATGTTTATTTCTGCGACATAGAATATGAATTTTTCTACTCTATCTAATTTCTTTTTTTCCTTAAACCCTTTTAGGGGTGCCAATTGGAATAGTTAAACACATAATTATAATACCGACAAGTACCCACAAAATAGGATTTGACTTGCAGTCTTTGAAAAAAATGTGTTTTCCCTTTCCAAACCCCTGAGATGCCTTTCCAGAAAAAGGAGATATTTCTCAAATAAGAACAATATTTTTGCACATTTCAAGCTATTGTAGGAAACTTGAGGGACACCTAAGAAAATGAACTGTTTTGTAAAGCGACATCTTTATAAGGAAAACATTTTGACATTCAGCACTAGACGGACTGATAAGAAAAAGATAGATTAGCCCTTCCTTTAGCCCATTACCAAACAATAAAGACATTTGACCACTTTGTTGCAGAAGACTTTAGAAAACATTGTGGGAAAAGGAGAAATTGCTCGTAACGAGCAATTTTTCCTTTTCTCACAATGTTTTCTGGCCTATCAGAGGAATATTTTTCAATATCATCACATTTTGAAATGTCGTCTGCAAACTCTTTCAATTTGGGACAGTCGAAAATTTGTTGTTTGAGAAAGGGTTAACCCATTGTCCCACATGGGAATTTGTTCATAGTCCAATTTCAAAGCAAGAGCAGCTGAAAATGGATTACATTAGAAAAGTAAATCTTCTTTTCAGTAATGGTCAGAAACCTTCATGACAATAGGGTTTGGTATTTGTCCATTAAGAGAAATACATCCTTTTGTCACATTATTTTCTTACAACATTTTATGGCAGATGCATTCAAGTAAGATAGGATTGTGGGTTAAAGGGGAGTAACAAGACCTTGCTCTGGAGGTGACAAAGTTGACATTATCTTTTTAAATGGGCTATCTCAAAGTTTGTCTCCTGAGAGTACAGGGCTTTTTCAGCTTATATAATATGGGCGTATAAAATAGATCTACTTGTCATTTAGTCCATAGAAGACATTTTATTTTAAAAGATTGAAATCTCAATTGGTGAGATAGTTACCTTTAAATAAACTCTGATTGAAAACTTTCAAAGTATTTCATGAAAACCTTAATTACTGTGACAAACTTTTGTTGTTAAGACAACATTGGTCTCATTTGGTGCTACAAGTTGTCTTTAAGCCTTTACCAAACACCAAATTTTCGACTGTCCCAAATGGAAAGAGTTTGCAGACGACATTTCAAAATGTGATGAAATTAGAAAATATTCTTTTGATAGGGCAGAAAACATTGTGGGAAAAGGAGAAATTGCTTGATAAGAGCAATTTCTCCTTTTCCCACAATGCTCGATAAGAGCAATTTCTCCTTTTCCCACAATGCTCGATAAGAGCAGCATCTCCTTTTCCCACAAAGTTTTCCAGAGTCGTCTGCAACAAACTTGTGAAATGTTGAACAGTGTTTGGTAATGGGTTTAACAGAAAGAAGGGTCATCTCAAGTTAGGTTTCAAGATCTTCATTATCTCTCATAGATGGCCTTGTTTGTGTCCATAAAACATTACAAGTGGAAAGTTGTTTTATCATTCTGTCTTGGTTATATCAACTTTAAGGTAAATAAGTACAAAATTATCTAATACTTTATTCTCTTAATGTAACTGTTTTTGATGAAATCACTGTTGAATGCCTTTGAGGCATAGATTATTAAAAAATTAAGATTATGAAAGAAGGATCTTGTATTTTTTTAAATAAACACATTCTCTTTTTGTCTCCTATTTGACTATTATTTATACCATTTGAAGGGTTATACCATTTAAAAGGTCAGAATTTATGTTGATAATTACATTAGCATTTTTTTAACAACAAAAATTCTAAGGCAAATGATTGTAGATACAGAGTACTAGGTAGGATGCATTTTTACAGTGCTTTATTCTTTTGATTTTTCTCTTAACCTTAAATTAAATTGTGGGTACTCATTAGACCCATATCATCAATATGGTTTTAAAAAGTACCAAGAATATATTATATGTAAGATAGAATTTGAAATACTGGATGTCCCAGACTTTGATGTGCTACTGTTCTGCACCTCTGAGTTAGATAGAACATGAAATACTGGATGTCCCAGACTTTGATATGCTACTGTTCTGCGACTCTGAGTTAAATAGAATTTGAAATACTGGATGTCCCAGACTTTGATATGCTACTGTTCTGCACCTCTGAGTAAGATAGAATTTGAAATACTGGATGTCCCAGACTTTGATGTGCTACTGTTTTGCACCTCTGAGTTAGATAGAATTTGAAATACTCGATGTCCCAGACTTGGATATGCTACTGTTCTGCACCTCTGAGTTAGATAGAATTTGAAATACTGGATGTTCCAGACTTTGATGTGCTACTGTTCTGCACCCCTGAGTTAAATAGAATTTGAAATACTGGATGTCCCAGACTTTGATATGCTACTGTTCTGCACCTCTGAGTTAGATAGAACATGAAATACTGGATGTCCCTGACTTTGATGTGCTACTGTTCTGCACCTCTGAGTTAGATAGAATTTGAAATACTGGATGTCCAAGACTTTGATGTGCTACTGTTCTGCACCTCTGAGTTAGATACAATTTGAAATACTGGATGTCCCTGACTTTGATGTGCTACTGTTCTGCACCTCTGAGTTAAATAGAATTTGAAATACTGGATGTCCCTGACTTTGATATGCTACTGTTCTGCACCTCTGAGTTAGATACAATTTGAAATACTGGATGTCCCTGACTTTGATGTGCTACTGTTCTGCACCTCTGAGTTAAATAGAATTTGAAATACTGGATGTCCAAGACTTTGATGTGCTACTGTTCTGCACCTCTGAGTTAGATACAATTTGAAATACTGGATGTCCCTGACTTTGATATGCTACTGTTCTGCACCTCTGAGTTAGATACAATTTGAAATACTGGATGTCCCTGACTTTGATATGCTACTGTTCTGCACCTCTGAGTTAGATACAATTTGAAATACTGGATATCCCAGACTTTGATATGCTACTGTTCTGCACCTCTGAGTTAGATAGAACATGAAATACTGGATGTCCCAGACTTTGATGTGCTACTGTTCTGCACCTCTGAGTTAGATAGAATTTGAAATACTGGATGTCCCAGACTTTGATATGCTACTGTTCTGCATGCACCTCTGAGTTAGTGTGTAGTGTAACAAGCCCCTGGAAAAGGTATTCAGATTTTCATGAAGAGGTAGTTTTAGGCTGTTTATGGAATAATTGCTGATGGTTCTATCCAGCTTGACCAGCCCTTGTGGTCAGTCAAGTTTGAGGATGTCCTTCCATTATCATCACGGCTGGTGAACACTGCCGCACCACCGTGGTGCTGTCAAGGAAAATCTGATGCACATCATCCTCGGCCTGTCATCAAACATAACTGTAATAATGTTGATGCAATGTTAATCCATACTTATCCATTAATGATGAATCCAGTAGATAACATTTTTCTGTTTTGGAAACTTTTTAAACTATTTGAAATTATGGAGAATCTCGAATTTTGTAGGTCAGTGTCCTTTGGCAAGACACTCCTGAGCTCTAGCCTAGCACTGGTGAGTCCATGAAAGCCACATAACTAAACAATTGTTGACATGGTGTTAACCTTATAGAAGTAAATCTTTTTATTATGTGCTAATGAGTTATGAATACCATGGAGCAATGGTTGTAATTGGTTCTCTCCATCATTGAGCATTCAGGGTAAAGAATGTTTAGCATTACAATCAAGACGAAATGTCTACGGTCTCAAAAGTGAAAACATTATATAAATCTATAGATCAACAGCAATACAAGTGAAAATGAATGAAAATTGCCCTAAACCCGAAACAGTATTTATAGTTGTTGAGATAGATCAATAATGATCCGTGAATGAAGCTTTTTTCAACATTTGTACCTTTATTTTGCTTTGCTACTGTCAATATAGCAATAGCCTTCGAGACCAGAAATCTGGACTAACCCTTAGAATGCTGGGTAATTTTCTAAAAAACATTTTTTTGTGTCGTCTGCTTCCTGAAACCTTGAATATATGTTTATTTTTGATGAGAAAAGATACTCAGATAAAAAAAAGGTAAGATCACAGGCCAGCCGTCAATTTACTTGGCGGTTGGCCTGAATCTAACCTGTTTGCATATGCATGAAGTCCGTTTCAGCACTATAAGGGCTAAGTTAGATGTTGTTGTAGTGTTTATTTCTCCTGTCAAAGGCCACCCACTCTGCCTGTCATGTTTAAGTAGATGATGTCATCAACCTTTCCAAAACAACTTTCTTTGTGCAGATTGATGGTTCAGAGCAGAACTATATATAGGTTAGAGGCTAGATAGTGAAATTTAAACGATATAGAAACCCCAAGGAAGGAGCGATAGCGACTGACGGGGTTTCTATGTCGTTACAATTTCACTATATAGCCTCTAAACAATTTAGTGTTTAACCTACATTTCCATAGAGCGCTCTATTTGACGCTGGCAAACCACGCCTCTACGGGTATGATCTGCGAATGGCATAAAACTGCTGCTCAGTATTTTGAAATTCGACATAAACCACGCCTTCCGCGGCTGTCAATTGCATGCCAAGAATCTGCCATACCATATTTGGAAGAAGAAAACTGCACTACCCAGTGATGTAGATTGCAATGTAGTTTTGAGTTTAACCCGTTACTCCATAATTTATTCCTCACCTACAGCAGAAAACTTGAGAAGCTCTTGTGACAAAAGAAGAAATTGCTTGTAACGAGCAATTTCTCCTTTTGTCACAATATTTTCTTTTCAATTTCAAAAAGAAACTGTGTTTTTTCATAATGTATATATGTGTTGTCTGTTGATGCTTTCAATTTGTACCCGTCACATTATTCCTAATGGGGTAAAAGGTTAATATAGTTCAGTTTCTTTTTTTCTCAACGATGTTAGGATACCCATTTAATTGTAATTCCTTTTTATTTATTTCTGTATTTATTTCTCCCCCGCGACGTCACAGCGATCTTTCAATCGCTACCGTAGGCTAGGCTTACACGTGTCATTGATTTGGAGGTTGAGCCTAAAACTACACATTGATGCGCATGCGTGATATCAGAGTTATAGTCTCATAGAGCCCAGATAGAACACTCGAATAGTAGTTTATGGAAAATAAACCAACAAAAAATTTCAAATTGACGCATTCTCATTGGATGAAAATGTAGGTTAAACACTAAATATAGTAAGTGCTTCACAAACATGAAGCCCTAACTATTGTGATGCACTGAACCCTTGATTTTAGTCTGATGTCGTTACAGCTGGGGTACAGACAATTCCCCACTAGGACGATTCCCCACTAGGACAATAACCCACAGGACAATTACCCACTGGACAATTACCCACCGGACAATACCCCACCGGACAATACCCCACATTTGTTTCAAATAGGACAATTCCCCACTGGTGAAATGAAATGGTCACACAACTTTTATTTTTCAAGAAGCTGAATTAAAGAATGATTCAAATATATTTTCAAACCATTATCTTCAATTTACACATGAAAATATATTTATATTACAATAGCCAAACAAATATCACATGGTTGAAAAAAGGTCAAAGGATTGGTCCATTCACAATTTTTTTTGTAATAAGAATGTGGACAAAAAAAAAGAAATCCTCACTTTAAATAAATAATAGCAATAAAATATATCTTTTGATATGTTCATGAATCTATACTATTGAGGCACTAAATTTAAACTAATTAAAAATCAGTGATCATGGATTTAAGCATATTATTTGTGCACAATGATAATGTAGAAAAGAACAGATTGCAATTCAATTATCCAATGAATAATAATCAACCCATTTATTAATTTAGGCAATTGAAAACAGATTTATTGATTAATTTATATTTTGGTAAGCTTTTGAATTTTGGATTTTGATTGAATAATGATTGTTTTGCTTCACACCTCTAATCAACCTTGGCTAAACCTTGCTATTGAGGTCTTTAATTGATATTTGATATATCAATAATGTACATGTTTTTCAGTCTGTGTTGGATTTTCACATCTTAATTCTTCATTTCTTTTAAAATTGGTTTATTATCCCTATGCTTCCTTATATTATATCCCATTAGATCCCACAATCCATCTACTTGAAATATGTAATCATTTTAAAATCAATATCTTAAGAATTCACAAAGATTCTTTTAATTAGAAAATTCAATATTTGCAAACTAAAGTATTTCATGTTAGGTTAAAATTTTGAATCAACAGTCCAATTAATTGATATCAAATTTACTTTTGCAACACTATTGATAATAAATTGTTACATGCATTCTGTACAATTCTTTTATCAGTATACATTTTTGCAGACGAAAAAGGAACATTATGCTTTAAATCTCTATTTTGATAATTGTCCACTCTTATTGTTAATGATAACAGATAATGTAAATAATGCAAAATCTATGTTATAAATATAAAAACATAATTTATTTGAATAAATGTTTTATATCAAATAGTGGGTAATTGTCCCAGTGGGCAATTGTCTTAGTGGGTAATCGTCCTATTGGGAATTGTCTTGTGGGTAATTGTCCTAGTGGGGAATCGTCCTAGTGGGGAATGGTCCTACACCCGTAACAGCTCCAGGTAGGGACAGGTCAATATTTCCCATCAGGACTTCTTTATTTCTTAACCCAATACCAAACAATAATGACATTTGACCAGTTTGTTGCAGACAACTTTGGAATACAATGTGGGAAAAGGAAAAATTTCTCTTTAAGAGCAATTTCTTCTTTTCCCACAACGTTTTCTGCCCTGTCAGATGTTTATTTTTCAATTTCATCACATTTTGAAATGTTGTCTGCAAACTCTTTCAGTTTAGGACAGTTAAAAATTTGGCGTTTGGTAAAGGGTTAACCTTGCGTAGCCTGTTGCTGTTTATTGTGGGTACTCACAGGAATCCTTAGGCCTAGACAATTTCTTTATGAATACTTATGAAATGGAATTAAAAGCATAGATTTTGAAATAGTTTCATGCCTTAGTTTTATCTGGACCTCCCTGCTGTTTTTGTACTTTCTATACTGTTCTGTTTGTTCTAACCAAGCACATTGTGTATTGACTCTCGATAGTGCAATGCAGTTATTGTATCTTATTCATCTTTATAAATGACTTATTTTGACATTGCTTTGAATGCACAATAAAAGAATAATCCAAATATTTGTATTTAAGTGATGGTACTTTTTATAGGTTATGATGGTCATAGTGATTATTGTGTTTGATACAATCTGCTTCATCTTACTTTACACCCATTCCCTAATTTTGGATTTTGTCACTGGTTCAAATCATGCAACAGCATACAGTTAACCTGTATAGTGCTGGAAGCCTCTTCATGCTTATGCAAACAGGTTGGATCCAGGCCAGCTGCCAAGTAAATTGGCAGCTGGCCTTTGATCTAACCAGTTTGCTATTCTGAGTATCTTTCCTCATTAAAATAAAGCAGATATTTAAGGTTTTGGAAAGGAGACGACACAATTTTTTTTTTTTAGGAGATTATTCAACATTCTAAGGTTTAATTAGTATAACATACATGTATTAGAAAAACAGTATATTCTTAGTGTTAATGGACCAAAAATATTGTTACAATAGGATAAACTTTTACATGACAAGTAATTTGTCTTTTGTCACAATTTTCTTTTTAAAATCCTCTGCTTGCTTCAAAGTGAGAGAATATGAAGTAAAGAGTAGACTACTAGATTGATAGTTAACTATGCCCCCATTACCAGCTAGCTACATTGTTGACAGTGTGACGATCATTCATTCAGCCCATTATTGGAATTACCTTGTCATTGGTGTATTTTTATTCCGAGTGGAAGGCCAGTGTGTGAAGTAACTAGTATTTGGATATCTTAATAAGAGTTATAGGTATGCGACTTGTTATTTTTTTTTTTTTAACTTATCTGCCCAAAATGTTTAAGATGATTTTTTTCTCTGTGTTTTCATGACAATCGGAACTGAAGTTTAAATTGTTTGAAATAGACAGTTTTCTATGATGACATTATAAATGTTTTCATTTCTTCCTTTGAGTAGTCTTATCTTGCAGATCTTTATGCATCAGTGCATTCCTTTACATCATCGGTTTAAATTCAATACAAAATTGAAGCACTTGCTTCAGTATTGCATTGAACTGTTATTGGTTGATTGTAGGGATTGTACAATGGGACAAGTGAATTTTCACTGAAATTTCCTCTGTTCCTATTAAAATGACCAGTGCATATTAAGATTTGGATAAAATTTGCCATCTAAGGACAATATCAAAATTGGTTTTCGCCTTCCTTTGCAGTCATATGAAAATGTAGATAGTCATACAGGAAAAGGTTAATTAATTAAAGCTTGTAAAGTTGATGTAATGGGTTGTAAATTTATCAACGCAGTTGTTTGCATTCCAGAAATGCTCACAGCTCGGCATGATTTTTTAATGTCATGTGATAAACTTGCACTTATTCATAGTCTACTAGTCGAAATTATATAATATAAAATAGAGAGCATTTATTATTTCTGATAGGCAGAATACTGCCCTTCACAAGGATATTACACCATTTCCCAATTTCACATTAAATAAGTTTGACTAATAGTTTACAATCTAAGCCCATATATATTTTTTTTAACTTCTTCATGATAGCGTACAGGATCTGGGCCTGTGTTCTTGAAAAATAACAACTTTATACTTAATCTTAAATCCTTACTTATATATAAAGTATTAATGGTTATCATACTCAACTGAATAAGATAGTAGAGTCGTGTTCCTAACATGGCTATTTAGAGCAACTATAACAGAGAACATCACTTGAGATGGCGTTTTGAATGACCCAAAATCATTGCTTAACCCATTACCAAACAATTACAACATTAGACCAGTTTGTTGCAGACGACTCTAGAAAAACACTTTGGGCAAAGGAGAAATTGCTCGTAACAAGCAATTTCTCCTCAACCCACAATGTTTTCTACTCTATTAGAAGATTACTTTCCAGTTTTATCACATTTTAAAATGCCATCTGCAAACTCTTTCAATTTGGGACAGTCGCAAATTTGGCAATTGGTAAATTGTGAAACATAAGTATGAAGGTTAAGTAAAGGTTTATCTTTAAAAAAAAATCATGACTATTTAACTGAGCAACAATTTTGAGTTTTAGCAAGATGTTATACTTAAGTACACCTTTAGAACATGTATTGAGCTCTGGTGTCTCATCCAAATAAATATCAGAGTACCGTAGATTTGTGAATTATGAAACATATTGTGCTAGTAACAAGTATATTGTCTCATTTTGACACAGTGACCATTAAATCTTCTGCTTTAAGGGAATTGAAAAAAAGCATATTTGAAATAAAGGGTGAATATTATCATGCAAGTTTGGGTTTTTGGGTTAAACAACGATGAGTCTTATTTGGAGATAAGCTTTGAATTCTTGCTGGACTAGGAAGTTTCTCAAAAAAAAAGAAAAAAAAAAAAGATAAATGATAGATAAGCATCACGCCAAGCCCCAAATTTGTGCAATCCAAAGGTAAAGGTCAATTTCATTGATCTGACAGGTCAAGGCAATTAAAGCCACTGAAATCCCATTGAATGACCATATTAACCAGAAGTACAAAGCCTATGTCATACATGTTCCCTTACTATCATTAAGACGCTGACAGGGAGAATGACAGCTATGGTATTTACATTTGCTGCTAAACAGTCTGATGACCTTTATTCAGGCAGGGTGATCACATGACCAATGTTTATGAAAAATGTCCAAACAAGATGTGCCACAGGTGTGTTTGTTTTTTTCAGTCGATTTTTTTGTTTTCCTCTTTTTTGTATACATCATGTTCCGACCATCAACTTTCCGGTTCTGGTGGTATATGATAACCCATGGTTTATAACAGCGTAACCTCTAACACTCAGGAGACAATTTGCAGGGGATGGGTGATGTTTTTAGGTCGTTCGCATCCCTCGACTCGAAATTGTCTGCAGGGTCTTGGAACTATTAGCACATTCCAAAATGAAAACAACATTCACCGGTGCATGCAGTTTATCGTTGGAACATGGCATATACAAAATAGTGTAAAACAAAAGTAACTTGCAAAAAATACATAAATTAATACCTGCTCATTCATGGGTGCCACCATTTGCAATCTGTTTTATACCGTAAACATTGATCATGTTATACCCCAGCTTGTTATTGTATGAGAATAAAGATCTCAGGAAACATTGTTACAAAAGCATAGAATTGCCTTGGTTATGTCCTATTTGCAAATTTTTTCTCACCTTTTCTCACCTTGAAATATCTATAACTACATAAAGGCATTTGTAATTTTGTCCACATGATATGGAAGCTTTCTGATTTGATGATAACTTTATTAAACTATCTTATAGGGAGAAGTAATAATGATAGTATGGCTCATCATATGGAGCAAATTCTTCTTTTAACCCATTACCAAACAGTAACGGCATTTGACTAGTTTGTTGCAGACGGCTCTTAATGAGCAATTTCTCCTTTTCCCACAATGTTTTCTCCCCTATCAGAAGATTATTTTTCAATTGCATCACATCTTGATGTCTTCTGCAAACTCTTTGAATTTGTTACAGTAACAAATTTGGCGTTTGGTAAAGGGTTAACCAAAAGTTTTCAAATGATGTCTGTCACCAATGTATTTAATGTTGTTTAAACTTTTTTATTTTACTTTGATTTTGAATTCACTTTTAATAACTGCTTTCTGGAGATTAAACCAGTGCTCACGCCAGTTTGTGGCCTATTCAGGCCTTTTTACTTCCCTGCCAGGAATTGAACTGGGAACCTCGGAACCAGAGGATGACACTCAACCACTGCACCACTGTTGCCTATGTTTACAGTCATTTGTTGTTTCTGCCCTTTGTGTTAACCCTTTACCAAACAATAAGGACATTTTCACCAGTTTCTTGCAGACGACTCTGGAAGACATTGTGGGAAAAGGAGAAATTGTTCATGACAAGCAGTTTCTCCTTTTCCCACATTGCTTCCTACCCTATCAGAAGATTATTTTTCGATTTTATGGCACTTTGAAATGTCGTCTGCAAACTCTTTCAATTTGAGACAGTCGAAAATTCAGCGTTTGGTAAAGGGTTAAGAAAAGCATTAATCATTCAGGGGCCCAGTGGTTTAGGTAGTTGTCTTAAGACTCATGGTCCTTGGTTCAAGCACCAACGATACTTCTGGTTGCTTGAGAGTGACCTTTGGTACAATACTCTGGAACCTGGGGACTTTGGTTTAAGCCCTAGCCATACCTCTGGTTTCTTGAGAGTGTTGGCTTGCAAGAAACTTCAGAGCCCTATGTAGCCCAGTACCAGGACCTAGTTCCTAGTGGATCCAGGAAAGCACTTACATTACTGAAAGATTGTTGACAAGGCATTAAACCCCATATAAACAAACAAATAGTCATTCAGGAATGGGTTAAAGGAGAAATGTAGAGTTACCCCCTCCACCATGTAGAGTTTTGTGAATCAGTCTGAATTGAAAGGAACAGCAGACAATAAGCTGAGGGTTCAGTACAAGACTAATAATCAGTGTTCATTTTAGAAATGAAAGTTAGCATGTCCTTTTGGACATACATCTTTTGAAACTATGTGTCCAAGGGTAAAACTATGCATCTGAGTACCAATGATCCTAGCTATAAGATCATGTCAAATAGTATAACACTTGATATTAATGATAATCTTTGCTTAAATGACTCAAAACAATGCAGATTTAATAAAAAGAAAGCATGAGACAGCATGCTTTATGATGTTTACTACATTGTAAACATTACTTGTGCCGATGAGAATGCTTCTAGCTGGACACATATCTTTTGAAATGATGCGTCCCCAACAATCTTTATGTGTATATGACGCTGGACGCAGAGGTAAAATTATCACTGGACTATACAACTCCATCACATTTGTGAAAGGGTTGTAATAGTCTTACATTGAACCATTAAATTATGAAATTTTAGAATACTCCATTTTTTGTGGAACTGGGTCGTAACTTTTTGAAAAAAGGACATTATTGCTTTATACATTGTGTCAAATCAAGTCAGTATATAGTATGATGGTATTGAACCAATGAATTATGAAATTTTAGAATACTCTAATTTTGTGAAACAGGGTTGAAACTAAATGAGAAAAGGTCATTATTGCTTTTTACCATGTGTCAAATCAAGTCAGTATATACTAGTACGATGATATTGGAGGTCAATTGTTCATGGAAAAATTGATGGAAGTGCATCTGCATAACCCTTTACCAAACGCCGAATTCTCGACTGTCCCAAATTGAAAAAGTTGCAGATGACCTTCAAAATGTGATGAAATTGGAATATAATCTGCTAATAGGGCAAAAAACATTGTGGGAAAAGGAAAAATTGCTTGTTATGAGCAATTTTTCCTTTCCCCACAATGTTTTCTAGAGTCGTCTGCAACAAAGTGGTTAAATGTCATTATTGTTTGGTAATGGGATAAGCTCTCATATGTTTACCTTATCAGGCCTCAGTGACTCACCAGTGACTCCTATAACTTTATACAGGATGGCTCCAACAACAAAGCACTTTTATGCAGGTTTAGATATAAACTTTTTTGTCCAATCACAGTTTATTTTGGTTTATGGAACCATTCATTTAGGTTAAAGGTAAAATAAATATCTTTTGAAAATGTCACATAGGTTTTCATGAGGAAATGGCACCAATCAAGGCTATTGGCAAAGTACATTAAGGAATGCTATTGATGCAAAACTACTTTGTGGTTGGATAGAATTTAAAAACATCATAACAATTCGAGAACATGCTTATAAGCATATTTACTTGTCTTTTTCTGCACTGATTGCTGTCTGCTGAAGTTAGTTTTCATTTATGTTTGTTCATGAAATTCATTAAAACAGATCTTGAATCCTTCGTAGGGTAATGTACTTTCAGGAACAATTAATGTCTTCATGCAAAAACGGAAATATAGTTGACGAAGCGTTAAGTTGTATATATAAATAAACAATGTTTGCTGTGCAATGAAATTCTGGTGGGGCTAGATAAATATATTAGCTTGACATCTTGACATGTGCTTAAATTTATACTGCATTTGAACAATGTTTCTAGTGGTTGTATAAGTAGACATATGTTTTCCTGTTTGAATAAAAATTCTGTGTAGATCCATGAGGGAAGGTCAGAGAAGTTACTCTATCTTATTGTGTTAGATAGAGCATGTTTAGTGAGAACAATGGCTATATACGACAACTAGAGAGTTAATTTTGTTAACCATTTAAAGTCCAGTAATCTAGGGTTGTTGCCAGTATCTGAGTCCGGTATCCGATAGCAACAAATCATACCTTGAAATCGAATACGAAAAGTAATCACTGCAGAAATTGTAAAATCACAACCTCTTAATGCACCTAAAGGAATCTTTAGCATGATAATATTAATGCACTGTATTTACAAACATGAAATACTAGACAAGCAGTAAACAAATATCATAGATTGCTATCAGTCATGTAAGATCAAAATGAGATCATCATCGAAAGAACAATAATAATTATTGCAGATATGATAACTTGCATTGAAATTGCAATAATTGCTCAATAGTTGATTTATGCAATTAATCATTGAAATCAAATATAAGAAGTTTATCACATTATTCAAAATCCAAATGTACGGAATTGGTGATAGCTCTGTAGATTGACATCATTAGCTCATCTAACATAATCTATAGTTCAATTTGTGAATTTTGACTGTCCCAAATTCAAACAGTTTGCAGACGACATTTGAAAATGTGATGAAATTGAAAAATAATCTTCAGATAGGGCAGATAAAATTGTGGGAAAAGAAAAAATTGCTCGTTAAGAGCATTTTCTCCTCTTCCCACAATGTTTTCTAAAGTCTCCTGCAACAAAGTAGTCAAATGTCGTTATTGTTTGGGAAAGGCTTAAAGTTCATTTGATGATTGTCCCTGGTTCAATGGATGACCTTTATTGATTTCAGGGTCAGTTAGTTGTGTCTGCAAAAGAGATAGTCAGGATCAGTTCCGTCATCCTTGAGTGGCATGACTTTTCTTCAGCACATTGATTTACAAAGCAACTTAGGAAAATATATGTCAAAACTGACAAACATGGAAAGTATCTTAAATGAAGTACAATATTGCAATGTGACACATCATTGGAAGCGTCTCAGAGAGAAGATTCCAATGATGTGTTACTTTGCAATATTGCTAAGCCAAATTTTGAAATGAGGGGGAATGTTGCTTTGAACTTACGCAACTTTTAAGCATAAAATGTTACCAAGCGAAACGTAGAAGAAAAAGCATTAAATGTTTCGTAAAACAGTACCCAGGTCTATACTGTGCCCCACTGGGGTGCCCTTGCTCATATTTAGGTTAATTTTTATGCTTTGGAAGCCTAAGAAATAAACCAAATACACTATAGCAACAGTGGTGAAGGTATAAGACTTGTGACACATGGGTCCCAGGTTCAGTCCTCACCAGTGTCACTGGGATTTTTTCGTGGGAATGTCCTTGAGTAAGGCACTGCAAAGATCTGCCTAGTACTGGTGATATCCAGAAAAGCTGTAAAAGAACTGCATTAATGTTAATTAATATGGCATTGAATTCTTTATTATGTTTAAGACAATTTAGTTGCTAATCTCTAATACAAATGCATAGGTTTTGGTGAATAATTAGTGAAAGTTCTATTACTTTGAAAATGTTACACAGGGGTGGTGAAATCTGATTTTGACTTACTTGTCCTTAAATGCCTAACTTATTTCTGTACTGTCTGTATAATGGTCATATAGCAAATTTTAGTTAAAATTCACTTGTCTGTTAAAGCTTTTGGACAAGCTGGGCAACAACAACAGTTGATTTTGCCACCCTTGCTGTCTGATACCCAATTATAGTTTGGATGTCTAGTTATAGATACAGTGGACCCTCGTTTATCCGAACACTTTCGTTCCCAGAAGAAATGTTCGTATTAACGAATTTTCCGGAATAAAGAATATGCGAGTTACAGCGAAATGTTTACCTTTACACGGTGTCGGTGTATCATGATCATTACTATGAAGTAAGAAATACACAATTATTTTTTTTGAAGGGAAATATAAAGTGTGTAAAGGAAGTGTTTATTTGGTCAAAACGGATTTTTTAAAAAAAAATGACAATTTGAAGCAATGTCTTTTGAGAAGTTAAATTTCCTTAATATAGCTCTGAAAAGAACTGTTTGATTAGCTGATATCAGCTTGGGGGATGGGTTCTCTGACGAGAGTGACAATGTGACAAAAGAAGGCTTTCTGGTAAAAGGCCCTTAAAAGGGCAGCACATGGAAAATGAGAAACTGGTATTTCGACACGTCTTCGTTTGGCTGTGGGTGTAGACATCTTCAAGTTGTATCTTCTTATTTCAATATCGAGAAATGAGATAGGTAGGGATTGTCGAGAGTTTATTTATAGGGAAAAGGAGCATATCGATTGAGTAATAATTGAAAATGATTGCCAGACATTGTCTCCCGATCGCTGTCTAAGCAGCCAATCAGCCAATCAACACCTTTTACAAACTCAACTATCGACATGCGACCGTAATTACAATAATGTAAGACAAATCAACTGACAGAATGACCAATTAACAAACAATCAACACCTTCCAGTACAGTACACTAGGTGACATGTTATGGTCGAGCATACGTGACAGTTTGCAAAACGTGTGAATGCCGTTTACAACAGAAGACCGATCCCTTCATTCGCAACTGTAACCGCAAAATAAACTATTTTAGTGGTTTCCGGACTAGCCATACGCATATACTATGAAAAGTGACTGTTGGTTCCCGAATATTTTTGTCCGGTTCCGGAATGCGGATTTTCCGCATTAAACAGTTAAATTGATGAAGGTAAGATCCGTTCCCTCAAAATTCTGTTCGGATGGTGAATATTCCGGATAAACGACGTTCGGATTATCGCGGGTCCACTGTATACTGTTAAGGACATATTAGTTAATGTTGCCATGTTGATTGATGGTTCCCCACAAATCAATTTTGTGAAATGTTTACACTTCAGAAATCTCTTCAGACACAGGGTACCTTTTCCAGAAATGACTTATGAAAAAGAATTGCCAAAGTCAAAATTGAAATACATGGCTAGAATCTTAACTAGAAGTACATTATTGTAATGTAGTATGTCATTAGAAGCGTCTCAAAGAGAAGATTCAAGTGACATGTTACTTTGAAATATTGCTTATCTTAATATTAAAATGAAAGGGAATGTTGTTTTTAACTTACGCACATTTTTATTTTAAGATGTTAAACCCTAACTTGCTTATCTGTGTGGTTTCTTAATTTATAATTGCAAAAATAGTTGTTTGAGTGAAGGTAATGATATTTGTCTAGTCTACATATCGGTAGGTAATTAAGTCCTGCGTTTGATTTATAAGTCTAAAGTCTTTTACAAAACAAACTATCACCTGTCTTACCTTTCATTATACAGAATCTTATGAATTTATTTATGGAAACAAACTTCTCATAAAAGCATGATTTTTTGGTAACATCTGAAGGTAATATGGTTTGAATATTCATAGGTTTGCTTCCTTTTGATGATTTAATTTGTATCCTGTCCAATAACTCTGAATGTCACATTTGAAGAGTTATGTGGGCTCTTTATTGGATTTAAAGGGGACTATAACCCAGAGAATTGGGGTTTTGGAGCAATAAGCTTAAAAGATTTCATATCAAATACAAATGTTACTTAACCAAAGACCATTTTCAAATCTCTTACTTTTAAGTGGCTGAATCCCAGTGACTTTGCTAAATCATGCAAATTGAGCCTTCACACCTGTGCAGCGCTTCTATGGGAAAGCCTGTTTATAAATAAACGTGGGAATTCCTTCTTGCGCACCTTGGTAACATCACATGACAATGGCGATTAAACGTTTCAGACGACCCCCATGATGATGGTATCTAAAAATAGCACCTCTTTTAATACGTTTAGGTTGTTGTCAACGAACTAAACCTGTTTAAACGGTTTGCGATTTCTGCAATACAAATGATCTATATCTTTTTGGTATGGTCATAAACAGAGTAGGGAAGCTGTCAATAATCTCATCTAATAATCTAGTCTAATGTTACTTTTAAAATCTATGGTGTCATTTTATCGGTAGAAGACAGTCAATTTTAACAAGATGAAATAAGATGAAATACAAGTCTGTGAGATAGTCCTTTGGAACATCAACTTTCATGTTTTAACCTACCTCAGTACACCATGCACATGAATACTCTGTAATCTTCATCTGCTTATGCTATTGATGCAGGCAGCTGTCAAAATTTCTTACATACATGATTGATTCATTAATGATTTATACAGCTCAAATGTCGATTATTTCTTATGACCTTAGCTGTCGATGCGCGTTAAAACACCATGTATTCATTCATTATTTGTTATGGTTTAACATTGCACAAACAGTATTTCAGTTATATTGTATTGCCCAGCTCTTTATAGGTGGGAAAGACCCCAAGATTAACTTCCATAAGGGCCAGTCAAGGGTAGACAAACCATTTGCATTCCATAAGTATCCTTACTGGGAATCAAACCTACGAAAAGCAGGGCCATGTGATTTCAAGTTGTCTACTCAAACCACTAGGTCACAGAGGTCCCCCTCAAACCACTAGGTCACAGAGGTCCCCCTCAAATCTTGTAAGCATTTGTGGATTAAAGGCAAGATGTATTATTTAAGCAATCAAAGAGTTTGTTTGTACTCTATTGATACATGAGTGAATGGGTTTTAGTGAACCATTGTTGTAGGTATTTGCAAATATATAACAACTTCTGCCCTATATGGTACTTACTATAGAAATGGTCTTATATTTATTATTTTGTTTATAACAAGGAAAATTCTGTAAAGGAAGTGCCTACACTTGGTGTTATCCATATAAAGAGAGTCTGCAGTAATGTTTTGGATGTATATGCATGGGGCTTAGTAAACCGTTAATCAACAGCAAATAATGTAAACAATTAAAAAAATATTTACATGATACATGATGATTGTATTTACAATTTCTTGTTCTATCTGGTTGCAAGTCACACCAAGGTCTGCCAATGAAAAAGGCTGATTCTTTGTGTCCAAAATCTGCTATAAACTAAGAAAACAATTGTGTACTTGATTAGAAAGGACTGCAATAGTAGGAGATATGACTTGAAACACATTTTTTTCTTTTGTCCCGTCGTCATAAAAGTCCTCTGCTGTAGTTTCAATTAATTGAGTGAAAATTAAATCTATCTAAATTCAAGATCAAATTAGATGGTATGGGTTTTAACCCTTTCCCAAACACCAAATTTTTCACGGACCTAAATTGAAAATGTTTGCAGATGACATTTCAAAATGTATACTGAAATTGAAAAATTATCTTCTGATTGGACAGAAAACATTGTGGGAAAAGGGGAAATTGCTTGTAAAGAGCAATTTCTCCTTTTCCCACAATGTTTTCTTGAGTCGTCTGCAACAAAGTGGTCAAATGTTGTTATTGTTTTGTATTGGGTTAAACAATATTTACATTATACTTGTTTGAATCTACATGGTTTGTAAATTTGTTATTGTAAGTGATAACGTTCAACTTATGAAAAGGGTCAATTTTCTTTAAAAACCTTTGACTCCTGAGCTGCAAATCTCAAATCATTTGTTGTCTCAAGGACTTTTGACTTTTGAAAGAACCGATCCTTTAATTTCCATTAAAGGGTTTAATTTCCCCTAATGTATAAGTTAAGAGATAGAAAATAGTTAGTTGGTGTCGTAAATTGGAAATGTTATCAGGCAAGGCGTAGAAATATGATCCGTCGAGCTGAAGGCGCAATAGATCATAATCCGAAGCTGAGCCTGATAAATTTACCTATTCAAATTAAGACACCAACTATCTATTCTTATTATCCTCTTACCTTCATGTATTCTTACAAACAAAATGAAAATAAGACACAAGAAAAAGGAAACAAAAACGGTAATCAAGAAGAGAATGATGTAAACATGACATCATAATTATGTCCTGATGTACTTATGACATCATGATTCGTCACTGGCTGTGTGTTATATGCTGGCTGTGTGTTATATGCTGGCTGTGTGTTAATTATGCTGGCTGTGTGTAATATGCTGGCTGTGTGGTATATGCTGGCTGTGTGTTATATGCTGGTTGTGTGTTATATGCGTGCTGTGTGTTATATGCTGGCTGTGTTTTATATGCTGGCTGTGTGTTATATGCTGGCTGTGTGTTAATTATGCTGGCTGTGTGTTAATTATGCTGGCTGTGTGTTATATACTGGCTGTGTGTTATATGCTGGTTGTGTGTTATATGCTGGCTGTGTGTTATATGCTGGCTGTGTGTTAATTATGCTGGCTGTGTGTTATATGCTGGCTGTGTGTTATATGCTGGCTGTGTGTTAATTATGCTGGCTGTGTGTTATATGCTGGCTGTGTGTTAATTATGCTGGCTGTGTGTTAATTATGCTGGCTGTGTGTTATATGCTGGCTGTGTGTTATATGCTGGCTGTGTGTTAATTATGCTGGCTGTGTGTTATGTGTGTTATTATGCTGGCTGTGTGTTATATGCTGGCTGTGTGTTATATGCTGGCTGTGTGTTATATGCTGGCCGTGTGTTAATTATGCTGGCTGTGTGTTAATTATGCTGGCTGTGTGTTATATGCTGGCTGTGTGTTATATGCTGGCTGTGTGTTATATGCTGGCTGTGTGTTAATTATGCTGGCTGTGTGTTATATGCTGGTTGTGTGTTATATGCTGGCTGTGTGTTATATGCTGGCTGTGTGTTATATGCTGGCTGTGTGTTAATTATGCTGGCTGTATGTTATATGCTGGCTGTGTGTTATATGCTGGCTGTGTGTTATATGCTGGCTGTGTGTTATATGCTGGCTGTGTGTTAATTATGCTGGCTGTGTGTTTTATGCTGGCTGTGTGTTAATTATGCTGGCTGTGTGTTAATTATGCTGGCTGTGTGTTATATGCTGGCTGTGTGTTAATTATGCTGGCTGTGTGTTAATTATGCTGGCTGTGTGTTTTATGCTGGCTGTGTGTTAATTATGCTGGCTGTGTGTTATATGGTTAGTGCCGTATATGATAAGCTTTATACTGCACCTTGTTATTGGTCCCAAAATGGCAATAGTGATAGGATTGACCAATTCATTTGTCATTCTCCGACATTTCGTAATGCAGTGGGTTCTTCCTTCCTCTAACACTGAAAAATATTTAATGTCTATAGGGTGTAAATGGTAAACAATGCCATTCATGGTGATATTGCTGATCAAGCAACATCGAGTGTTTTTTGTAAGATTCAGTCCCTCACTATGTTGAACTCTCGAAAAAGTTATGATAATTTTGTTATTTTGATAACTGGGCCAGATGGGTCAGTGAACCAAACTAGGTCTAGACACAGGGATATATATATCATAATACCTTTATTAACACTATATATACACAAGGGAAACAACTTCAAAGAGAAACTAGTTCTGACGTTCCGTGCTTATCAGTCCGTAATTTTTTATACGATTGCTAGTCTGTCAATTCTCTATATGTCCCGCATAGCCAAATAATTTCTGCGTCCAACAATACCTCTCTCAACAAGATCGGTCCTGTCAACCCGGAGAAATCTGCGATGACACACGATTTTTTTGCAAATTTGGCTCATTGGGACTAGATCGATGAGAACAGAACCAGCCGATGTTTCGGCACTAAATCACCTCAATGAACGTTATTTGAGCAATGACACTTTCTGAACCTCTTATAATTGGGAATGTATCTCTGGGTCAGGACTTGACACCAAATAGTTCTGACCCCGACTGATATATGTATACACTATGGAGTCAAGTTCCACTGGCTCCCCAAAAGCTGTAAAATAACTTAACTATTGTTTATACAGTGATAAACCCTTCAAAAGAAAAAGAAGGGAAAAAGAGCTGTTAAATTTGTTAATAACAAGTGCATCTGAATTTAGAATTACATTTTCATATAAAATTTCATTTCTTTGAAAAACATTTTCTATGTATGTTTTAATCGTCTGCTGTATGGAAGTGAAGTATAAATTAAGAGTTTGAAAAATTCCATCTGTGTCAAGAAACTGAACATTTTTTAAGATAAAATGTACATGGTATTTGTAAACATAAACATTCCAACAAACAGCTGTTTAATCCTTTTCCTTAAATTGGATTTGTGTGATGCTCTTGTTTAACCCATTAACAATTATGACATTTGACCAGTTTGTTGCAGACGACTATTAAAATCATCATGGGAAAAGGAGAAATTGCTCTTATAAAGCAATTTCTACTTTTCCCATGATGTTTTCTCCTTATCTGAATATTATTTTTCAATTTCATCACCTTTTGAATTGTTGTCTGCAAACTCTTCCAATGTGGGACAGTTGAAAATTTGATGTTTGGTAAAGGGTTAAAAGCCTTAGCAGGCAATGCTTATAAAGTATAAAAAATATCTGTTTATATTGTATCTGGTAGAGACTAATGTGATAAAGGGAACTTACTCATCAGAGTAGTTGATTAGACTTCCTGCTGCAGATTTATTGATACAAGTAAATTACTGTAAATATCATGAAGTTGAAAGTAAAAATTTGCTCATACTTTGAAAATCCAATTTTTAATCCTATAAAATCGACAGTGCTAGAGCGTCTGCCTCTTGTACCAAGGGTCTTGGATTCGATCCTTGATAGCAGCGAGGTGAAAATGCCTTTACATACTAGCCCACAAATTGGTGCAAGTACTGGGCAACTATCCAGGAAGCACTCATCCAGTGTGAATTCAACAAGCTTCAATCTTCCAACACAATCAATCATAAATTGGCAATGTAAAATAAACAAGAATAAACAAACATATAATTTCACTTTTTTCACATTTGCTGCAAAAGCCATAAAAAACACTGTGAGAAAAGAAGTTGTCATAATGATCATTTTATACTTTTGTAACTATGGGGTTTTTTGTTGTAACTAATTTTTTCCCATTATATTTTATATATTTTTATATTTTGTCTACTGATTATCAGTGCTTTCAACTTTTGCAAGTCACATTTTCCCATGTGAATTAGAGGATTAAGCATGCTCATAAAATGTTGAAATAGACCTTTTTCTACATTTCCACTGATCCTGTAAAAGTAATGTTTGAAAAATATACAATTTCAGTTTAAGTGACTACATAAACTTTGCGCCTAAAGGTTGATCTACTTTAATTTTGAAGATTGAAATGTCATGCTAGACTTTATAAATTTGATTGGGCAAAAAATACTTCTCTTCCCATTATAATATGGTTGATTACTTACTGCTAAATCTCTTTGCCATTTGCCAAATTTTGGACTGTCCCAAATTAAAAGAGTTTGCAGACAACATTTCAAAATGTGATGAAATGGAAAAATAATCTTCAGATAGGGCAGAAAATATTGTGGGAAAAGGAGAAATTGCTCGTTAAGAGCACAATGTCTTATTGAGTTACATCAATGTACTGACTGATGATAGCATGTATTGATCAAATTTGATTTTGACAAGTACCATCCCCATGCTTGTCAAAATTTATCTGGAGCCCTGCTTTATATTTGATATTTACAATCACTGTCACTAAACCAAAGACCATTTTTAATTTTTTTACTTCCAAGTTGCAGAATTCACACGATTTTGTTTAATATTGTAAAAACAATAATGTAGTCTTATGCAACTTTTGAGATTTATGTTGCCATTTTTATCGATTGAAGACAATTTATTTTTTAAAAAAAGAAATCCTTATCTGTGAGATAAACCATGTTGAAAAATATCTTAAATATCTGAAATACATCTACTTGATAGTGGTTGACTGCTGCGCTTTCTGTTTGTAGTGGCCTAGTGGTACAGAACTTGAGTTACATGGCCCCTCTCTACTTGGGTTCAAATCTCCATGGTGACGGCATTTTGATTTTCATGAGAGGCAGTCTCCTTACAGAATGCTGATGGTTCTGCGGTTTGACCATTACTTATGGGTATTTGAGTATTCAGTCTTCCTGTATCATTTAGAGTCAGACATCAGGACATAACTAGAATAATGTGGATGTGATGTAAAAACCCATATAAATAATTAAATAAGAATCAGTTTGAATTGGTCATATATTTTCATATGGGTGTAAGGGGGTTAATGGTATACCAATTGTGTAGAATAATTATACACCTACTTGTCGTCACTTTGATTTGTGAAGAAGGTCATGGTTTAATGATTTCTTTACCTATGCTTGACTTATTGAAGGTTGCCTTTTTAAATTGAAAAAACCTGTCAGAGATTGTCATCTATTTCATGTCCAACAAGGCCAAGGCGATGGTTCAATGCAAGACTATAGTAAATGCTTCATGTTTGTGAAGCACTTACATTAGTATTGTGTTGAGCCCACTAAAAGTATACCAACTACTCAATTAATTTATTTGTATATGTAAATACGGTTATTTTGAAAATTGAAGTGACTTCATTCATAATTTCTCCTTATCAAAGTTTGTGACTATACTCAACTAAAAGCAATGTTAGTTGACAAAAAAGCATGATAGAATAGAATGATTTCAAAAATGATATTGTGAAGAAATCATTGTGAAAGAGGGATAATGTGTACATTAGGAGCAAACATTTTCCTTTGTTACATATATTTCTAAAGGATTCTACAGGAGGTGAATCAGAATGAGGTGCTGTATTTTAGAGAACTAGACTGTATATATAAAACATTGAATTACTTCTCTCCATAACTGTTGACTTTTTGTATTAACTCACTACTTCATGTTTACCTATTTTAATGCAACTGTTGAAAAGTAAGTAAAAAGTCATTATGATAAAAGGAAAGGAAATTTTCTTTGAATTTTGGTGGGAATTGAGGAGGAGTGTAAATGTTTTCTGCTGCTAATAATCAACAGAAGGGATTAGCTTTGTGTAAAATGTTTCATGCTTGAAGACATGATTTTGCTAACAGGTTTCCTTCCTTTCAAAGATTTTCGTATACTAGGAGTAGTTATTTTTATGTTTAACAAATTGCTTTGATTTTTTATTTGCAGATAAGGAATGTCATTAGGTGTGCAGTGATGCTTTCTGAAACATAACTCATTCATAAATACCGGTGAGTACTTGTGTTTCTTATTGTTTTTCACTCTTTGTCCAAGCAACGTTTCAATGGTGAGAATTTGATTGACATAAAAAAATTTGCAATAGATTATGTCTAATTTCACAGATATAAAAACAATTTATAGTTGCTTTCTTTTGTTTTGGATTGAGTGTTGGTGAAAATTTGAAGGATGGTTATAAGGACTCTGATTTTTTGTCCGCTTTGAATAGACATAAACCCATCTCTAATACAAAGTTAGCAAATATCCATTTAGAACCTATTTGTCAAAAAGAAATATGTTCCATCATGAGCAAATCTGCCTTTGGTTGCAATGTTCAAAACAATTGATACACAATGGTGCGGGAGATTCATTGATTTACTCTTCTCTATATGTCACATCATTTTTAACGAAAAGTTATTGCTTTGGCTGTAACATAATGCCCAATTTCACAATCTAGCACAACTTTCTTAGAAGACAATAGAGTTTTAGTGTTTAACCTACATTTTCAGCCAATGAGAATGCGTCAATTTGAATTTTTTTGTTGGTTTATTTTCCATAAACTACTATTCGAGTGTTCTATCTGGGCTCTATGAGACTATTACTCTGGTATCACGCATGCGCATAAATGTGTAGTTTTAGGCTCCACCTCCAAATCAATGACACGTGTAAGCCTAGCCTACGGTAGCGATTGAAAGATCGCTGCGACGTCGCGGGGGAGAAATAAACACAGAGATAAATAAAAAGGAATAACAATTAACTGGGTATCCTAACATTGTTGAGAAAAAAAGAAACTGAACTATATTAACCTTTTACCCCATTAGGAATAATGTGACGGGTACAAATTGAAAGCATCAACAGACAACACATATATACATTATGAAAAAGCACAGTTTCTTTTTGAAATTGAAAAGAAAATATTGTGACAAAAGGAGAAATTGCTCGTTACAAGCAATTTCTTCTTTTGTCACAAGGGCTTCTCAAGTTTTCTGCTGTAGGTGAGGAATAAATTATGGAGTAACGGGTTAAACTCAAAACTACATTGCAATCTACATCACTGGGTAGTGCAGTTTTCTTCTTCCAAATATGGTATGGCAGATTCTTGGCATGCAATTGACAGCCGCGGAAGGCGTGGTTTATGTCGAATTTCAAAATACTGAGCAGCAGTTTTATGCCATTCGCAGATCATACCCGTAGAGGCGTGGTTTGCCAGCGTCAAATAGAGCACTCTATGGAAATGTAGGTTAAACACTAAATTGTTTAGAGGCTATATAGTGAAATTTAAACGACATAGAAACCCCGTCAGTCGCTATCGCTCCTTCCTTGGGGTTTCTATATCGTTTAAATTTCACTATCTAGCCTCTAACCTATATATAGCCTTCAATTAATTTTGGGCCATATAAGCCATTACCAAACAATAACGACATTTAACCAGCTTGTCGCAGACGACTCTGGAAAACATGGTTGGAAAAGGAGAAATTACTCTTATTAAGCACTTTATCCTTTTCCCAAAATGTTTTCTGCCCTATCAGAAGATAATTTGTTAATTTCATCACATTTTGAAATGTTGTCTGCAAACTCTTTAAATTGGAATAGTAAAAAAATTGGCGTTTGGTAAAGGGTTAAGCAGAACTTGTTTTTTAGGTCATAAAGTTTTTATTCAGTCTTCAACAATTCTTGTCAAAAGTCAATAGCTGTTACATCAAAGCCAAGTTCATTAACCAGGAAGATTAGCTTTAGTAGTTAAGAGTTACGGATAGAGAATAATACAAAATGGTGTGTTCAGGCTTTCTTATTTTAAATTTTTTGTTATCATCTGATATGCTAACACCAAATGACAATGTGTTAGATATGAAATTGGTTAATCCATTACTCCATCCTTCACTTTGACACAACTGAATTAATCTTTTAAAAACACTGCAACATAAGGATAAATATCATGAGTCAATTATCCTATCACAATGGTTTCTACCCAATATCATGAAGGTTGTTTTTGTTTTTTTTTCAATTTTGTGTAGTGTGATGTTGCTTTCTTTTTTGGCCAGTGAACAATTCCAATGGATGACATTGGTGCAGTGGTAGAGTGTCTGCCTCTGGTACAGAGGGTCCTTGGGTCCTTTGTTTGAATCCTGATTAGAGACAATGTGAAAATACTGTGACTAACATACAAACCGGAGCAAGTACTGGTCATGTGTTCAGGGAGTAGTCATCAAGAATGTGTTAAATAAACTTCAAGCTTCAGTCACAATTGATATAAAAGTTTAAACTAACACTTCAAGGGTTATGTGGAAGACTAGAGTAAGACTGCTTCACAAGTATGAAGCACTTACTATAGTCTCAATGAACTAAAACCACAAATTCCCATGTAAAGGAAATGGATGAAGCCATTTTCTCATCTATTCTGGACGTCTGTATAAAGTAAGAAGCAATAAATAGACCATTATTTATGATTAGGTCTGCAATTTTAACAGGCTTTACAACCCATTTTGACAACACAATATAGTTAATATGCCACTTATCTTTGGACTTTCAGGCTAGCTTTCTCAGAACTCAATCAATACGGAGTAGTTTGATAAAGTCTTTTCTTGAACTAATGACCTGAAATTAAGAAGAGTTCATGCACTTGCAGCCTAAGACTTACAAAAGCGTCAATATAAAACTATATATTGGAATGTGTCTGGACTTGTCACAGTATTCCATCATTTTGGGAGTTGTGACTGATCCATATTGAAATAACAGCAGACGACAAAAAAGGAAGGATAAATAAATTTTATTTACGACACATAAGAAATGTGTTTTATTATTTTGCTATTGATTTGTTTTTGTCATTTGAAATATTTGATAGCTAGCTACCTGTACTTTTAAGTATTCTGCAGCAGATGTGTTTACCCATTACCAAATGCCAAATTTTTAACTGTCTCAAATCAAAAGAGTTTGCAGACAGCATTTCAAAATGTGATGAAATTGAAAAATTATCATCTGATAGGGCAGAAAACATTGTGGGAAAGAAGAAATTACTCATCAAGAGCAATTTCTCCTTTTCCCACAATGTTTTCTTGAGTCGTCTGCAATAAACTGGTCAAATGTTTTTGTTGTTTGGTTACGGGTAAAAGTGAGGTATAATGGCTGTAAGGGGTTATGCAGATGTTGATAATGGAATTGGTGGAAGAGCAGCCAATCCTGCAGACAATGCTCTAATGGAGGGAGTATTGAATTAGTTGTGCAATTCAGTGTGGCGTAATTATCCTGAAAGACATTCTGCTTGCATGACATTGTTTCTGGAAATAAAGGGCACTCGGGTCAAGTATTGATTTGAAATCTGTGCGCGTTTCAAATCACGGCATATTCATGTTTTTGCTACAGTTATTAGTTTTTACATCTAGAAAAATTTTGCCCATTTCTTCATTGAGGGTTTGAATCAAGGCTAATGCAAGTCATCTTTTTGTCTGAAAGACTTTTTATGGTCTTGTTCTGAATTCTCAACAAAACTACATTTACCAACTCAAATTATGAAAGGTTTTATGCAATACTATGGCAAGTCCTTCACCAATGTAAGGCAATTACACTGAACTATAGTGATGCATTAAACCTTCTTGATCATGTTCCCCATTCTGAAGACTTTGAAACAAGTGTACTTAGGCTGATTTTCCTTAATTCTGATTTTCCTTATGTGTTTTTGTTTTACAAGCAATGATATAAATTATAGTGCATCAGTTTGCCATTTTACTGAACAAATTAAAGGTAAATATTTGCATAAGTATAACAGATATTTTTTTTTTTTTAGATAGAACTGCAATATTGCAATGTGATTTATCATTGGATGCCTCTTGGAGAGACGATTCCAATGAGCTATATTCCAATATTGATTGTCTCAATTCTGAAATAATAGAAAATGCTGTCTTGAACTTTTGGCAAATCTTGAGCATGACATGTTTAGTAAAACGCTACATGTTGTCTCAATAGGGAAGGCTTTTAGTTTTTTTACAGGCAGTTTTTCAAAAAGAATACCCTCAACTCTGTTTTGTGGGTACTTGGTAGAATAACCTCATTGAGTGATTTATAAACTGAGAAAAATTGGTGCTTTCTGAATTTATTATGCTTTCAATAACTCCTTTTAATTGTATATCAACCAACAATACAATATTAAACTATAGTTTCAAGAACATTTTATTTTGACTTGTTCTTTCTCTTCTGTGAACAAGAACCTTTAACCCTTTACCAAACAATAAATTATCGACTGTCTAAAACTGAAAGAGTTTGCAGACGACATTCCAAAATGTAATGAAATTGCAAATTAATCCTCTGATAAGGCAGAAAACATTTTGTGAAAAAGAAATATTGCTCATTATGAGCAATGTTTTACAGAGTTGTCTGCAACAAAGTGGTTAAATGTTGTTATTGTTTGATAATGGGTTAAGGCAAAAAACTTGTCAGTTGGCATAGAGATATTTCCATGGAGGTTAGATGAGCTATTTCTCCCTTTGTACTGATGTTATCAAAGAAATTTTACTCGGCAAGGCTTTCTGCATTCTTATTTAATGGTGGAAAATATGGATTGAATTACTAGTAATAACCTGTGTTACTGTGCATCAATAGAGTGACCTATTTGGACTCAAACAGTTATTTATGCAATTGCTTAATGACGCTTTCAATCAAATTACCATAAATATACTTTTGATTAAGTGGCTGCTGCGTTTTAACCCATTCTCTCGTTTTCCAATGCTAAGGAATATGCAGGAATTGTGTTAAAACTGTTGAATGCAAGTATTGACTTTTTTAGCTCACCTGAGCACGTAGTGCTCAAGGTGAGCTTTTGTGATACCGAGATGTCCGTCGTCCGTGCGTCCGTGTGTCCGTGCGTCCGTGCGTCCGTGCGTGTGTCAACAATTGCTTGTGAACACTCTAGAGGCTACATTTATGATCCAATTTTTATCAAAATTGGTAAGAATGATTGTCTCAATAAAATCTTGGCCAAGTTCGAAACTGGGTCATGTGGGGTCAAAAACTAGGTCACTAGGTCAAATAATTTAAAAAGTTTGTGAACACTCTAGAGGCCACATTTTTGGTCCAATTTTGATGAAAGTTGGTCAGAATGATTGTCTCAATAAAATCTTGGCCAAGTTCGAAACTGGGTCATTTGGGGTCAAAAACTAGGTCACTAGGTCAAATAATTTAAGAAGTTTGTGAACACTCTAGAGGCCACATTTATGGTCCAATTTTGATGAAAGTTGGTCAGAATGATTGTCTCAATAAAATCTTGGCCAAGTTCGAAACTGGGTCATGTGGGGTCAATAACTAGGTCACTAGGTCAAATAATTTAAAAAGCTTGTGAACACTCTAGAGACCACAATTATGGTCCAATTTTTATCAAAATTGGTCAGAATGATTGTCTCAATAAAATCTTGGCCAAGTTCGAAACTGGGTCATGTGGGGTCAAAAACTAGGTCACTAGGTCAAATAATTTAAAAAGTTTGTGAACACTCTAGAGGCCACATTTATGTTCCAATTTTGATGAAAGTTCATCAGAATGATGGTCTTAATGAAATCTTGGCCAAGTTTGAAACTGGTTCACGTGGGGTCAAAAACTAGGTCACTAGGTCAAATAATTTAAAAAGCTTGTGAACACTCTAGAGGCCACATTTATGGTCCAATTTTGATGAAAGTTGGTCAGAATGATTGTTTCAATAAAAATGTTGGCCAAGTTTGAAACTGGGTCATGTGGGGTCAATAACTAGGTCACTAGGTCATATAATTTAAAAAGCTTGTGAACACTCTAGAGACCACAATTATGGTCCAATTTTTATCAAAGTTGGTCAGAATGATTGTCTCAATGAAATCTTGGCCAAGTTCAAGACTCGGTCATGTGGGGTAAAAAACTAGGTCACTAGGTCAAATAATTTAAAAAGCTTGTGAACACTCTAGAGGCCACATTTATGGTCCAAATTTGATGAAAGTTGGTCAGAATGATTGTCTCAATTGAAATCTTGGCCAAGTTTGAAACCGGGTCATGTGAGGTCAAAAACTAGGTCACTAGGTCAAATATTTGAAAAACCTTGTGAACACTCTAGCAGCTATATTTATGGTCCAATTTTGATGAAAGTTGGTCAGAAGGATTGCCAAAATGAAATCTTGGCCATGTTTGAAAGTGGGTCATGTGGGGTCAAAAACTAGGTCACTAGGTCAAATAATTTAAAAAGCTTGTGAACACTCTAGAGGCCACATTTATGGTCCAATTTTGATGAAAGTTGGCCAGAATGATTGGATTATTTACCATAAGCTTGACTGTCTTAAAATTTTCCAAATTTATTTACTGTTGAAAACCAATAAACGACTTTGAGATACATTTTCCAATTGTTATTATTTTAATTTGCCCAACCAATTGTTACTGTCCCTGCTTTCACAAACCTAAATTTCCTTCATCTAAATTCTCTTTGTCTTGGTGAACATTAACTCAAGAAGACAAATACAATACACATAAAAAAATGTTAACAAGCAAGAGCATTGGCTTAGAGTATTCAATGCAATTAGCACTTAGAAGAGTTTGAAACATACCAACCACTCTGTCTTAAATATACCTCTTTTTCAAACAGAACTCAGGTGAGCGATAAAGGGCCATTATGGCCCTCTTGTCTTTATTTTTATTACATTTTTTTCATGTTAAAGTTAACATTTTTAAAAGGAACAAACTGAATTTAGAAAAAGTGTTTGTAGTAAAAATTGCAATGATATATTTATTTCATGAATGAAAAGACATTATCTAAATGGAATGAAAATTATCATAACCAGCTTTTACTTGTACATATTTATAGTGATCAGTCGAGGACTATTTGCAAGACTATTGTTAGGCCTTAATGTTTGTGAATGGTTTACTATTATAGTCTCATACAAATTGCTCAAAGTGCTCTTCATATCAATTAGGGAAGTAGAAAATATCCTTTGAATTGAGATAATCGGAAATATCCACTTTTGAGTGAGTTAATATGTTGCATAGAGAATCATTATGTGTTAATGATTGTAATCGGTTAAAGTTTTACAATTCAACATTCACATCGTCATTCTGAATTGAAACCAAAATGTAAATGATGGTTAGAATAGATTGACAGGTATTCGTTGTGATGGATACTGATTTAAGTTTGCGTATTATTGACAAAAAAGATAATTTTAGGCAGAATTGTTCCTTTTTCCACCAGTGTTGAAGACTGATGGAAAAAGGAACAATTACGCCTAAAATAGACTTTTTTGTATATAATAAGCAAGAAAAAATCAAAAGGCAACCTTTGAATTTTACTTCATTTATATTGCTTACAATTTAACACAGCTACAGCAGACAGAAAATATGAATTCAAGAACCACTCTGACAAACGACACATTACGCATTATTGGCAATTTCTTATTTTTTACAATGGTTTACCTCTTGTACTGGAATGCGAATATTATGCTATATAATTGTTGTATTGGCAGTAATTGTAAGATCAATATAAAGATTTCTATATGAAGGAAAGTGTGACTATTGTCTGGATATTTGTCTCCATTAGGTCAATGGAGGAGGCAAAGTCTGTCACAAGAACACTCTAAAGAAGATTAATTCACAGACAAGAGAAATGACAGTTATAGATTCTAGGCTCTTAATAACCTATTCTCCTGAAAACATTGATTTCCTTAGAAACAACTGTCATGAAAACAAAACAAACAAACAAAAATGGTTTGTTTCTCATTGTTCTCAGAAGGCTTACCTTTTGTTTGTAAATATAAACAATATAAAACAATCATTCCATGCATTTAATGCAAGACAGGTTTTTTAAGACTCCAAGAATATGCTGACTGCTTCACATTTGTGAAGAACCTACTATGGTCTTGCATCGAACCTTTGCTTTATGGCAGGTTTTTGAAAATGAATACCTTTTATTTATCTAAAATTATTGTAATATCATTGTGAAAACAGTTTTGATAGATTTAGAAATTGTTCAGCATTTTATGGTTATGATTTTGTCAGTCCTCTTCTATATATGTTGTAACCCGTTTACCTGTATGGGACTTTGTTTGAGTCTTAATTGAGCACAGATGACAAGAAGGGGCTTCCATCGATATATCATTGTCATTGCAGAAGTTGAAATCACATTGGCTCCTTTCCATGTGGGTTTAAATCCTGGTGATGACATTTGGATTTCATTGAGAGGTAGTTTCCGGGTTGACTTACGGAATACCAATGGTTTAACTCAGCTTGGCCAACTTTTATCGCCTGCCAAGTTTGGGATGTTCCTCGATCATCGTCAATAGGTTACTGTGCATCACAATATAACTGAAATAATGTTTATGTGATGTAAAAATTCATATAAAGGAAATACATAAAAATGACAAGAAATTGCATGAAAATTATACTTTTTTATGATATTGGGTAGACACATGATACTAGAAGAAATCTATCCTTTTGTCACAGTGGTTAATAAAAATTGTCTGCAACTGATGTGGGGATCTTGCGTGGCCCAGTTGTTAAGGTGGCAGAACTCTGATGTCCTAGGTTCCAGTCCCACCAGCCTGGTTTCTGGGTGTGTCCGTTGGCAAGTCATTTCAGAGCCCTAGCCCAGTACTGGTGGATCAAGGAATGCCATTACATAACTGTAAAAGTGTTGATACTGCTTTAACCACCATGCAAACAAACAAAGCGACTGATGTGTCAAAGGGAGGTTTTATGGTGTAAGTGGTTTGAAAAGTGCATTGGGGCTAGTAGGTCAGGATAATGATAATGAACCTTTGGCTATAATCAGCTTTATTTCCCAGCTACTGAACTGTTATGTAATTAAATGATGTAGAAATACATTTGTGTGATTATTTTTACACTGTTACCAAACAATGCCAGGAATTGTGTAAGCTGCAGCAGACAAATTTTGGAATTAATATGGGAAAAGGGTGAATTGCACTTGAGAAATTTAATTGTGTTCTCCATTGACATTTCTTTTTTACAAGAGGAGTATCTTTCCATCTGTTTGGATTTAATTTTTTGGGGTCTTTTTTTCATCCTAAAACTCTCATTAACATTTGACCAGTTTGTTGCAGGCGACTCTGGTAAACATTGTGGTAAAAGGAGAAAATGCTCTTATTGAGCAATTTCTCTTTTTCCCACAATGTTTTCTACCCTATCAGAATTTGTAATGTCCTCTGCAAACTCTTTCAATTTGGGACCATCGAAAGTTTGGCGTTGTGAAAGGGTTAAGTCTTATCCATAATAATTAATTTGAGACATGCTGCAGATGACTTATGAAACCATATTGTAGCAAAAAGATTAATTGCTCCTGTTAAAGGGTGCTGCAGACACAGGGGTCCCGGGTTCAATTTTCACCAGTGGCACTTGGATTTTTCATGGGAGTGTCCTTGGGCAAGACTCTTCAGACCCCTGCCTAGTACTGGTGAATCCAGGAAAGCAGTAAAATAACAGAAATAATGTTGACAAACAGAGCTCGATCCTGTTTAATAATATTACAGAGTTTTCCAATGGTTTGAAATCAATTCCACATTTAGGAGCATGCTTTCAAGTCAATATTTGTTAGGCTGTTGTTGCTTTGAAATAAGACCTGTCAACAATTCCTAATATGATATTCAATGGTTTAACTCAATTTTCATATTCATGTTAGTGCTAGTATGCTTTTAAAATTGTGAAATTGTATAAAGTAGAGGTTTAATGTATTTCTTTTTAATTGTTGAAAAGGAAATTAAATCAAGTGTTACTGTTGATCTCATTATCTCTTGGTTTGACATTTTACTGCGTTTCCAGTCTCCTAATTTGTATTCTAATTTACCTTTGAAATAGAGCTATCTTTTGTTTCAATAGTGAAAGTTATCTGCGGCAGGTGCATTTAACATGGCAGAAATTAGTTCTATCTTGTTATCAGTGATTAAAAGTGTTTGTAATTAGTATCATTATCAAAAAAGGAAGAATAGACAGGTTTTCATCTATAATGATAGAAATGATGTTTGGACAAGGGAGAAAGATGTAATGATACAGTTTTGTAGAGAAAGATTAAGAAAAAAGAGATATCATTTGATTAAGAACTTTAAGGGACTCAGAGATTTGTGCTCTTGGAGTAATAGATGTGAAGAATTTCTTTACTTCTTAATTGCCTAATGTCCTGTGTTTTTGTTAGTTAATGTGAAGTGATCCTTTGCGCAAGACAGTGCTTCTATGGGAAGGTGGTTTATATATGTATAGAGGCAGGAATTCTTTCTTGTGCACTTTGGTATCGTCATGTGACAAGAGCGACGTCATGTGACAAGAGCGGTCAAATGTTTCCAAATACCCATGTGGCAATGGTATCTAAAAATACTGCCTCTTGTTCTAAGTTTAGATTCTTGTTTTATATTGTTTGCAATGTAATTGTTCTATATCTTTTCTTCATGCTTATCAACATGGTTGGAAAGCTGTCAATAAATAGGCTTAGGTAAGTTTACAAATCTAAATTGACATTTTATCGGTGTAAGACAATTCAATTTTTTAAAGTTGAAAAATTCCAATCTGTGAGACAGTCCTTTTAAGTTAGTGTGTATATGGAGGAATGGCCTCATTATCAAATGGCCTAAATATTTGAGGACATTGTGCCTCTTGTCTACAGAATGATAACATATCCTGATTGTCGACATAATCAGCTGGAGGGAGGTCTTTAGAAACCATTGTGACAAAAGGAAAAATTGCTCATCATGAGCAATTTTTCCTTTTGACACAATTGTTTCTACACAATATCATTTAGGAAGCATATTTCTACTAGATATTATTTTACGTCTGCAGTTCCTTTTAGTTTGGATTAGTCAAAAAATCCTATGTGAGGGGAATGGATCAACTTATTCCCTCATTTTGGATTTTGTAGCAGGTCCAATTACAAGTAGCACCAGACGACAATAATTTATAAAGTGTTAGGATTTATGGGTTTTTTTTCTATGTGTAATATGATGTCAGAGAAATCCACCCTTTTGAACATGGGTTGACTGCGATTTCCATACCAAATGTTAGACTTAACATAATTATAAAGCATGCCCAAATGGGTTATTGTATACCACCAGGACTGGGAGTTGCATGGTGGAAAAACCTGGGAGTTGCATGGTGGCCAACCCATGTTAAAATAGCAAAAATACCTGTGGCACGGCCATCTTGTTCGGGCATAAGACTGTAAACATTGGTCATGTGATACTCCCGCCTGTATATGTGATATCGGTATGCCAGGAATCATTGTGACAAAAGAAATAGACAATGTTTGTTAACAATCTTCTTTTTGCACAATGATTTCCTAAAATGGCTGTTGCATGTGTTTTAAAACAAAAGGATGGGAAGAAATGGGTGAGTTTTAACTTCTTAGACATTTTTTCTCCCATTGGGAAGAAATGGGTGAGTTTTAACTTCTTAGACATTTTTTCTCCCATGCAGCATTATGCATTTTGGTAATGTGTTGGGAAAAAACTGGACTTATAGATAAGCCAAAACTGTTCACACATCTTTTTGTATCAAAGTTCCTTTTTTTGTGGTCCCTGCTGTTGATGAGTTAAATTTAGTCTATTATATATGTGAAAGGATAGGTACATGTATTTGAATACTTGTAAAATAAAAGCATAATGCCTCAGAGATAATTGTCCAAGTTTTATCTTTTCTTGGTCTGATAATTGTCACCTGCATAATATCTCATGCACTTTAGTCAGGTGATCAGGTGATATCCATAAGTGTTACAGTTGTGTAACTGTTTAATTTTGAAAGAAGCAGTTAAATTAAGTGTTCATACAGGATTTATGACATGTCCAAATTGAAAGCAACAGTAGACAATAATTATGTAAAGCAGGTTTGAAAAATAGAATTGTGTTTAGTGTAATGGATAGATAACAATTTTAAAAAGAAAATATTGCTTGTTATAGGCAATTTCTTCTTATGTTATGGTAGATTTTATGAAGGCTTTAACTGCAAGGGTGTCAGAGTGAGTGAACAGTTAGTAAGTGGGCTAGGCTTTTCTTGGTTCTTACTTAGATCAAGCAGCCAAAATTGAAAATCAAGCCAGAAGATAAAACCTTTATACATGTAGTACTTAAATCATACATTATATTTAGATACTTTGCAGATTTTTCCAATTCCCAATATTGAATTTCGAGATTGACTTAGTCTGGTGCATCTGTGAGGGACATTTAAAAAAGAAAATGGAAATGTAGAAAATATAATTATAAACTTCTGTGAAGGACAACACTGGAGAATCTTGTTGCAAAAGGTATGAACACATGAACTCTTTACATGGAGAACGTGACATAAAGTGTGAAGCACTGCATTTATCTATAATTTTTTCTTTTCATAAAACCCTCACTTCTACTGCAGACAGCTCAAAATGCATGAAAATCATAACATTTCAATTAGATACTGTGTGGAAACCATAGTGACTAAAGGAAAAATTGTAATTTTTTTGGGGGGGTCGCAATGGCTTCTAAATTAAGGCATTTTGATAAGCTCTCATAGTGAGATATTTTTGAGAAAGGAGTTAAAATAACATTTTGTTTTTTAGTAATTTTTCTAATTCTATCTTAGGCATAATGCTGTTTTGTTGTCAATGCAATAATCTAATCCTCTGATTTTTGGACATTTTTTGTCACAATGGCTTCTAAAGGCATTTCAATAAGCTCTCATTGTGAGGTACTTTTGAGAACGGAGTTAGAAATAACATTTTGTTCCTAGTAATTTTTTTCAATTCTATTTTAAGGCTAAATGCTGTTTAGTTGTCAGTAGGGTGAGGAACCTTATGTTTTCATTTTTTTTGGACATTTAAACAGTTGTCATTTCGATGTTATCTATGGCATAATGGGGTTAATCTTTATGAGAGAACTCTCACAGTGACATTATCCAGAACATGTATAATATTTCATTCATATAACGGCTACAAGGAACAAGCTTGTTGGTGTAAGGAAATTTTAGCTGTCAGAGAAATTGCGTTGTAAGTGAAATATTGTTCTTGTATAAGGAAGTGGATTTTGAGGAAAAAGGATTTGAAAGGAAATAGGTTAGTGGTATTAAAAAGTGCCTTGCAACAGAAGTGTTTTAGGAAGGAATAATTATTGCAATAGGAACAGTTGATTGATGTAAGACATGTTTCAACAGAAATAGTTGACTGGTATTAGAAAATGGACAAATGAAAACAATTATGACTGTTTTACTGTTGTCAGAAATTTTGAAAATAAGTTGATGTAGGATAATTGATGATGAAAAAGTTTCCTGGTGAAATATAAAAGAAAATTGAAATGTTAGGTTTAGAATAAACTGTAAGATTTGACGATTGAATGTAAATGGGCTGGTTTGAACATTAGTCAGGATAGTGAAACAATTGTTAAATAGGTCATCAGAAATTTCGTATCTTTAATAAGATGGCACTAGGCTATTCAATGACCTTTATTTAGTTATGCTCACATTTAGGTCTGTATACTTGACAAAGATACATTTATGGGTTGATGGAGACAGATTAGCCCCAAATCAATAAAGACAGGCAATAATTTTGTATCAGGAAACTGACTATTGGAAACAAGTAAATTAAATATTAATTATACATGTTGACTGATGATTTATTACTCAGTTAATTACCTCAAGCAGAAGAAGAAGTAACAACTTGAAGTAATTACACAGCTTGTTATCTTGTGCTGCCAATTTATGTAGCTGGCAGTTGACAACTTTTATCACATTACAAGAAATTGAATCCATTCATCCTATGACAAAAATAGACTCAACTAATTGCAACAGAAACGATTCCTGTATTTCTACTGTCATTTTTGTAAAAACAGTTATTATGAATTCCAGAATTACAGCATTTGAAGATAAAGAAATTACTTGAAATGATCTATAATCATTGCATCATTATCCATAAAAGAAAAATGGATATGACTGCTCATGACACTTTATATAGATCCTTTTGCCATTCACTAGATCTGCCATGTAGTACTTCAAACCCGGTCATGTAAGGCATATCTAAACAGTGTAATGACTTTGATTTATTGCTTGAAAATTCATATGTTCCCTAGCTACTACATAATAATCTATGTCCCTTTAATACATTTTTCAAAACAATGGTTTGAAAACCGCTGTGACAAAAGAATACATTGCTCAAATGAGCATTGTAACCTTTTGTCACAATGGTTTAAATTCAATATTTCAAAAGAAAATGTATGTTTTCATTCTATTTTGTGTCGTCTGCTGATGCTTTGAATTTGGACCTGTCACATTTCCATATGAGAGGAGCAGGTTAAAAGATTCCAACAATTCCAGATGAGCCAAAGATTGAACGAAATGTACATGTGTCTGTATTTTACAGAGCCATGGAGTATCTGAGGAAGTTCAAGCGAGGTGCACATTGTGGTGCTGTGGTCCTGATTGTTGTGTTTCTGTCTCAAGCATCACTAGCCCAGCTTCAACAACAACAACAGCAACAACAACAACAGCAACAGGTCAAAGCTCAAGGATGGGCTCCAAGTAAGTTTTGTGAATGTGTTTTTAGTACATTCCCCAATATGATGTAAAAGCGAGGGGTACATTGTGGTGTAGTGGTGCCTGTTGTTGTTGTGTTTCTGTCTCAAGCATCACATGCCCAGCTACAACAACAACAGCACAGGTCAAAGGTCAAAGATGGACACCAATTAAGTTTTTAAATGTGTTTTTTTTTTATGAATTACCCAATAAAGTGTAAAAGCAAGGTGCACATTGTGGTGTAGTGCTAGTTGTGGTGTTTCTGTCTCAAGCATCACTAGACCAACTTCAACAACAACATTAACAGGTCAAAGGTCAATGATGGGCGCCGAGTAAGTCTTGTCAGTTTCTGTTTGATACATTCCCCCATATGGGATCTGTGCTGTATTCAAATTGAGAAAGAAAATGGCATACTACAACTTTTAAGTATGCAAAATTGCATTTTATATTTTATAATTGGGATGTTCTAACTGTGACAAAAGGAATAATTGCATTTCACAAACAACAGCAGACACCAATTTGCATGATTGCTGAAAGAGACCTTCAGTAAAGAACCTTGAGAGAGAATGTGTTGATGTTTATAGTCGTTAAAGGTTAACCACTGTTCAATATCTATGGTAATGAATTAGAGATCTATTCATCACCTCGATTCTCAGTTACATGAAATCTTTCTCTTTTAAACTTGTTTTCGATCAATAACCATAAAAGTTTGTTTTAAAGACATTTTTAATGACCTGATCATTCCATTTGTCATGTATTGAACCAAACAATTTAACCCTTTATCAAACGCCAAATTTTCGACTGTCCCAAATTCAAAGAGTTTGCTGACGATAATTCAATATGTGGTGAAATTTGAAAGCAGTCTTCTGATAGGGCAGAAATCATTGTGGGAAAAGGAAAAATTGTTTGTTACAAGCAATTTCTCCTTTTCCCACAATGTTTTCCAGTGTCGTCTGCAACAAAGTTTTTAATTGCCGTTCTTGTTTAGTAATGAGTGAAGAGAGTATTGTGACAAAATTGGAATCTTCTCCAAATAATGTTGTTTTTTTCTTGCCTCATTTCTCTTTCATAAGACCTCAATCCCCATAGTGCAAAACCAAAATTAACAAAATGGATCAAAATAGAGCAGTTATTTCTTTTATAACAAATTGAAAATATCTACTCAAGTATTCAGTTTATTTTATATTGAATCGTCTGCACAAGGAAAAATATCATTAAAGCATTAAATCATTGATAATTTAAACTTTCCAGCAGACGACTTGAAAACAATTCTCTGAAAATGTAATTAATGTTTGCATTGTTGTCTGCTTTGAGACTTCCAAAAATTGTCTGTTGGTCATGAAGTGTTTAATGAAATGGCATTCATACACCTAAAGCTTGGAATTTTCATAGCAAAATCTTAGATGATTCTTTTGTTATTTAGAAGGCAGAAAAGGGTGATAAAGTAAAGAAACAACAATATTAATCAAACTGTGGGAGGTATCACTTTTGTAAACTCAAGCTTTGCAGATGTCTTGAACCATATTCAAATGTTTAATGTAAAAAGGTTAACGAATAGAACAATCTGGTGACTTGAACTTTAAGATATTGTAGCTAAAGAAGAATTTTAACATATTGGACAATTTTTTTTTATTTTTGCATTATTAGTTCCATTATCTAATCCTCCTAATTACTTATGAGCTTGCTGCCGGCAATTTTCATAATGGTAGTTTCAAAGGTGAAAATTGTTGATATGCTTGAGCTATTTCTGCTTATAAAACTTTATTTTCTATGCTTGATGAAGAATTATTTCAATACCATTTCAATTTCTGTCAACTTCAGTCCTCTTCAAGTTCCTTCAATATGTTGAGGGTTCAATGCAAGTGTATAGTAAGACCTTCACAAACTTGATGGACATACTATTGACATTGCATTGAACTCTTAGTGTAACAATATGGTATTGGTTAGGGGTCTTTTTAATTAGTAAATAGTTTAGACATGTCAGTTTCAAGTCTGAAATTAATAGCTTAGATAGTTTTACTGTACTGTGGGACAGATCATTAGTTTAACCCTTAGAATGCTGGGTAATTTTCTAAAAATGAATTTGTTTGTGTCTGTTTGCATAAGCATGTAGTATGTGCCAGCAATATAAGAGTTAATATTATCTATGTAGCAAACAATACAACATAGAGATAAGTTGCTGAATAGTGCAAAACTTATATCTACTTCTTCCAATAGATAGTTTGGAGCAGTTTAGAAGGAATAGGGGTCTGTAAAGGCATACTCCAAATTGAAAATTTCTCAAAGATCATGCAGTTTTCAAAAGTTAAACCAGCTTTTGGGTCACCAAATTGAAGAATTCCTGTGAAAATTCTTCCCAAAATTAGCAGGCTTAAGACCTTTTCCAAATAATGGGAAAAGGGCCCTGTTGTACCATTGTGTGTTTATTGTTCTCCCAAATTGCAAATGGGTTGGTTGTAAAAGGTAAAAGCCTAGCAGGCTATGAGGATGTCTTGTGGTTGTCTCGAGCAAGTCAAACCATTTCTTCATAATGTTATAAACTTTTAAATGCACTCCCAGTAGATATTTTAAGAAAGCATTGTGACCAGGGGTGGAAAAACCATTTGTTATTTGTTAAGAGTAAAAGCCTAGCTGATTATGAGGATGTCTTGTTGTCTTGTAGTTGTCTCAAGCAAGTCAAACAAGTCTTCATAATGATATAAACTTTAATGCGCTCTTCCAGGAGATGTTTTAGGAAAGCATTGTGACCAGGGGTGGAAAAACCTAGCTGACTATGAGGATGTCTTGTTGTCTTGTAGTTGTCTCAAGCAAGTCAAACAAATCTTCATAATGATATAAACTTTAATGCGCTCTTCCAGGAGATGTTTTAGGAAAGCATTGTGACCAGGGGTGGAAAAACCATTTGTTTGCATTGCCCAGCTTGTCCCAAAATCTTAGTGGACAAGTGACTTCTTAGTGGACAAGTGACTTCTTAGTGGACAAGTGACTTCTTACTGAAATCCACTATATTACCATTATACAGACAAGTGCAACAAAAGATTTGCCGTTCATGGACAATTACATCAAAATAAGATTTCCCCACCACTGGTGACAAAATGTGAAACTTTTCAATATGAGCGATTTCACCTTTTGTCACTTTGGTTGCGTAATAATATTGTGAGGAAAATACAATCTCGTATACCTTATGATTGCCTCAGTTTCTTGCCTTTGATATGGATCATAATAGATAAATGCAGGGAAAAATAATTATTAAACTGACACTAAGGTTTGGTATTCTTGTAAAAAGAAAATAACAAAACTGAAAGAGTCGCCTCTTCTTTCCTTGCAATTATTTCAAAAGACTTCTGCAGCAAACATGTAAAATCTGGGATCTTTTTAGTCAAGGGTTTTATAGTGCTTGATCTATAACCCAGTGTTCAGCCATGCTGAAGAATCAATTTCCCTCTCACTGAGACAGAATTATAATGTAGCCAACATCGTTTCAGTTTGGAAGTAAAGTCTATCAATGTCTACAAAGCAATCACATGAAAAATAGATATAAATCACACCGTGAAATTTCAATGCAAGTGGTTCTTCGGGAAGAGCAGACCAGAATGAATTATATCTTCACAGAATTTGACCTTTTTTGCAAATAGTTTCCTGTCAAAGGGATCTTTTGATATGGGATTTACGTGACCTGTACAAATTTTGAAACATGTGCAGGGGAAAAGAGTTTTTAAAGCTTACTTTTTTGGGGGATATTTAGTAGTTTTTAAAAGATTATCTTTGGTTAAACATCTGTATTGATCCAAAAAGACAGCTGCAGCCAAGCAGTCTCTCTAACAGGGGGAGAAGTCATTATGGTCGAATTCTTGTTTTAAATGTCAAAATTGTTTCATGGCTTGGATGGTATAATTGTATATGGAGGAATGGGTTAATTAGGGGGCAGGTGATGGGTTAGATGGCACTCGATATGATTTGACTCGTTTCCTCCTTATATTACTGCTTGCTTCTCTCAGTTAATTTACAGCTGATGAAGAACAAGACAAGCAGTCAAATTGATCTATCAAAATTAGGATTACATGTATTATGATAAGTGGAAAACATGGTTTTACATTGTTTCTACTATTCTGTATGTATCTATATTCAGATGTTCGTGATGAGGGTATGAAAGGGGTAGGTGGAGGCAATAATCAAGCTCCCTATCAATCAGCCAATCAGAATGCTGCAGGTCACATTTCTGATCTCCGTGGAAACTTGCTCAACAAGCCAATCCAGGCCATGAACCAGGTACATAACCTTTTTGGTCTGTTAGTGGGTGGAGCATGTTGAGGGTTCAGAGCAATACAATAGTTAGTTACTTATTATGGTCTTGCATTGAACCCTCTTACATTGATTGTGACAGAAACTTGAAGCTTATTAAATTCACTCTTGATGACTGCTTCCTGGATACTACACCAGTACCTGCGCCGATGTGTGGGTAAGTCCTGGCAATTTTCCCATCGCCTAACAGGGATTCTAACCCGGGACCCTCAGTACAAGAGGCCGATGCTCTATCACTGCACCACTGTCGCCCACATTGTCGCCTAGATACAGTCAAATTTGTGTTAAGAGGCCAGCCTATGGGACAGAATAAATTGGCTATTTAAGACAGGTTGGCTGCTTATTACAATTGATGTACACCATAAATCTAACAATCTGTATTTCTGTAGTGGTTGTTTAAGGTAGGTTGGCTGCTTAAAAGGGTGGTTGCTTAACACAAGTAAGACTGTATCTTCATTCACTTTATTTGATTTCGCAGCATGTGTCTATCACAACACACTACTTCAACAGTTATCTCTGCTAACACGAGATAAGGGTAAGATTTGCCAGGTAATTTTGATATAGAAGGAGGTAGACAGACCCTATATAAACAAACCAACAGAGTCCCTGTCAAAATGTCCATTGGCTCTGCTGGTTTTGTTGGAGTGTCTTTTTGTTGGCCACTTCAGGGCCCAAGCTTAGTACTGGTGAATTTCATAAAAGCTGAAATGATTAGAATACTTTCTCAACTGAAAAATAAACAAAAAACATTTTCCAACATCATAAAGTCAAGGTACTTTTTCTTGCTATCTTATTTTCATCTGTTTTTGCTAATGGTTTGGATGCTCAAGAATAACCCTGATGTTTGAAGAAATTGACTGTATTGTTGCTGTATTTCAGGATGGGACCCAGCAGGGTCAGATGTACAGAAGAGTCGGTCCAAAAGCCGGGAACCTTCCTGGTCAGACTCTCAATCTTAACATCAACAAACCTAAAATCCCATTGAATAATGCTGCCAATAGGGTACAAGATACAAACAATCAACAACTGAGTGATAACAAAAACTTACTAGTCAATCAAAATACAGTTCAAGATAATTTGAAACATGTTGTAGACAATAATGCTTTCAAGGTACCAGAAAAGAAGAATGTTGAACAGCCAAGGCTTTTAGATGAAAGAACTGCTGGGGGAGAGCAAAACAACTTACAACCACTTGTTAATGATAAACCAATTCACAAACCAATTGCTGATAAAAGTAATGGCGTGATGCATGAGCTTGCTGCTCAGAATAATCCAGTACCAATTAATTTGTTTGATAAGCCTAGTGCTAATAATAAATATGTAGGGAATATTACACCAAAGAGGGTAAATGTAGGCAATGTAGATACAAACAATCATGAAGGTATACCTATAGGGAATGTAGATACAAACAATAGAGAAGGTATACCTGTGAATGATAAAATGGAAGTCATTGAAGATGTAGAGGAAGATGATGAAGAAGATGAGGAGGATGACGAAGAATATGAAGAAGAGGGAGAAGACAAAGTAGATGATGGAAATAATGGTAAAATAAGAAATGACTTAAATGATGCCATTCCTAGAGTAAGGGAAGACACGAATAATGAAGTGATAAACAGCAACTTTGACCAAAGATATCCAGCCAATGTGAATGGAATACCAAATATGGAAAGTGTGTTACGTACAGATTCGAATAAACAAGGTAGCATGAAGGTTGTTTGGGACTGGACTGATTTTGCTGTCAACTTCGAACAATACATTATGCCAGAACAGAAGATTCGGCGGGCACCGCATGCCACAACCGGTGAACCATGGCCTTTGCCCCAATATTATGTTTCAAAACGGGATAAAGTGTACCGTTTAGACAAAGATAACTTCAAGTTTAAATTAGCCAAAATAAAGTGTGATATAATTGAGAAGGCCATTGAGCGATACCGCCTCTATGTGTTGGAGGATGCTGTAGAGGATATGTATGATAACTTCCAGCACGCCCAGGGTACCGCGTTCGAGGACCCCGCACAGAAATATGATACCCAGCTGTACCTTGAGGCACCCACCTTGTCACTGGCATTCATCAAGATTCGCAAACCATGTGCCAAATATCCAACCACCAAAATGGATGAATCATGTGAGTACAATGTCTATGGATGTTTATATAGATTTTTATCGGACTATCAGATATCTGGATTATTTCGAAAAGGAGATGTTTTGCCATATTTTTCCTTATTTCCTTTTAAAGCTTTACATGTATTATGGTTTTTACCCTATATATAATATAGATACTTATTATAACCATTCAAGAAATAGTTTTGCAATGGTCACTCACATAAACAGAATATGTGGATATATAGCGTTTGGGAAAGGTCTAAGACAATATCCATGTTGCTTATTTTTTACTTACGCAAAGGTGTACAAAAGACCTCTGTATGCACCCTATTATGTTGGGCCTATTATTTCCATTATTTGCTTTTTCTTCTTTATTTTATTCTTATGAAGAACACTGTACACATCATTGCTAATTATATGAATACATGGTCTGTTTATTCTCACAGATGATGTATTTGTAAAGAAAGCTGGAATACACATCAGAAACACTGACATTATATACATGTTTCCTTTATGGTTTATGTTTACAGGTGGTGTATTGGAAAAATCCATAATGCTGTTTACCTCATTACAAATGATATAATATACATGTTTTTGTTTATTCCTACAGACGATGTGTTTGTAAAGAAGACTGGAATACACATCATGGCCAATGAAGTGTGGGGTGCTTTAAGGGGTCTGGAGACTTTCAGTCAACTTGTATTCAAAGGCACCAATCAAGAGGTCAGTTTCATTATATCCCATCTGTTTCCAGCGTAGGATTGGACAATTATTTTAACTTTAGTGTGGTAAAAGCTTTTCTTAAAGCACTATCAGCTGATCAGATTGCGTTTTACAAGTAATTACCCTTTTTATTCCAACGGTTTTCCTTAAAAATGACAGATTGTGAAGTTTCGCTTTATTGAATCTGTCTTTAGCTGGCTGTTTTGAATTTATTTCCACACAAATGTGTTATGAAAATTATTAATTTCAGAAATGTTACACTTGTCATTCATAAAACGCTTTTAATTCTTTTCACACAAATGTGTTAAGAAAATAACACAAATCTTATACTTTTTATCGTTGAATGTAAGTGCAAACAGTGTGACAAAAAGGAAGTTTGTTGTGAAGAATTTACTGTAGTTTTGACCTGAACCCTTGATATATAAAGGCCATCCAAAATCTAATGCAGGTGAAATTCATGTTTGTATTTTGAATGTGAGATGATCTCAACAGTTAACTATACTAACAGGAAATAATAAGAAGTGTGGTTTCAAAATAAAATTGCTTGATGACTAATATGTAATCTATATCCACTACAAACATGACAAACTGTTTACACTTCACATAAGTAGATGATTGCCCATATTTGGTTGATATTTGCTGGCATGACATCTGTTTCAAAACTGATAACCTACTACAGAGGACATATCAGCTCATGTTGGGCTCCCTCAAAAACTGGCAACAAATTAACTCTGAATTAATCCTTTTCCAAATGCCAAATTTTCAACTGTCTCAAATTGAGAAAGTTTGCAGACGACATTTCAAAATTTGATGAAATTAAAAGAATGATCTCCTGATAGGGCAGAAAACATTGTGGGAAAACGAAGATAATTGCTCGAAAAGAGCAATTTGTCCTATTCCATTAATATTTTCCAGAGCTGTCTGCAACAAGCTGGTCAAATGCTGTTATTGTTTGGTACTGGGTTAAAGCATTCAGCACAGACCAACCCTTGAATAGAATTTTTTTCACAAAACAAAGTTCTTTAGTGAAGCAGGTGCCTCCTAAGCCTAGAGTACTGAACTTTAAACCACAAAGCCCCTATTTGCAGTTTCAAATTAAGGTGGCACTAGGTTTTATATTTCATGGTTTGTAGCCTCCCACCTATATAATGGAATTATAATGAATCTGCCAGTCTTAACTGTCCCATATGGACAGCTAAGGCATGGTCTTCCTTCAGTTATGATGAGCCGGGTATCGCAATAAAACTGAAGTACTGTTTAAACAATGAAAAACCCAATAAAGCAATTAAATGAAACAAAATTTCATGAAGGTACTATGTTACTCTTCAGTCTGAAAGTGTTTTCAAAGATGAACCAATGAAGATTGATTAGGGACAGCACTTTGTGTTGATGCATAATCATTTACCAAACATCCCCTGGTCTTAAATGTGTCTGCAGCAAACATATTCTTCTATAGATTATATTGGAAAAGGAGAATGATTATTGCTCAGGTAATGAATTACTATCCCAGTTCCAGTGTTTAATGTTAGACTATAAGTACTCCCTCACAAAAGAGAAGGAGTTATTACAGTATCGCATCAAGCCTTCATACTGTTATTGCTGTCTGAAAACTGTCAATCAAGGCTGAGCAAAAGTCTTTGTTAAGTGATGAACAATCTTATACCAAACAATGTCAGCATTTGATTTGGCTGGTGAAGAGGAGTTAATTTTCATGGGAATAAGGATTGAATGAGAAACTATTTATTTGAATGGTTATTGTGTTGCCCATTGGTTAACCCTGAATAATTACCAAACGCTAAATTTTTGACTGTCCCAAATTGAAAGAGTTTGCAGACAACGTTTCAAAATGTGATGAAATTGGAAAATAGTCTTCTAATAGGGCAGAAAACATTGTGGGAAAAGGATAAATTGCTCGTCATGAGCATTTTTTTCTTTTCCCACAATGTTTTCAAGAGTCATTTGCAACAGTGGTTGAATGTTGTTATTTTTTGGTAATGGGTTAAGGTGGTGGTCTAAGAACTCAGAGGTCCAGGTTCAAGCCCCACCTGTTTTTCCAGTTTTGTAATAGTGTCCTTTGGCAAGACACTTGAGAGCCCTTGTCTATTAATGGTTCATCTGTGACAAAATGGAAAAAGTGTTGACATGACATTAAGATTGATATAGAGACAAACTTATTTGAACATTTTCTGCTTTTCCCCAATGTACTTTTATAACCTTTCATATTGGTATCATCTAATTTCATGTCTCTGAAATTTTAAACTTTCAGTTCTTTGCAACAAATCTCTTTCAAATTTAGACTATCATGTGTTGGTTAACAAAAGAGGGAAAGATACAGGTACTTTTTGGTTAGTTCTGTGGGGAAATAACTGCTGCTTTATGGACATAAATCCATCTGAAAATTCCCTGAAGCAGATGAGAAGTTGTGAAGATGATGTGGTAGATTTATGTGAATGGCCTCCTCTATTTACAGCTCTACGTTCGGGACACGGTAATCAATGACTTCCCACGATTTCCCCACAGAGGTGTGATGATAGACTCTTCCAGACATTTTATGTTCAAGGAAACTATTTATGACGTCTTGGTAAGTTCCTATCTTCCGGGGTTTTAATCTAACTTTATGATGTGTGCACTTACCTTCGAGGGTATTTGTTTTGTTTTTAGAAAATATTTGAGAAAAAAATAGTTTTCAAAATTATAAAGTGTGGACAATATAAGGGTCCAGTGCAATACTATCATTTGTGCTTCACATTTGTGAAGCACTAACTTTAGTCTTGCATTGAACCTTCTTTTGTTTTAGAACCTGCATGATAATTTGGGAAAGCTATTCCAGGATTCAATGCAAAACTAAAGCAAGTCCTTCACAAATCTGAAGCACTTGCTATAGTCTTGCACTGAACCCTTGAATTGTACTCACTCTATGGGCTAGTTTTTAACCCTTTTTATATCTCACTTTGAAACATCTACTGGCTCTCTCCTCACACTCACCCCTTTGGATTATCATAAGTCATTGGGGCAACTCAGATTAACTTTGTTAGTAAATATGTTCTTTAAAGTCCCATTAAAGGAAATCAATGCTATATCAAACTAAATTATTTAGTAAACTTTTGGACAGATTCAAATAGTTTTAACCAGAAAACACCATCAACACAACTTCAATGTGAAAGTAAACCAGAAATAACCCAGATTAGCAAGTTTTATTATTTAGATTTCCTGATTCTTCACCTGTGACCTTGACAGTTGATACACACATTTTTTAAACGACCAATCAGAATTTGTTATTTTGAACATGTAAACATACAGGTTGTTGATAAACATGATTGAATTGGAGACAACTACATTTCAAGCACAAAATAACTTCTTTTAAATGAATCTATTCAATAGGGTCTCAATGCATGCCTAAACTAATTCTCATGACTTTTATGAACATTATAAAAGCACTCCATATATTTTTTCAGTAATTTATTTGTTCTCCTCTCCATTGATGTGCCTTTAACTTAAATCTTTGTTCAGGTTTAGCCCTTTGTTGTCTGAAAAGGTTGATTTGTGATTAACCTTTGTTCTCTTACGACTTTTGTTTGCAGTGTGTCCTTCTCTGTTTAAACAATTCTTCCCTGTTTATTAGCAATGAAAAAGAACGTTATAAAATAGGATTGCAGACATGGAAGTGATTGCAGTGGCAATTAATTATTCAAACAACATACTAAAATGGGAGGGAGATTTGTAACTACCTTATTCCATGACTTTATGTATAATTGGTTACAGGAAACCTGCAGGTTGAATGAAAGTAATAGTACACATAAAAAAAGAAATTTCTTTTTATGAGCAAATTTTCAGTTCATCAGAATAGTTTGTTATGGAAAGTGTTATTTGTTGACACTTTCCAATTGTTGTTTGCTGCTGCTTTTAATTATGATCTCTCACAAAATCTCAAACAAGTAAGTGGGTTAGAGTGGTCATATTCTATTCTCTTTGAAAGCCTTACAATGGTGGGACAATAAACCTGTTACATTCGACTAGTAAATTATTAAACCTTTAACTTTTATTCTTATCCCTTTCTTCATCATATATATATATTACTAAATTGCCCCCATTTCCTGGAGATGTACATATATTTGAATATATATAAAGATCAATAGATATTAAAAAAAATATATGTAAACAAGAACACAGATGAATGGCTAATTATAAATATTTACACAATTCTCGCCCCTGGGAGATAGATTCTCAGGGCATTATAGTTGACATTGTAGGTCCATTTCTAAATAAATAGACTTGAAAACAACAAACAGTATCCCAAGATATATATGCTTTTTCCATGATTATTCCCTACAGGAGCAAATTCTGAGGCTTTTTCAAAGCTTTAGAAACCATTGTGAGGAAAGGAAACATTGCTTGTAACTAGCAACTTCTCCTTTCAATGCAATGGATTTTACCTCAAATCACTACATGATTATTATTTTTAAAATACCTTATATCTGCCATCTACTGTTTCAATTTTTGACTGATCACACATTCCGATATTGGAGAAATGGGTTACCTCAACATATATTTTGTTATTGTCAAAACTGAAGGAGTTGATCCTCTGATAGCTTAGAATATTATTAGGAAGAGAAGGAACATCTCTACTTCTTAAAGCGTTGTTGTTTGTTTTTCAGTTTTACATCATTTTCAACCTGGGTCTGCATAGAAAGTGGTTAGAGTACTGAAGTTGAAGTTATAAGTCATTGCCTATCTTTATACAAACATCTTCTAAGCCCTTTGCAGCTGTGAACATTCGGAAACACTGTGACAAAAGGAGGGTCTTCTCCTTTCTTTAGTGACCATTGATAAGAATATCATCCTAGAAAATTTGCATGAGTGATTTGAAATCTTTGAAATACCTGGAATTGCTTTTGACTTACATTGGGAGCAAATTCTCAGTTTGTCAGTGATTTCAAATGTCATTTGCTACAAAGGCATTTAGTTTAATTCTACTTTAACGTTACTGTTGATATTTTCAGGAGGGTATGGCCCAAAACAAGATGAATGTTTTACACTGGCATTTAGTGGATGACCAATCCTTCCCATTCTACAGCAATGCTTTCCCTGATCTCAGTGCAAAGGTAAGTTGTATGTAGGAATTGCTTTGTGTAGCATAATGACTGCTTATTGGGGCTTTGCAATGGTTTTATGTGGTATCATTTCTGCTTACTATGGCCTTGCAACTGCTTGGTGTGGTATTAAGATGGTGTGATGTGACATTAAAATGGTTTTATATGGCACTTCTTAGTGTGACATCATGACTTCTTTTTGTGGCTTGACAATTGCTAAGTGTGGTACTACAATGGCTTAGTGTGGCATCATGATGGTTTAGTGTATAGTGGCTGCTTAGTGTGGTATAATGGCTGCTTAGTGTAGTATAATGGCTGCTTAGTGTGGTATAATGGCTGCTAAGGGTGGTATAATGGCTGCTTAGTGTGGTATAATGGCTGCTTAGTGTGGTATAATGGCTGCTTAGTGTGGTATAATGGCTGCTTAGTGTGGTATAATGGCTGCTTAGTGTGGTATAATGGCTGCTTAGTGTAGTATAATGGCTGCTTAGTGTGGTATAATGGCTGCTTAGTGTGGTATAATGGCTGCTTAGTGTAGTATAATGGCTGCTTAGTGTGGTTTAATGGCTGCTTAGTGTGGTATAATGGCTGCTTAGTGTGGTATAATGGCTGCTTAGTGTGGTATAATGGCTGCTTAGTGTGGCACCATGACTTATAAGTGTGGCACCATGACAACTTAGTATGACATTACAATACCTTAGTATGACATTACAACACCTTGGTGTGACATTTTTATGCCTAAGGGTAGCATGTGCAAGACATTAGTGATATAAGTTAAGGTTTCGTGGTTTTTCAAAAGCTAAAGATTGCATTTCATTTCCAAGTCTATTGCTTTGTAGCATTTCAAGCATTGAGTGTGCCATTTTGATGGCTTACAGTGACCTTGCAATTGTTTGGCATTTTAAGGGCTTCATTGTAAAGAACCTATGGTACTGTTGTACTTGGTCATTGATTTGAATTGACAAACATTCAAACCCAATTTACAGTAGTGCTCTTTCTTGTATGAGAGCAAAGATAGCTTTGTATAGACTAACTGCTGAATTAAGTATTGGATATAAAGAGATGGCTAGCATATGTGAAATGTCTTCCAGAAACAACAGATGAATAAGATAAATGTTTTGAAGCTTGATTAATTTTTATTACAAGGTCTGTTGCAAGTAAATACCTTTGGATGCACCATACAGTGACTTTTCAGCAGACGAGTTTTTTTTTCTTTTTCGTTGCCAATGCAGGATTCTCACAAGAAAAATATTTTTCTTACTTAACCCTTTAAGGTATAGAGATAAGGCTTATCAGTGACACTATAGGTATAAACCATCCGATTATCGAAGACCATTAACGCATACATAACTAGTCACCCTGGGTACCTATTTGCACAGGATTATCTCCGATAATTGTTATTGATTGGGGTACTGTTAATCAAACCTAAATTAATGCATTTTACATTCATCTAATAGATTTTTTCAAAGAATAAAAGACGACGAGAACAAAATTTCCTTTAAGTTGATGTTTTTTTTCTTTATTTAGTGATACATTCATATCAGGATTAAGTTGTAGAAAATTAAACAAACAATGAAAATGTATATTACGGCGTGAATTATACAAAATCAAAAGTAATAATATGACTTATGTGTTCTCCCTGAGAGATCCGTAATTTGTTTTCCGTTTGTCATCAATTGCAGGGAATTTTGTTGCCGAAAAATACCGTTCATGACTCGAGATACATACTTTGTCTTTGCATATTTCTCAACAAAGCTGAATCGTTTTACTTCAATTCCCATTCAAACCGTTTCCAAAATATGTAAAAGAATGTTTTTCAGCGCAATATTGCTTTGTAAAGGAGTTAAACCTAGTCCTTCTTATAAATGTAAAACAGTAAAAATCAACTCATTTTGGCAACGAAACATGCTTATATTTCCGTAAAATACGTGTCCATGGGTGATGAATTTACCAAAAGCTCGTAGTTGTAGTCAAAGTCGGAGGAATGATCTAATTTGCTTGTCCGTGAATTGGTAATATTTATCAACATTTCATCATCTTCAGGCTTAATAAAAACGATCAAATTACTGCTCTGAATCTACATTGATGTCCGACTTGCGATCGGAAACACCAAATTGGCTAAATATTTTAAAAAGGCCGTCTTTATAACGTCAATTATTTGACGGCTCGATTTTCAATCGCCTTTAAACTTTGAACAATAGCTCCGTGTCATAAACATCCTTTACAGGTCGCGTGCCGTATGCTCTGGTTTTAATTGGATAGTATTTTTAGAAATGTGTTAAGTTACTAAAGAATTGCATGAAATCCTTATCGAGTCTTTACAAATCGGCAGTGTTTTGATCTTTTATGACCGGAAGACTTCTCATTAAATAGTCTACGGGTCGCGTGCCCTATGTTCTTTTTAATTGGATAATATTTTTAGAAAAGTGTTAGTTTGTAAAAAATTGCAGGAAATCCTTATCAAGTCTTTACAAATCGGCATTGTTTTGATCTTTATGACAGGATATCGAAGGCCGCTTTCAGTTTTATTGGGGGTGGGTATTTCATTTTCCTTCATCTCAATCCCATAGCGTCTCTTTTAGAAGTGTGCCGCGTTACCACTATCAAAAGATTCGCTCTAGAGCAAAAGTTTAAACTTTGACCCCATGATTTTATCATCGTATATGAAAGAAAACATATTTGTTTAATAGGAAAATAAACTTTGGAGAAAATGACGTGTGTGTTTATTTTCGTAATTAAGGGTTGAAGTTGAATCAATTTTTCAGCTGTCAAAAAGCGTTCTATGCAGTAATCGATAGCCCGTCAAAATAGGTTTTATACGGTAATAGGTATACCGGCGAAAAGCGTTTTATGCGGTAATCGATAAGGCGGCGAACGGCGCTATATACCGTAAAGGGTTAATGATTGCTATCTGTTGTTGCGTTCAATTTGTACCTGTCAAATTAAACCTTGGTGGGCAACAGTGGTGCATTGTGGGTGACAGTGGTGCAGAGGTTGAGCATCAGCCTCTTGTATAGAGGGTCCCGGGTTTGAATCCCTGTCAGGCGAGGTGAATATTTCCTGGACGAGCCTTCAATTCGGCGCAAGTACTGGTTTAGTATCCAGGAAGCAGCCATGGAGAGCGAATTTGATAAGCTCAAAACTTCAATCACAATTTTAAACAAATAAGTTTAAACTATATCAAACCTTGGTGGGATTTTGGTTGAAAAGATGCTGTTTTATTTCATTATTTTAGGGTGCCTGAAATCTAACTGTGAATGTATGAATGTTTAGTTAACAACTTATTCATTTTGTAGGTATACAATTTGCCATTTCTTTCACCCATGCATAACTTCAGTGTATTAGATAATATATATCATATTTGTATTAAATAATAATTATATATCTTATATTATACATGTATGTGTATATGTATGTTGGTATGATGCAGCATCCCTATCTAGCCTTACATCAAAAGAAATTTTATTGTTGGAACAAAGTAAGAACATAAACAGACATTGAATTAAATGAAATAAAGAAATAAATTGAATACAGCAGAAAACTTGTTGACCAAGGAATCAATTGATAATTACCTCCAACATTTTATTTCGTCAAAATGGTAATAACAAATGATGAATTAAATATCAGTTTTCAGTATTTTTTTGATAGTTTGTGCTGATGTGTTCATTTTCAATTGGCAACAAATTTTCATTTGATGTAAATGGTCTATATAGTATTTTAACTATGTAATGTTGCAGACTCTTTACTAAACACAGCTAAGATAAGCCCAAGTTGGCACAGGCCTATGAGTTTTCAGGAAGATAGTGGTATTGACAGGTCAACCCATTACCTTCATTAAACTTCTGATAGAGCAAAAACATTGTGGAAAAAGGAACAATTTTTTCCAGAGTCGTCTTCAGCAAAGTGGTTAAATGTCGTTATTATTTGGTAAAAGGTTAGAAAAAAATATATATTTTTTTTATTATTATTATTTTTTTTTTCTAACTCTTATCTAACAAATTTGATTAAACAAACATTATGAAAACTGTCAGATCCAGGTAATCATAAGAGTTCTGGTAAAAAAGAAAGAGATCACTCAGACAGTGTTTCCTTTCTAACCAAAATTATCTATCCAGTCTGGATAATTATCTACCAGTTATTATCTCACTTAAGCTTTTATCTACCAGATCTTTCAAATAAGGGCAATAACAAACTGTGTTGTGGTGTAAATAGCTTAGAAAAGGTTGGTTACTCCACCTTTCCTATCATGTTTTTTCCTATTTGCTTTTAACCTTTAAGTATACTAGTAGTCCAATAGTACTAACAGATTTGTGCATTGACTTCTGTGAATTTGTTTTTGTATAATAACCTATATAGTACACCTAGCCTATTAAGGGCATTGTGTAAAAATATAACCCAACCTTATATAGGATTTTTTCACAGGTCGAAGTTGGAAGATCAATTTCTGTTGCAATTCTTTTTGTGATAAATGTCTTTTCTGGATTTGAACCTCATTGTAACAGCTCTGCTATTTCCACCCCTTCAAAGAATAACTGTCAGTACATTCTGAAAACTGAATTAAATGAATATTATCTTTTACAAAATGTAGCAATTTTCTGAAAAAGTTTGTTAGTGTCTCTAACAAAAAAATTGTCTGTTTTAGACGAATTTGGAAATTATTTTTGAAAAATGAGTTATCACTTTTACAAACAACCAAAATCAATGCTTAATTTTGATGAGGAAAGATAGTCAGAGTAGCCAACAGTTTAGGTCACAGGCCTGCCACCAATTTGCTTGGCGGCTGGCCTGGATCTGACCTGTTTGCATAAGCATGAGTTCCAGCACTTTGAGGGTTAGATTGATTGGAAAGGGTATCAACCAATTCTACTGTATTCAGATTTATTCAAAAATCTATCAATTGCAGACATTAAAAGATCTTACAAGTAATGGTTAACACTGATGGCAAAGCATACTTAACCAATATAAGACATATCACTTGTCATGACTTGTAGAATACCCTCCTATGGGCCAGGTTGCAAGTGAAATAAAGAAAAAGGAAGACAAAAAAGTAGACATTACAAAAAAAGATCTCACTGGCAAGATATAAAAAGTATGGCAATTGAAGTGGATTAATGTTATTAATCTTACCAATGCCATTTGGTGCAGTTTCTTAAAGAGTGTCTCTTAATTGCTTTCAAAATGGCTTTACTTAAAATTCAAACACAACCATTAATGACCTCGAGAGCACCAATGTTTATTGCATTTTACCCTTTCTTTGTGGTGTGTAAATTCAGCAGATTGAAATCATTGTCAATATAGCAGTCTTAGAAAAATTGATGTATTTAAAAGTATTCAATGTTCAAATTATTTCAGCAAAAGAGGAACTTGCTTGTCACATATAAATTCTCCATTTTAGAAAAATAGGGATAGGGGCCTGTATAACAAGATAGATTTATTACATTCCTGATATATATTTACTCTATTGTGCCTGTGTTTAAAAAAACTGCTATTAAATTTTAAAAATAATAAATGGTGAAACTGCCAACTGTTTATTTTCAAAGCATTATATCACATGTAACCTCACAATGTTGGTGCAGTTTTATAATCCTAGAACCTTTGATACATTCTGTATTAAAATTGATTTTTTTTTAATTATTGTTTCCTTTGAGGGTTCAGTTCAATACTATAGTAAGTGCTTCACTTACTATATTATTGCTTTGAACCCTAGATTTGTAAAAGATAAAATTACCAGACAAACACTTCCAATGATAGACACAAGTTAATCAAATCTGTCAAGGATGATAATTTGAATTCATCATTTCTTTCTGGCCATTCCAAGTTTTGGAATCAAAAGGTGATTGACATCATGCAAGATAAAAGGCACTTCCTTCAAACTCCTAAACACTTTTCTTTAAAAATGTCTACAAAATACTTCACAAAAGAAATGACATCTAGAAATGTATACAATTGTAATGTAAGATATTCCATAGTGCATCTGGGAAGATTGTGGAATAATGCACAAGTGTTGACGCATTTTGCATATTTCCACACGCTTCACAGATGTATGAAAGAATAAATATTTCTTTTAAGATTGTTAACCTTGGTAGAAGAGGATCTTTACAGATGTATGAAAGAATAAATATTTCTTTTAAGATTGTTAACCATGGTAGAAGAGGATCTTTACAGATGTATGAAAGAATAAATATTTCTTTTAAGATTGTTAACCTTGGTAGAAGAGGATCTTTACAGATGTATGAAAGAATAAATATTTCTTTTAAGATTGTTAACCTTGGTAGAAGAGGATCTTTACAGATGTATGAAAGAATAAATATTTCTTTTAAGATTGTTAACCATGGTAGAAGAGGATCTTTACAGATGTATGAAAGAATAAATATTTCTTTTAAGATTGTTAACCATGGTAGAAGAGGATCTTTACAGATGTATGAAAGAATCAATATTTCTTTTAAGATTGTTAACCATGGTAGAAGAGGATCTTTACAGATGTATGAAAGAATAAATATTTCTTTTAAGATTGTTAACCATGGTAGAAGAGGATCTTTACAGATGTATGAAAGAATAAATATTTCTTTTAAGATTGTTAACCATGGTAGAAGAGGATTAATGGCATTATTAGACAGGTTTTAAAAATCAACAGGTAGCACTTGTAGGCAATAGTATATGTCTATTTTATTTTGAACAGAATTCAAAATTATATATTATGACACCCCCAAAAAATAGCTTTTTACTTGATATTTGGTCACTCTTTTCTTTAAGCCATTCATTCCCCTTACCCATTTGGGATACTTAGAGCTAGTCCAAATTGAAAGTAATTGAAAACAACAGAAAACGATATTTTAGCAAAACCTTTTCTTTATGATATTATATAAAAATGGTTGTGATAAAAGAATTATTTGTTTGTCATGAGCATTAATTACCTTTTTGGTTTCTAAAGTCTTCTGCAGCGGATACAGATGATGAATTAATTAAATGGTTTACATTTTCCCTCATGTTTCATACATACAATTTACACAGCTGTTGAATATTTCAAAATTGGTTTCAAAGCTAAAGATATATTTAGAAAATGATATTTCTGTTCAAGCATACAAATATTGGAAAAAAATGACAAAGCACTTGTTTTTTGCGGGAATTTGTCAATGATGTCAATAAGTCAAGGTTGATTCATATTTATCTTTTTTTGATCACCAGGGAGCCTTCCATCCTACGTTTGTGTATATGCCAGAAGATATTGCCGCCATCATTGAGTTTGCACGTCTGCGGGGAATTAGAGTGGAACCGGAGTTTGACACACCTGGTAAGTTATACGCTGTATTGGTGAACAAACCTTAACATGCAAACACTATTAGCTGTCTTGTCATGACCAACACCCATCTCTTGATAACTTTGGGGGTCCTGCATGCCTCCCTCTCTTAACCCACTATGTCAAATATTTGGACTGTCCCAAAATGAAAGAGTTTGCAGAGCACTTTTCAAAATGCGATGAAATTGAAAAATGATCTTCTGATAGTGCAGAAAACATTGTGGAAAAAGGAAAAAATGCTCATAATGAGCAATTTCTCCTCTTTTCCACAATGTTCTCCAGAGTCGTCTGCACCAAAGTGGTTAAATGTCGTTACTGTTTGGTAATGGGCTGAAAGGTGTGCATCGCAACATCACTGAAATAATGTTGATGCAATGTAAAACCCTTATAGGCAGTCTGATTCATTATGGGTCATCATCTTTCATTATGAGTCATCATCTTTCATTATGGGTCATCATCTTTCATTATGGGTCATCATCTTTCATTATGGGTCATCATCTTTCATTATGGGTCATCATCTTTCATTATGGGTCATCATCTTTCATTATGGGTCATCATCTTTCATTATGGGTCATCATCTTTCATTATGGGTCATCATCTTTCATTATGGTCATCATCTTTCATTATGGGTCATCATCTTTCATTATGGGTCATCATCTTTCATTATGGGTCATCATCTTTCATTATGGGTCATCATCTTTCATTATGGGTCATCATCTTTCATTATGGGTCATCAGCTTTCATTATGGGTCATCATCTTTCATTATGGGTCATCATCTTTCATTATGGGTCATCATCTTTCATTATGGGTCATCATCTTTCATTATGGGTCATCATCTTTCATTTTCATTATGGGTCATCATCTTTCATTATGTCATGCGAAGCAACATCACTGAAATGATGTTGACACGATGATAACCTGATATAGATTGTAGATAGATGAGTTACTTTTCCAGGTCACACCTATTCCTGGGGCCTCAGTAGACCGGACATCCTGACCCAGTGTTATCAGGGAGAGAGGCCCGTTGAGGGGTATTTGGGCCCCATGGACCCCAGTAAGAACGAGACATTCAGGTTCCTCAAAACATTCTTTAAGGATGTGATGTCGACGTTTAAAGATGAGTACCTCCATCTGGGTGGAGATGAGGTGCCCATGACCTGCTGGTAGGTGATTTTGTATCAGGCTGTCTTATTTCTTCCAAGTTCTGGGCTTAGCTGGTTGCAAGACCACTTATGAACTGTCTTGTTTTATTTCAAAATTAAGAGTAACAATAGCAAGTCCAACTAAGAACTGTCTGGTTTTTTCCCAATACTGAACAACAATAGCTTAGTTAATAGCAAGTTCAACTAAGAACTGACTGATTGCTTTCAAACTCTGAACAACAATAGCTTAGTTAATAGCAATTTCAACTAAGAATGGTCTGATTTCTTCATTTGAACATCAAAAGCTCAAGTTCAACTAAGAACTCGAATTTCTTCCAAGTTCTGAACAACAATAGATTAGTTAATAGAACACACAAGTCCTGGACTCTAGACCCCAGCTTGACCTTTATTCTCCGACGCTACATGAAACCGTGCTTTTTTCTGGTTTCATCTTTGTTAAATTGGGAATGTCGTTATTGGTTTGGTAAAAATTATATGCTGTACAGGTTAAAATATACCAGAGTATGGACAGGTGCACTGACTGCTGCAATTTGTCTGAAATACTAAAGGACAAAAAGTCACATTGCATATATCTTAAAAGAAATACTCTTCCCCTTATACATCCCTTTATTTCATATACATGTAGTCTTTGTCATTATATCTTCAATTGACGAATCAAGAAACAATTGTTATCGCAAAGAAATTACTAGAATAGAAAATTTCTTCTTTTCATATTCAGTCATGATAGTTTTCAACTAAATGTTTATAGAGATACTAGAAATTGTAGCTCTTCATGCTTTAGACTGGGAGTCCATAGATAATAAGATACATTCTTCTTGTAAATGCACAAACAAGAAAAGGTTTAGATTTTCTAGTATGTAGTGACTTTCAGTTTTGACCTGATCATTGTATCATCACTAACAACTTTATTGTAAGAATTAATTTTAGCATCTTATCATGAATATTTTGTTACTGTTTATGTAATCATCATTGAATTCATTATTTATTTCTCGATGACTTTCATTACCCATGTCCATTCCCAATTTCCCATTGTAGGCAGTCTAACCCAGAGGTGATGAAGTTTCTTGCCAAATTAGAAGGAAGAAAATCAGAGAGTCCTGCAGATGATCCTTACTACTATAGTTATGATATCAGGAAGGTGCTGGAGTATTATGTTAACAGGTAGGACTGCTGTTAGTATATATCAGAAAGGTGCTCGAGTATTATGTTAACAGGTAGGACTGCTGTTAGTTTAAATCAGGAAGGTGCTGGAGTATTATGTTAACAGGTAGGACTGCTGTTAGTATATATCAGAAAGGTGCTCGAGTATTATGTTAACAGGTAGGACTGCTGTTAGTTAAAATCAGGAAGGTGCTGGAGTATTATGTTAACAGGTAGGACTGCTGTTAGTATATATCAGGAAGGTGCTGGAGTATTATGTTAACAGGTAGGACTGCTGTTAGTATATATCAGAAAGGTGCTCGAGTATTATGTTAACAGGTAGGACTGCTGTTAGTATATATCAGGAAGGTGCTCGAGTATTATGTTAACAGGTAGGACTGCTGTTAGTATATATCAGGAAGGTGCTCGAGTATTATGTTAACAGGTAGGACTGCTGTTAGTATGATATCAGGAAGGTGCTCGAGTATTATGTTAACAGGTAGGACTGCTGTTAGTATATATCAGGAAGGTGCTCGAGTATTATGTTAACAGGTAGGACTGCTGTTAGTATATATCAGGAAGGTGCTCGAGTATTATGTTAACAGGTAGGACTGCTGTTAGTATATATCAGGAAGGTGCTGGAGTATTATGTTAACAGGTAGGACTGCTGTTAGTATATATCAGGAAGGTGCTCGAGTATTATGTTAACAGGTAGGACTGCTGTTAGTATGATATCAGGAAGGTGCTCGAGGACTGCTGTTATTATGTTAACAGGTAGGACTGCTGTTAGTATATATCAGGAAGGTGCTCGAGTATTATGTTAACAGGTAGGACTGCTGTTAGTATATATCAGAAAGGTGCTCGAGTATTATGTTAACAGGTAGGACTGCTGTTAGTATCAGGAAGGTGCTGGAGTATTATGTTAACAGGTAGGACTGCTGTTAGTATATATCAGAAAGGTGCTCGAGTATTATGTTAACAGGTAGGACTGCTGTTAGTAAAAATCAGGAAGGTGCTCGAGTATTATGTTAACAGGTAGGACTGCTGTTAGTATATATCAGAAAGGTGCTCGAGTATTATGTTAACAGGTAGGACTGCTGTTAGTATATATCAGAAAGGTGCTCGAGTATTATGTTAACAGGTAGGACTGCTGTTAGTATAAATCCTATGTCACTTAATATCTCATTCTTCTTTTCGTTTGCAATAGCCAGAAATACATGATGCTGTGGTCTATTAGAGAGTGCCATTTGCTTTCTTGGGAAAAAGAGAATGATCTCTTTCCTATAAAAAGAAGCCAAAGTTTTTTTTTATTATTATTCTTTCTTGATTAGCGCTAATAATGGTTGATTATATAAAAGAGTGATATGAAAGGTAGTTTGTAATCGTTGACAATGATTAAGTTACCTCTGATGTAAGAAGATTTGTTATTGAAACACAATGGAAACATTCATGAAGAATTATACCACTGTACAAAAAAACTGCTGTATGCGCAAACCAAATGAAACATTTTGATAATTATGCATAGCACAACTGGAATTCCCCTTTTAATGACCTGGTCTATAATAAGAAGGGTTCTAATCTACCAAGAAATAGATATTTTTGTATTTCGAGAAAAGCTGAACACATTTAAACAAAAAAGATTTAATGGTTTTACTGGAAATATCTTCATTTGCAATATTCATTGTCTTTCTCCCTCTACTGATTGTATTCTCATGAGTATTTATTGGATCAAGGGTTGATGTTTAACTCTTTTGTAGGTTAATAGGAGACCTAAAGAGTCTTGCCACAAAGAGAGCGAATGGTATCCGGTTTGTATTCTGGCAGGAAATCATGAATAATAATGTACAGGTAAGGAACTATTCTCAACATGTTGTTTTCCTTTTTCTTTCTTTAAAGGATCTTTCTCACATAAGAGAAAGTCAAACTTAAATGGCATTGAAACAATTTGTTGGTTGATATACAATTAAAAGGAGTTATTGAAAGCATAATAAATTCAGGAAGCATCAATTTATCTAAGTATGTACAGTTTATATGCTGTAGATCTCAAAAGTCTGTCGTCCGTCGTCAACAATTCCTTTAAACATCTTCTCCTCCTAAACCATTAAGCCAATCTCAACCAAACTTCACAGGAATGTCCCTTGGGTGATGCTCTTGTTGAAGTTGTTCAAAGAAATTGATTCCATGCAGAACTTTGGTTGCCGTGGCATGAAAAAGGGGGAATTTCTGCAATTTTTAAAAAATCTTCTTGTCTGAAACTATTGGTCAGAATTCAAAATGTTTTCACAGGTGTGTTCTTTGGGGGCCTCTTTTCAATAGTTATTCAAAGAATTTTGATATCTTGAAAAACATGGCCTCCAGGCTGCGTTGAACTTTGAACGCTTTTGTTTTCATTATATACAGGTATGGTAAAATTCATACCTTTCCAACCATCTCTTTATCCAAAACCTCTGGGCCAATTTCAATGAGATATCATATGAAGCTTCCCTAGTTGGAGGGGAGAAAGATTTGTCAAAAAAAAAATAAGTCATGTGACCAGAATGGTTGCCATGCCTATATTTGGTAAAAACCATGAATAAATCTTCTTGTCAAATACCACTGGTCAGATTTCAAAATAATTTTACAAGAATGTTCTTTGGGGTCCTTCTGTAAAGATTGTTAAAAAAAATTAGATATCTCGAAAAAAATGGCCACCAGGGTGTGTTGAAATATGAACCTGTTTGCATTTCCACTTTAAACATGTATGGTAGAATTTCTAACAAAATACATCAATATAAATTTGGATGTCCAAATATGCCAAAATGATTACAACAAAATGGCAACAATAGATCATACTGGCCAAACGTGCAGGCTGATCTTCATACATACAATCTGTAAAAGTAAAATATTCAGTTTCCACATTGTAAGAATTATGTACCATTTTAATGTCCCTCATCAAGCATACAGTGTCAAACCTGTGAAATTGGAATAAAAAAAAAAGGTCAGTGCATAGAAGCACAAGAAACTCTGTGTAAAAGTTAGAAGTAATGTTTCTAACTATTCTTCAAATAGGTGGTGATCACAGGTGAGCGGTTCTAGGGCCATTATGGCCCTCTTGTTGTTATTTTTGGTTTAACAATTATGGTATCCCCATTTCAGAACAAAGTTTTGTTATGAATGTATATGTTCCAAATCATGTTAACTGATGTTTGTTTCAGCTTCCAAATGACACGATCATCCATGTATGGCAGGGTGGAATGGACGACGTCCAGAGAGCCACGTCCCTTGGTCTGAACGTGATCTACTCAACATGCTGGTACCTTGACCAGGTGGAGTACGGGACAAAGTGGTCCAAATATTACCAGTGTGATCCCGCAGATATGACATATGGTAAGTAGTATTGGTATAGCCCGTTTGATACAAGATGTCTGATTAGTCAATTGTACCTAGTTGTGATGAAGGGTACTTGCAGTTTAACATATGAACTGTCCAAATTTAAACCAATAGCAGAAAACAATTATCTATTCATCATGAACAAATACGAAGAGGAGACATCAAACAAATGACAAATTTCAATATCTTTATTTGAAAGTTGCTGAAAACTCTTTGTCATTGAAGTGTAATGAAAGATAGTGCCTTTAAGCACTTTGTTGAAAAACTTATTTATTAAGAGTCTATGGAATGCTATCTGACGCACATTGTTAGCATCACATGATTCAAATAGTGGGATCCGTTGTCAAGTAGTAGTGCTAGACTTTGGAACAGAGGGTCATGGGTTTGAATCCCAGCCTGGTCATCGGAATTTTTCTGAGCTAAAAATGCATCCCATGTTGCTCCTCTCCACCCAGGTGTATAAATGGGTACCTGTGAAGGAATAAACCAATATGCCATGGCTGCATTTGTGCCATATGTAAACAGCCTGTTTATCACCCAGTGATCGGGGAGATAATTGTTAAAGTTGCCTGAATATGCCTAGCATAGATATGAGACTATAAACCCTACCTTTACCTTGTCTTTAAATGTTGACCTTTAAAGCCTGATTGTGTATAATTTTGGTTTCAGGTTATACAATAGATGAAAGCAAGGTTCTGGGAGGAGAGACTTGTCTGTGGGCAGAATACATAGAAAACGAGAATGCAATGACCCTTTTATGGTAAACATGTATTTTGTGTAAGGGAATGAATTTTCAATATCACTATAAGCCTATTATTACCTCAAGCACCTTAGTTCATTAAAAAAAACATTACGACAAAAAGACAACTTGTTTTTGACTAAATTTGGGTGAAATTGTCAAAAATGTTTTTCTCTGTAAGTTTTAAGGTTAGAATGATATTGTTTGAGTTATAGTCCTTGCAATAATATCTATTTTCACTCAAAACTCTAACCACCAAGGGGAACATTATGGACATAGGTATTCTCTTGTCTTTGATTATTTTGAAAAGTAACATACTTTCATCAATAAATAGACTGTGAAACAAAGAAATTTGACAGAAGTATTACCCAAAGAAACTGCATGATTGATTAACATATTAATCTCCAAGGCTGTTTTGTACTTGTTTAAACTGTAGGGCACAGCAGGTTATAGGCATGAATAAATGCTTTTGTTACATTGGATCTCTACTGCAGACATGTCATAGTGAGTCAAGGATGAGTAAAGGGGATAAACGTTTTGCAAATAAAAGAGTCAAGGCAGATTTAATATGCTAGTGCCTTCAATGAAATTTGTGAAATTCAGAGTTATGTTTCTAATCTATGATATTATTATGTTTTAACCAGTTTAAAATATAATTTAGGCCAAGAGCATCAGCTGCTGCTGAGAGGTTGTGGAGCCATAAAGATGTGAAGGACTTGGACACTGCAGCCGCCAGACTTCAGGAACATAGGTGTCGCATGTTAAGGTAATAATCTCTCATGCTGCGTGGTGCATTGTTTAAGGTGTAGAACTTGTGACACAGGGTCCTGGGTTCAATTCTGGCTAGTGGCCCATGGATATTTCATGGAAGTGTCTTTGGGGAAGAAACTGCAAAGCCCTGCCTGGCACTGATTAAATTCATTAAAGAAAAGAGTAATCAATAAATAACTGAATTACTGTTGATGCAGTGTTTAACCCCATATAAACAAACAAACAACTCTCTCATGATGAAAGTCACTGAAATTGATATTTTGCCTGTTCCAGAAATTGAAAACAATGGCAGATGATAATAATGATAGTGTATGTTGTATAACACTCACCTTTTTGGTTTGGAAAAAAAACATTGAGACAAACTAAGAAGTCACTATGGACAACTTCTTCTATTGTCACTACTGTTTCTAGAGCTTGTAGCTTCTATATGTTGTATATCTAGAGAAAAAAGACAAATGTGTTTGTTGATTGATTGTTCTCAAATTATTGCTTTCTTTGTTAACTTTACTTTTACATTTACACTAATTCAATTTTACTCCGCATTATGTTAGTCTCAACAAGCCAATATCCTACTAGTGACCTTTAAAAGACAACATTTAACCAACTGATGAAAGAAGTAAACAAAATTTAGGAAATAAATTATTCAGTTTTACAATTCATATTGAAAATGCTGTGACCAAAGTAAGTTTGATTGAGTCTTTTTTGCTAATATTTGTGCTGGAAAATCATTTAAGGTAACTCTTTTCCACCTGTAGATGACATTAATTTTAACTTGAAGCAGACGACTTTAGAAAAGCTTTGTAAACATGTGAAAACCCTTTCAGTTCTGCGATTGTTATATGGTAATTGATTGAAAAGCATTGTGGCAAAAGGAGAAAATGCTTGTCACAAGCAATTTTTCCTTTTGCCACAATGCTTTTAGAAAATTGTTTGCTGCAAGGCGCAAAAATAGGGCGGCAGTTGGTAATGTGTCATAAAAGTCATTCATTTTTTAAAAAAAACATAAGATGTTCTAAAAATGATATAAAAGGCTAAGTGTAATGCATTAATTGAAGTAACAAAGCTGGAAGTAGTCAGAAACAGTACATATCAAGACTTGTCATCTGGTATACATTACAGTCGGGGGCTGGGTGTTGGCCAGATTAGCGGACCTGACTACTGTCTGAAGCGTGGCAAGCGTAGATGGCAGTTCAACGAGACCAACGTCAACTGTACACAGTGTGGCTCCTACAACGAGAACAGTCGCGTTGAGGTAGAGAAAATTAAAGTGGAATTTGAACAAAAGGGTGGCCATATCTCAGACTGCTCTCAGGTATTGCATAGCGGGTTCTTATAGAGTGTAAGATCAACTGAAACATACACCATGTACCCTACTAAAACATTGACTTTTGTTTGCTGTGTATAGTAACACATTTCATACTGCACACACAACTTATTATTTGTATGTTTAATAGTGTATAGTTTTTGTATCACTCAATACCTTTCTCCTGATTAGCATGAATATCGATTAGTATTATTAGAAAATATATTGCATTTTGATCTATTGACATCGAAATCAATGGAAAATTCTGACTACATAGGTTATGATGCTATCATTATTTTCTTTTTTAAAATAAAAAGTACTGTCATATAAACAATTGTTTCATTTTGAAGCAAATTACTTTAAGAATCAATTGTGTTTTTGCTGAAGACAACAAGTCGCAAAGCAAAGATTATTTTCTTGACTCCTAGTTTTTATCTTATTTCACATGTTATTTACTATATTTCACTCTAGAATCTCCTTTTTCTTACTTTATTGTTGTCGTCCAGAGAAGCTTTGAATATGAGCAGCTTTCAAACTGTTAAATCTCTATCTTCATATCAGATTTTGTTCATTGCCAGAAATGCCAGAAACAGCAGATGTTGATAATTAAAGATTAAAAGCTATCATGACAAAAACGGAAATGATTCATGAGAGTTATTTCTTTCTCTGAAAAGTTTGTCAGTGTGTTAAAAAAAAAATGAACTATCCTTTTAAGAATGTATTTGATAGCACATTAACTCACTTACTAATAGGGCTGGAATAATATTTTTTTTATTGCCTGTAAAATCAACTTCTCTCTTTCCAACAATGAATTTGAAAGTGTCATATGCAAGAATTGGTTGATTGATAAAGGGTTGATTGTCTGTTTGTAGATCTGTTTTGAAAGTTGTTTTCAAGCTGTAACACTGTCTCATTTATCTTGTACATGGAGCATTTAAACTTCAGACAACATACACAAATTTTCATGTTTTATGCTTAAGATATAATTAATATTTCAAAACAAAAAAGACCAGAGGATGAGTTATAACATTTGTTTTAGGACAACAAAACAAAATGTGATATATTCAACCTATTTATGCTGTAAATGCTTGGTTCTACACACATAGAGCTGTGTATTTTAAACATTGTACCAAAGAGAGAAATTGCTTGATACACCAGATTAAAACATGAATTGGTGTGATTAGTTTACTTGAAATCTCTCTTTTTACCTCTGCCTCTCTATCTCTCCCATGCTCTACTGGTGATAATTATACCGCTGTAGCAATGACTCTTTAGAATAGTATTTGCCTTTCTACCAACACTGAAACTTCTGTCACTTCTCTTCAGTGGCTTAGATATGGAGATGTTTCGGAGTTCTATCTAACAGACTATTTTTAAAAACTATATGATTAATCCTAACATGTTGTTACTTATTAGGATTGTCTCTATAAATATCCCTAACATAGGGTTTGGAGGAAAATAAAAGAAGTACACAACAAAAATACATCTCTTAGCTAGATCTCTGTTATTCCTATAAACAATGAATTTAACTAAACCTAGATATGTTTTAAAGGAACTATACCACAGACTGAGCTTTTATCTTATTAAAGAAAGAAACACCTTTTTAAGGGATAAATGATTTATGAAATCAGATGAAACTAGATAATTGATATTCTCAATCTAGTTTATAACCATACTGTACAGATGTGGTATATTGTAGATATAGGTACCCATTGTAATGGATTATTTCATTAACATTGATCTTATCTTAAAACTTACCATAGAAACCCATTGTAATGGATTATTTCATTAACATTGATCTTATCTTAGAATTAAACATAGGTACCCATTGTAATGGATTATTTCATTAACATTGATCTTATCTTAAAACTTACCATAGGAACCCATTGTAATGGATTATTTCATTAACATTGATCTTATCTTAGAATTAAACATAGGTACCAATTGTAATGGATTATTTCATTAACATTGATCTTATCTTAGAATTAAACATAGGTACCAATTGTAATGGATTATTTCATTAACATTGATCTTATCTTAGAATTAAACATAGGTACCCATTGTAATGGATTATTTCATTAACATTGATCTTATCTTAGAATTAAACATAGGAACCCATTGTAATGGACTATTTCATTAACATTGATCTTATCTTAAAATTAAACATAGGTAAGCAGCAGTATCTTTAGATACCTACATCGTGTTGATGTATGCAAATGTTTTTTCATATGTTAATCAGTTATGCAAAAATTTTAGAAAGGGTAAGGGAATCAGACTCAAAAATAGGATGACACTCTAAATATATTTCATATGGTGTTATAAAGTTGTCTCCTCATGAAATGTCACATCTTTAAATAATCTGAGGTTTTGAAGATCTGACGCCAGCAAAATCTTATTTATTTACTTTTTTGTTTGGTGACAAGTATTGTTAAAAACGCCTTTAGAAAGGTTAATAACAGAACACAGTCTGTGGGATGGTCACTTTGACAGCTTGATCAATTGTTCTGAGCCATTTATACATATATCTGTAGTTATAGCAAGGGGAAGTATCTTCAGAGAGAACTTTTCTTCTTTGTCTCTCTCATATCAACAAATATTATTAGAACATTTCAGGGTATGTAGATAGAAGGTAAACTGTGAGATTTTTAATCATTGGCTCTTAAACGGTTTTCCATTTTTGATTCATGAAGTTATGGTGTGTTTTTTTAATTTGCTTTCAAATGAAACTTTTTGTTGTTTTCTTTGATAGGGGATTAGCTGGTACTTTAATTTGAGTTCTTTTGATTTAAATTTTGTACATTTGTTATCAGTAATAGTATTCCCCGGCATAGAGAATATATGATAATTAGTTTGTTTTATTAAAGTTACACTATTTTAACAGTTTTTCAGTCATATTGCAGTGGTCATCGCAATTATTAATGCATTTGATATTTTGTTCCAATTGTTTATCAATCTTTATTTCAATATGCTGACTGCTTTCCCATATGGACATGATTGATCACTGGTGAGAGAAAAATAGATCATGTCACATTTACTTATTTTTTAAGTCAGAAAGACTTCTAATAAGTAACTCAGAATATTGGCTGATCTAGGTCTCAAAGTAAGACCTCTATATAACAAGACTAAATTGAGTCATTAAAAGCACTTTCTCAGAAGACATAATATGGAAAAAATTACATACAAGACAATTGGTTAAGATTTCTTTATACTTCTCTTTTAACATTCCCCATGCTAAGCATGGTTTTAACCAATTCCCGTTGTAGAAGTTTGTAGATGGACCTAAATGATGTCATTTCACCAGTTTGTTGTGGATGACTCTTGAAAACGTTGTGGAAAAAGGAGGAATTGCTATTAATGAGCAATTTCCCTTTTTCCCACAATGTTTTCTGCCCTATCAGAAGATAATTTTTCAATTTCAACACATTTTGATATGTCTACTGCAAACTCTTTCAATTTGGGACTGTTGAAAATTTGGCGTTTGGTAAAAGGTTAAAACAGATCTGTCAAGAGTTTTCACTTTTCAGGCCAAAATGATTGGAACAATTAGGATTTATTATTTTATTTTCATAAAGAACATTAATTTACAGCTTTATTTAGTTGACAGTTTTCAGAACCGCTATACAATACCTGTGTAGAGTCTGGGTTTTCAGTTTTATTTTCACCCTTTCTGACTTAATGAAACTCAACTCTTCCTTTATATTGATTTTTAATTACATGTCAAGGGTTCAATGCAAGACTATAGTTAGTCCTTCACACTGAAACACTTATTTGCATGGAACCCTTGACCCCTCTTTGATGCTTCTGTTGCTTAAGGTAAAATACCCATAATCCGCCATTTTGAAACATTGTCTTTCCTGGATTACTTCAGTTGTTTTCGGTATCCATAGTTCTTAGCTGGTACTATTCATATTCTAATTCATAACAAATAACTATGGGGCAAAATGAGAGGTGTGCTGCACATGCGTAAAATCAGTGTGCTTAGCGCATCCAATTTAAGTTAAACGGAATAGTTCAGGCCTCGACGGATGTATAAGGAGAATGACCCAAGTAATCCAACCAAAGAAATTGTCTCAAAATGGCAGATTATGGGTATTCTACATTAAACTTTAAGAAATCGCCATGACAAAAAGATAACTTGCTCACAATGGATATTAGCAAATATTAAGAAAAAGATTTGTGTGCTTCTTTGTTGTCTGCTGTTACTTCAATTTGAAAATAATGTCACAAGTTAATTGTCCTCTGTTGTTTTTGTTTCTTCCCTGCCTTCATGAAAGGTTCTCCATGTTTTCCATATAAGGTTATTCCTGGTTAAGGTATCAAAGACAAAATCCACTCTTCCTCAGTTACCATTTCTTTAGGACCTTCAAAATCTTTCCTTTGTTTAGTTTGTTACACACACTCCTTTGTTTCTTTAGGTTTTTTTTGACCTTTCCCTGTTAGTTTTTTTTTTTCACTCCCTCCAAAACCATTGCCCTATGTTGTCCCAAACTTTCCATTTTACACACCCACACACACACATAAAGGGTTCACTAAAAGACGGAAGTAACTCCTTCACAAATGTGGAAGACTTACTACAGTTTTGAAGTGAACCTTTGATATACAGTCATTGCAAGACTGCAGTAAGTCCTTAATGTTTGTAAAGGAGTTGCAGGTTTTTCTCCTTGACCCCTTGATTTATGCAAATTTTGCGGACATTTGGCCCTTATATATGGTATTGTGAATGGAAAATGATGGTTTCTAGCGTTCATATTAAGGAATTTGGGGCACATTAATTATATAAGTTTGGGGTCAAGGAAAATGCTGGATTTACAAGTCATGCACTTTAAACTTGCTATGTGTTTGATACATTTGTAGCTGACGATATATGAGAATGCTACTACATTTAGTGATATGCAGTTTCTTTGGGTTTTTTCCAGAAACATGCTCAAGATTCTGACTTCTGATGCGTTATTATTTTATCAGTATAGGTTTCAACTCTTATGTCACAGCACCTTACTTTCCCACATTTATTCAGAATTACTTAAGAAACCAATGTGACAAAAGAACACATTTTTCCAAATGATAATATTTGTCCTTGGTAACATTGATTTCTACAAAATATCATGTAGAAGAAGTTTTATCTTAGGTTTTATTTGTCTTATAATGATACTCAATTTTGACCAGTCACTAATTATGAAATGGGGGAATAACCTATGACATGCATTTATAAATACTTTTTATTGCACCTGCTGCAATTTTTCCTTAGGCTACTCTGATTTTTACCCAATATGTAAGAGAAAATTAGTTTTTGATTTTAGTTTTTTATTCTTCCTCAAGTTGGTGTCATTTTGAAATTAATTTTCACCAGATAAACAAATCCATATGAGGTTAAAACAAGAAGACTCAGCTTGACTATATATTTGCCATAGGTTATGGATTTACCACTGAAATGTTGATAGTTAAGCAACAGCTTAATTACTCTCTTTTTCTGAAAAATCTACCAAAACACCTTGAAATATCTGTTGATTAAGGATCATACTTCACAATGACATGGTTAGCAGCTTTTAGAAGTAAGCAAGTCTCAGACTTTGTATAAAATAGATACTTTGCTTATTTACCTTTAGCACAAACTCACCCATAGTTTAAGGAACTGTTGTCATGAAAAACGCAAATTGTCTTTTACAGTGTCTACAGAAATGATAGCATTTGTTGATAGTGTAGAGAAAATTACAAAGAAAATAACATACGGTGTTGCTGTAACACATTTAAAGTTTCTAAATCAGTGGTATAAACTTTTTAAGAGATCCTATGATTTGTAGAACATCATAATCTGCTGATGGTTGAGCTAAAACCAAACAAAGCAGTTTGTAAAATTTGTTTAAGTTCAAAATACATGTGAAATGATTATTCAATAATTTGTAATGTATTCTATTGTAACTCTTGTATCGATGTTAAACACATACACAATGAAATTCAAAATTGGAGCCTTCAGCTAGGCCCCCTTTTCCCTTATATATATGTACTATAAATAGATTTTTATTCCATTATAGGCTGTCGTTCAAGCTGGAGGTCAGATGACAATTGTTCTCCTGATAATTGTGGTCATCGCCGTGGTGATTACCCTCAAGGTCACCAAGCAGAAGATCCAGCATGTTCGATTGTGTCGCAATAAGACGATTCTACTGGTGTTTGTGACACTTATTCTCGTCTATTTCATGTGCTATACTTCAATCTGGATGCAAGCTATGCAGTTCAAGGGATCCATTGAGAAACGAACCAGTTCAAATTTTCCAAAAGGGAGCTGAATTATTTATTGATATTTATGGAACATTCTTGGACTGGTGTTTCTAGGTCGCGATGTAAGACTGCAGTTAGATCTGCATTTATCCTTGATAAACAAATATATCATAGAAAACATGTCTGAATGTATATGCATAGATAATTGTCTGAGATATATGAAATACAATGTATAGAAAATCTGGCTTATTGCATATGCATAGATTGTTGACACTGACATATGATATGTCGAAGTTGATTTATCAAATACAATGTGCGTATATTGCTACCCCATTGCTGAGGGCAGTTTTTACAAGTTTTGTCCATATTATGTTATATAGATCTTTTGTTTAGAAGAAACTCCAGGTACATTGAAAAGTATTACCTTTGGTACACACAGAGTTGTAAGATATGACTATCATTTAAGTATGTTTAGTAATCAACGTAAGATGATAACTTCTTTCATTTATCACTTGAGGACAATAAAATCAATGTTTATTCAGATTTTTAACTATATTGTATATTTACACCGATAAATGTTAGCAATATGTTTTAGCCAGATACGATTTTGCTGGTTTTTAACCTATAAGGGGTCAATGCAAGACATTTGTGAAGGACTTACTATAGTCGTGCATTGAACCCACACTATTGTTTTATGTCAAAGTGTTTTCAAAAAACAATTTTTATCAGGCCATTAAATATCATCTACATATCATAGAATGTTGTAGACATTATTTGTTATAGCGCAGCTATCTGGCTGCCATGTAATTTAATCATTGTATACACACTTTTTCCCCGATTCAGGCAATTGTTTATGCATTTGCAGCAGAAATCTTTCAAAAATTTCATGACAAAAGAAGGATTTGCTCATAAAGAGGAATTTCCTCATTAATTACAATGGTTAAATTTTTCTTTTAAAAGACTTTCCTGTTTACTATATCATTTACATTATTGAATATCAGAGAATCTTTGGTTTGAGTAAGAGGAGCTGAGTATTTGATATGTAAAACAAGAAAACATGGGCTTTATCTACTCTCGTCTTATAGATAGTGTAGCTGTGTTTATTCATGATTTTTGCATTCATACATGGATCTTTGTTCCTACTTTGTGGATTGTTTTAAATTCTGTACCTCAATTTGAACTTGACATATGTTTAATATATGTTTATAAAGGTTTGAATTAGAAAAGGTTAATACAGGGTTCCATTCTGTCCTTGATATTTTCAGCAAACGCATTTGGAAAATATTGAATTGAGTTGAGAATCTGTACCATGTTTATAATTGGTTAGAATTCTACTTCCACCAATGTTACTGTTTAATATATGTTTTCAGGATTTTGAGAGTTATTCTATAATTATGGATAGCAGGTGACTATAACATAAGCTAGAATTTACATTTTGCTGCTTCTTGAATCTATTTCAGCATAATATATCTAAATTTTAAGACACTAGATTGTTTTATTTAGATCTAGATTTTAATATTTAACCTAAATTTTGTACTTGTATTGAGTAGATTTTTAATGAAAGCATTGGGTGGTCCAATATTGGGTGGTCCAATATTGGGTGGTCTAATATTGGGTGGTCCAAATATTTATATCATAAATCCTTTTTAATAAGAGGAACTTTTCTTAATATTTTTGAAGCATCATCAAAGTGAGCATCTTAAAGAGTATTGGGCTTCCCTATTTCTTTCTACATTTTAAGGCATTTAATTCAGAAATGAGACAATCATATAAGTTTCACACAAGCCAGACGTAGAAGAGTATTTCCTTTGCTTACTGTTTGATGTCTTCTCTAATCCCTATATTGTTGGTACACATTACTCTTATTATTAGTTTCCACAATGAAGTGTTTACTAATTAGTTCCTGGAAATATTGAATACAGAAGACTATTTTACAACCAATGAAATGTACCAGTCACTTTGATATTTTGATTTCAGTTGATCTTGTTTGAAACAAACATTCTTGAACATTTTTTTTTCATAAATAGTTTCCTTAGTTTGAGGCTATATTAATCCAGGAAGCCAGTCATTCAGTAAGTTCCTTCTAGACCTTTCTGAATGAGTGGTGTCCACATTATTGCTTTACTAATAGCCAAATTTTTGACTGTCCCAAATTGAAAGAGCTTGCAGACGACTTTCCAAAATGTGATGAAGTTAAAAAATAATCTTCTGATAAGGCATAAAACATTGTAAGAAAAGGAGAAATTGCTTGTTAAGAGCAATTTCTCCTTTTCCCAACATGTTTTCCAGAGTCAACTGCAACAAAGTGGTAAAATGGTGTTATTGTTTGGTAATGGGTTACGCTGTTATTTGTCTTATATACCATTATTCTGTCTCCTTTTACTTTTGGTGGCTCTATACAAGATTGACTGGTTTTTTAACTGATTTTGATTGATCCATCAGTCCTTAATTTTGTTAGGGATAATTAGTAAAGATATACATTTTGATAGGGATAATTAGTAAAGATAATCATTATTGTAAATATTAGTGCTTTTTATAGTTTTGTTTTCATTTTGTTTTACATTTTTGCCCATAAAGTTACATCATAAATGAATGTGCACTTATATAACTCCTTAGCCCATTACCAAACAATAACGACATTTGACTAGTTTGTTGCATACAACTCTGGAAAACATTGTGGGAAAAGGAGAAATTGCTCTGAACAAGCAATTTCTCCTTTTCCCACAATGTTTTCTGCCCTAGCAGAAGATGATTTTCACATTTTGAAATGTCGAGAAATAGGGAAAAGTGATAGCTTGACGATATAGAGCATTATCCCCTGGTGATTTTGATTTTCTGTATCTGGGAAAGGGTTAGACTTGTGATTGATCTAGTCATCATCTTATATAACCAAAGACTTATTTTAGTAGTTTCCCAATCTTCTGTTAGTTTGCTTCAAGGATATTTTATCATTTTGATGTATTATTTAATCCATATGGTTACTTGTTTGGTTTCAAAATCAGCTGCTGCAAATAGCTATAAACAGATACAGGATTAAAACTGGTGTTTCACAGTTAAATTAGGATATTTTATGATGGCAACTTTGTAAATATTGATTTTATGAGTTTCTCTTTTCAAAAATAGCTGTTAGACTGTAGTTTTGGTCTTCCATTGAATTTATGATACATTGAAAAAGTTGTGGTTTTTAATGTTTTCTTGGAATGAGTTCTGGTTTTCCAAAGCATCCAAATGACAAGAAATATATAAGTTTTAACAATCTTTTTATCTTACTTCATTAGACATTTTATATAGCCATATAACTCAATTCTCATTCAGTTTGTAAATCATTTTTGGTTGTTCTTACTGAATTTTATTTAGATTTACATGTATTTATTAAGGCACTCGCTATAATTTCTATTTCATAGTACATTGACGAACACACACACCAACACCCCCACCCCCACACACATAACTTATGTTTGACTACTAACTTTTCTCCAAAACGTTTTTGTTTTAGTTTGCTTTGTGTTGTCAAAATACTTTAAAGTTATTATGTATGGTAATGTTTAGATGATTACATTTCAAATCATTTTGATAAATGTTTCTTTTTTTAAACATGGCTTCCAATTTTGATTTAAGATAAATTGACCTTTGAAAATTGCTTGATGTGAAGCTGCCATACAGCTTACGTCCAGGGCAGTAAGAGGACTTTGAACCCTTTACCAAACGTCAATTTTTGGATTGTACCAAATTGAAAGAGTTTGCAGGCGACATTTCAAAATGTGATGAAATGTGAAATTAATCTTCTCATAGGGCAGAAAACATTGTGCAAAAAGGAAAAATTGCTCGTTACAAGCAATTTCTCCTGTTCCCACGTTTTCCAGTTGTATGCAATAAAGTGGTTAAATGTTGTTATTGTTTGGTAAAGTGTTAAAACAACATTGATGAAAGGCTGAATTTTTCCTTCAGAGCAACATGTTCTTTTTTCACAATGGTTTCCAATCAATATCATGAAGGAAATTGTATTTTTTATTCTTTAGAGTTGTCTTCTGGTCTTGCTTTTCATTTTTATTTGTTACAAAATCCTTGTCAAGAGAAACTGTTAAAACAAGTTCTAGATTTTTATTTACCTACAACATAGAGCAAAGCTAGTCATTTTCACTTAGAGGTAAATCAAAATGCAAATATATATTTCGTGCACAATTGGTTCTTTTCAATAAAGAATTGTTGGTTGATTAGGTTGTTAGTTTAGGCTAGTTACCTAGTTCTCTATAGAATATATTGGGTAAAGATGTACAAATCGTATATCCTAAATAAACACTAGCCAGTGTTTTTGTCCTCGAACTCTCCTTGCAAATGTAATATTATAGTTTTTCACTTTTTTTATGTGTTATAACTGAGTAGTATCAAAAAGTTATTATATACAAAAACCCACCTTTTTTCCAAAATTGCTTTTATAGTGTCACTCTTTCCCCATTTTTGTCACCCCACCTTTCATAAAAGATTTTTATAAAAGGTATTTTTTTCCTTAAAACTTTAAGTTCTTTTGCATCCATTCATTTTACAGTATTTCTTCTCTAGGTTTTCTATGTATATACATAATTTTAGGCACCTTAAGCAGAAGACTATAGAAACCGATATGGCAAAAGGAGAAGCTTGCCGTAACAATCACCGTGGTGTTCATCCTACTAAAAGAAACATTTCTTTATCAAACATTGTTGTGTTTGCTTTGATTTGGAAGTCACAAAATCTCAGTTTAGTTTAAGGTAATTACGTCATTTGAACATTTTGTTGCAGACGGCTCTTGAAAACATAGTGGGAAAACGAGAAATTGCTCTTAATGAGCAATTTTTCCTTTTCCCCCCGATGTTTTCTGCCCTATAAGAAGATTATTTTTCAATTCCATAACATTTTGAAATGTCGTCTGCAAACTCTACATTTTTGGACCTTCAAAAATTTTGTGTTTGGTAAAGGGTTAAGAATGAATAAAATAATGAGTTTCTTTCAAATTCTGCTTGTAAGGTTTAAAATGTGTGGAGTAATGATTTATTCATTTTTTTTTCAATATTTTCCCAAAACCACCTTGCCCTGAAATATGTTTGCTTTATTGAATTAATTGTGAAACTTTTTGCCAAAAATCAATGATTTCTTTTTAGATAAATTTTTACAAGGTCAAAAATGAAATGCATGCATTTATTATTACTGTACACTATAGTATTTTTTCTTTAATGGTTGATGGAAAGATTCAGATTTTTCCACTGTGGTATTTATTGAGATGGCTATCTGCATGTAAGTTGTTTGTATAAACCCCACAGAGATCTCTATACTGGCATGAAACAGAAATCTTGTTCCAAAAGAAGATTTGACCACGTTTTCTTTTTTGTCTCATTCTTCAAAAGCAAAATGCATTTGCTGAAATAACACTGAGGGTTTGTTTTTGTTTTTTCAATTGTCTGCGATAGTTTATTCTTTAAACAGATTTTGCTCCATAATATCTCCCTTTGCTGCCTCGGAGGCTGACAAATTAATGTTCCACTGTGTAATTGAGCAATATATCCTTTGGATACAATGTTTTCTACCTGATATCACAAAGAAAATGTATTTTTCGTCATGTGACTATGTTTGTTGTTGGTTATAAAGAGGCGAATGACAAACTCCTCTATATTGTAATGGGTTAACCCTTACCCAAACAACAAATTTTCAACTGTCCTGAATTGAAAGAGTTTGCAGACGACATTTCAAGATGTGATGAAATTGAACAATATTCTTCAGAAAGAGCAGGAAACCTTGTGGGAAAAGGAAAACTTTTCTCCTTTTCCCACAATGTTTCCTAAAGTCGTCTGCAACAAAGTCCTCAAATGTTGTTATTGTTTGGGAAAGGGTTAATACATATGTAGCAAAAAGACTTAGAAAGCTGTTCTTGAAAAACACCAGACTTTTTGAATACAATGATTTTGATTCCTTTTTTTGAATTGGCTTATTAACAGTTCATAAAACTATTTATTAATTAACCAAATGGAAAGACCTGAAAGTTGGTCTTTGTAGATTACATAGTGTCCAATAGAAAAGAAAATGTTATTGAATCAATTTCTCTTTAAAACCAATACTTTCAAAATCCTTCTACAGCAAAATACCAATTCCTTTTACCTAGGTCTGGTATATTATTAGGTAAGTTTGAATGAGTGAAATGTCACTATAGAATAGTGAAAACTGATGACAGCATAAACTAGCCCAGAAATTCTTCATTTTAATTTTTTTATCAAAGGCATATATATCTTCGGTATTTTTAACATGGTTCCAAAGTTGTAAGCTATTGATACTGTTTGTAACAGATTCGTAAGCTATTGATGCTGTTTGTAACAGATTCGTAAGCTATTGATACAGTTTGTAACAGATTCATAAGCTATTGATACTGTTTGTAACAGATTCTTAAGCTATTGATACTGTTTGTAACAGATTCGTAAGCTATTGATACAGTTTGTAACAGATTCGTAAGCTATTGATACAGTTTGTAACAGATTCGTAAGCTATTGATACAGTTTGTAACAGATTCGTAAGCTATTGATACTGTTTGTAACAGATTCGTAAGCTATTTATACTGTTTGTAACAGATTCGTAAGCTATTGATACTGTTTGTAACAGATTCGCAAGCTATGGCTACTGTTTGTAACAGACTCAAGTTGTTATATACAATCATATCACTGATAATTTGTGGGGTAATGCAAATGTTAATTGACTATCATGTACTGTGTACATTAACCGCTGTGAATGTTATTGGCATGTGAATTACTTGAAATAAAATATGTTGAAACTACATCTTTATTGTTGTGTTTAGCTTGACAAGAATACACCAAGGAAGGAGTGCTTATGTCTCATGTGATGACCTAGTAAGATAGGAATAGGTCTCATAGCACTTAATTGCAGAATTGTGCCCCCTTTGTTGACTTTATTAGGAGATAACTTGCTATCTTGAGCTATTTTATGATTAATTCCCCTCATTCATCAAGTTTTCTCATATTAACTGGTATTCGAAACTACTTATTGAATGGATCTAAACTTCATGTTAAAATGTTTTCCTCATTTTGGTAAACGGCCTTAATGAACAATTGATTTGACTTGCTTGAAAACCCTTTTGTTGATAGGTTGGTTGGTTTATGATTTTATATCATTTCCAAGAGTATTTCAGTCATCATGGTGATTGGTACTGTGATAGTACACCTATCCATGCTCCTGATATTGTCTCACCAGCACTGTTCAATATTCTTTCCAAGCCACAAACAACTGCTTTCTCACATGAACATTATTGATCAGTGGTGGGACACGAAAAAATCATGTTGCGTTCACTTCATTTAATCCTTAACCAAAGGCCAAATTTTTGACTGTCCAAAAACTGAAAGAGTCATCAGACGACATACCAAAATGCGACTAAATTGGAAAATAGTTCTCTGAAAGAATAGAAAACGTGGGAAAAGAAAAAATTTGCTCGCTACAAGCAATTTCTCCTCCCACATTTATCCAGAATCATCTGCAACAAAGTGGTAAAATGTCATTAAATGTCATTATTGTTTGGTAATGGGTTAAAAGAATATTTGCTGAAATGGGTTTTACAACCCTGCTTTCCACAGCTAATGGCCCCTACTATTGGCTTGACACAAATATCCCTTAAAATTTAGTACTCTTTCTGTTTGTAATAAGGCAGTGGAGCAATCTTCACTCCTGACTCAGAAGTTGCCTCTTTTGCACATTTCAACTTGTATACATTTATATATTCATATACATGTTGCCTGACTCTAAATAATGGAGGAAAACCCTTTACTCAAGGGCTAAACAAGCCCAGTAGATCATCGATATTCCATAAGTCAGTCAGGAGACTACCCCTCATGAAAACAATTGCATTCATAAAGGCAACATCATATTACATTTGGGATTGAAAAAAAAAAGTGATTTATGAAATATAATTACTCTTTATTTATTAAAATAATATTTTAATGAATACATTTACATTTTTATAACAGCTTGTTTTCTTTAAGTTTCAATGAGTTTGCAGACAGCAATGGAAAACTAATATTTCTTTCTTGTAGATAAGAAATCACATTGACAGAGTAGAATTGCTGAATGCTCTATGCTTATGGATCTGGGTAGCGCTTGATTAAACATTTAATGCCAAGACTGCGCAAGTTCAAAACAATATTCCCTCTTAATTCAATATTGAGAAAGCAATTTTGCAAAGTAACATGTCATTGGAATTGTCTCTCCCTGAAAATCTGAAAAGGTAGGGATCCATTTATTACAAAATTAAATAGTTAAACCCCTCACTGCTAACACCTTAAAAACATATTCCTGCTTCTGAAGGCTATGAAATCCACTGTGACACAAGGATAAATTCCTCCTAAGCCATCTGTCACAGTAAGTTCTACATAATATCATCAATTCAAAGTCTATTTTCTTAGCTTTTTTGTTGCCTGCTTTTGCTTTTAATTAGATTAGTCTAAATTCGATTAAAAGTTGCCACAGATTCCCATTTTGAGAATGCTTTAAATAGAAATAGATCATTTAAATATTGTTCTCACGAACAATAGATTAAGTCATTATGATGGGTCATCATAGGAAATCTTAAAAGAAAAAAATATATATTATGGAACTTTAAAGACACTTATAACAGTTTGAATGAAGCTTTTAATGATAATTATATAGCTGACTCAAAAATAATAAGAATAAAGAGATGATCACAGAAAGTGGTATAATACAGATAGTATAACAAGAACATAACAGTAGGTTGGTGGTTTCTTCCTTTATGGTTACATAGATTTTTAACATAAGTTTGACTGTCCTTATTAAGCTTCTCCACACATTGAAGTTTCAGAACAAGACTATTGTAACTGCTTCACAAATGTGAAACCCTTACTTTAGTCTTGTATTGAACCCTCTATGTATGACTTCTACAGGCAATCCCTCACATCATGAATGTCTCATGCACCATGTCATTTATAGATTACTCCAATCAGGAACCCTTGGTGGCTTTGATCATCTGTGCGAGCATGTCCCACTGCTCGTTAGTGACCTCTCTGAGTTCATTAAACGAGCCAGCCCGACCGTAATACTCCCCACCATCCAGCTTGATAACCTAAATATAGAATAAAGGTTGTTTTATAGATGCTCAAATAGTAGATATTTAATAAACGTTGAATTTGGAGACATTTCATTAAAACCTTAGTAGGCATAATACCAAATTCTTCTTTAAATCCAAAATTGAAACCATTTAATGAATGAGGAAATTAAGCATTTAGAAAACGCAAAAAGGATATATTTGTAAAATTGAGAGTTTTCAGATATTTGATAAAAGGAGACTTTAAATGAATTGAGAAATGTTAGTTTTTTTCTTATGATTTTACATCAGGCCAACAGCATTTTAGTTACATTGCGACGCATGGCTCATAATCCATGGAGGAAGACCCCAAGCTGTATTACTGCCAATAAGGGCAGATTAAGCTGTGTAGAATCATTGGCATTCACTAAGTCCATCAGGAGACTAGCTCTCATCAAAGTTCTCTCTACCATGAAAAGAACCAATGCAAAGAGAGGCCATGTGATTTAAAGTTCTGTACACTCATCACTGGGCCACATAGACCCCCAGTAAATGGAGACAGGAAGAAGTTTAAAGAAATGTAAACATAAGATTAATGCTTAAATGGGAAATGTTATCTAAATAAAGATTCACTCAATAATGCAGCTTTGAAGATAATTGATAGATATTTCAAAGTGTTGCAACTGTAAGAAGCATATCTTTTTATAAAAGAAACAGTAGTAGCATTACTTTACAGGTGAAAACATTACTAATAAACAAAAAATGAAGAGAGAAAAGGTTTTTCTAAAAAGTACCTCTGATTCATATACTTTCGCATAAGCTACAGAACATGTCAATTCAGCCATGTCAAACATATGAGATTTTGTGAACTGGTTGGAATGAAAAACAACAGCATCACTTAGTATGAATGAACACTTCCATTTTCTTTGTGATATTGAGTAAGGCCATTATTGCTCAATTTCTACATTTGTCACAATGGTTTATTGTGTCTTCTGTGTTAATGTTAGTCAATATGAAGGAATGAAAATAACAATAAATGTTAGACATTTATTACCTCCCCTGTCATCCAGCTGCTATAGTCACTGACCATGTACGAGACTAAGTTAGATAACTCCTGCGAATCACCGAGCCGACCTGTCGGTAAAACATCAACCAACCTCTCTTCAAACTTCCCTGTAGGGTCTAGTCGACTGAATGCACCCTAGAAAAAATATATGCACTCAGATTGATCCATGTTTAAAATAAATTGACTCAAATGGGAATGTGTGAAGCACTGTCTCATAGATTTTAATAGCACAACACACACAGCTTGAATTCTATTTACACATAAACAGGGGGTAATTAAACGAAAAACTTGTAAAGATAATTTTTTAAAAAACAGGAGTAAAGAATAGAATAAGAAATAAAGAGAATTAATTTAGAGTGACAGAAAGATTGCTGGGGTAAGATTCAACCTTTATATGTTACATTACAAAATAAAAACTCATAATGAAATAAAGTGTCAACTGTCACTGTATTCAATCAAAAATAAAAACAATTTAATCCTTTCAGTCAATATGTAAGATACAATGTTTTTATTAAAACTATTAATGTGAAAGTACCATTATTTCACAAACTCTGATAGAAAATATACTTTAATTCTTTGTAATCATGTATAGCCTATTTTACAGAAAAAACGACTTAAAGTCTTTGAAATGATACATCAAGTTGTTTTGTTCCATGTATTCATACAGAACTATTTGTTATGAATATTCACTAAAACTGGTTTTACTTGATGATTTTTTAAACTATTAAAATTTTGTGATGAAGTCAACTTATGTTTTCCTCCATTCTGTTATTTGATGATTGAGTTTGATAGTCTAATGAACTTCCAAATCTCACAACAAAGTGCTTAATTGCTTTCTAAGGAAAAACATGTAAACTGCCTCAACCTTAGGAGGCGTGGCTTAACTACTGAGAGTACATATACCGCTTGCTATCGCTTAACCCTTTCCAAAACAACAAATTTTCGACTGTCCCGAATTGAAAGAGTTTGCAGAGGACATTTCAAAATGTGATGAAATTGAAAAATATTCTTCAGATAAAGCAGAAAACCTTGTGGGAAAAGGAGAAATTGCTCTTAGGGAGCAATTTCTCTTTTCCCACAATGTTTTCCAGAGTCGTCTGCAACAAAGTGGTTAAATGTCGTCATTGTTTGGTCATGGGTTGAAAACCAAATTTTCCATATATCTTGTATACTGAAATGAACAGTAATTAGGACTATAGAATCATGTAGTCATACATTGCAACTCAAAGCAGTAACACCGAGAGAGTGCCTCATTGTATAACAAAATTATTTCATTGCTAGAACTTTGTTGTGTGTAGGAAGATGCAAGTATTCTCAGATGTGTGACTTGTGTTAATCATTTGCTTTCCACCATGATTTAGACTCTGTCTTTTTAGTCACTAACAATGATACTGGGTCCCAGAAAAGGACCAACCCAATAAGACTGATTAAGTCCATTAGAGTTCTGAGTCAGGACGGGAACAAATCCAAAAGATCTAATTCTATGTAGCAGCTGATACACACCCCTTAACCCATTATTATACAAGCGCTGTCTCTGATTCAGTACAGACTGATCCTGTCTTTGAATTTTGGAATTAGCGTGTTTCAAAGCTGGTGACAAGCGCTCAGTCTGTTACAATACCGTTAGTACTATCAAATATGGTATAATTGAATACCTTTGTTTTGATTGGTCCGGGTTGTAGACAATTATACCTTATACCATATCTTCCCCATTCACTTGCCAGAGATCTGAAAGAAAATTGTCCATGATTTCATTTTTTCATTTCACTAAGAAAATTGTACATGATTTCATTTCACCATGAGAAAATGGTGAGTGCTTTCATTTCAACATGTGGAAATATTTCATTGCTAAGCTAATAGTATTTTTCATTATGCAATCACAAACTGCCTCCAATATGATCCTGATTGCCCGGAATTTCAATTAAATGAAGGAAGTCTCTGGACAGACTTACAGAGTGTAAGATAATCTACATTGTATTCGACTACAGTTAGAATTCCATATTGGCTCACATTGACAAATCTACCATAGGCCAATCATAAACCATTATGACCAAGGAGGATGACCAAAGAGGATTTGCTATTTATGAGCAACTCTTTCTTTTGTCACAGTGGTTTTACTTATTACCACAAAAACAATGCAATCTTTCGCAATTGTGCATTCCATTTGCATATGACTAGTCCATAAATCCTATACATATGTATAGGAATTGGTTAACCCTTTAAGGTATAGAGATAAGGCTTATCAATGACACCATAGGTATAAACCATCCGATTATCGAAGACCATTAACGCATACATAACTAGTCACCCTGGGTACCTATTTGCACAGGATTATCTCCGATAATTGTTATTGATTGGGGTACTGTTAATCATACCCAAATTAATGCATTTTACATTCATCTAATAGATTTTCTCAAAGAATAAAAGACGATGAGAACAAAATTTCCTTTAAGTTGATGTTTTTTTTCTTTATTTAGTGATACATTCATATCAGGATTAAGTTGTAGAAAATTAAACAAACAATGAAAATGTATATTACGGTGTGAATTATACAAAATCAAAAGTAATAATATGACTTATGTGTTCTCCCTGAGAGATCCCTAATTTGTTTTCCGTTTGTCATCAATTGCAGGGAATTTTGTTGCCGAAAAATACCATTCATGACTCGAGATACATACTTTGTCTTTGCATATTTCTCAACAAAGCTGAATCGTTTTACTTCAATTCCCATTCAAACCGTTTCCAAAATATATAAAAGAATGTTTTTCAACGCAATATTGCTTTGTAAAGAAGTTAAACCTAGTCCTTCTTATAAATGTAAAACAGTAAAAATCAACTCATTTTGGCAACGAAACATGCTTATATTTCCGTAAAATACGTGTCCATGGGTGATGAATTTACCAAAAGCTCGTAGTTGTAGTCAAAGTCGGAGGAATGATCTAATTTGCTTGTCCGTGAATTGGTAATATTTATCAACATTTCATCATCTTCAGGCTTAAAAAAAACCGATCAAATTACTGCTCTGAATCTACATTGATGTCCGACTTGCGATCGGAAACACCAAATTGGCTAAATATTTTAAAAAGGCCGTCTTTATAACGTCAATTATTTGACGGCTCGATTTTCAATCGCCTTTAAACTTTGAACAATAGCTCCGTGTCATAAACATCCTTTACAGGTCGCGTGCCGTATGCTCTGGTTTTAATTGGATAGTATTTTTAGAAATGTGTTAAGTTACTAAAGAATTGCATGAAATCCTTATCGAGTCTTTACAAATCGGCAGTGTTTTGATCTTTTATGACCGGAAGACTTCTCATTAATTAGATTGGTAATTTGGATTCCCTTCATCTCAATTTGATAGCGTTATTTCCATAAGCGTGTCGTGAGACCATTATCAAAAGATTCTCTCTAGAGCAAAAGTTTAAACTTTGACCCAATAATTTTATCATCGGAAATGAAAGAAGACATATTTATTTAAGAGGAAAATAAACTTTGGAGAAAATGACGTGTGTGCAAAGATGTGTTATTAAGAGCTAAAGTTGAATCAATTTTTCAGCTGTCAAAAAGCGTTCTATGCGGTAATCGATAGAACGTCAAAATAGGTTTTATACGGTAATAGGTATAACGGCGAAAAGGGTTTTATACGGTAATCGATAAGGCGGCGAACAGCGCTATATACCGTAAAGGGTTAAAGATAAGAATGTTGGGCACTCTTCCTCAATTATCTAAACGTCTTCATGACATTAGTTAGACAATGACAAAAACACATTAAATGTGGCAAATATGAAGGTGCCATCATAGTTCATCAGATTTCTTCTTGTGCTTCCGGATGATAAAAAAATCCTGCATTTCCACACATTAATCTTGAAGTATTTATAAATCAGTTATGCAGATTTTCTTTTTTTCTTTTGGATATGCCTTAAATTTATGATATCTGCCAATGTCTTTAATTTGGACATCACAAAATCTAAATGAATGGGTTAAGTTCACTTACTTAGCCAAAGCTTCCACACCAGATTTGGCGGCTGCGCTGGGTGAAACAAAGCCTGATCCACTCATAGCATAGATGGTTGTAATAGCCAGGAAAACTCCCCCTGTAAATATACAGCGCATATACAATGAAAAGCTATAGTGGCCAGAAAAACTCTACTTATAAATGTACAGTTTTAATATTTATAGATACATGTAGTTGTAATATCTAGGAAAACTCACCTTGCGAATTAACAAATTATATTTGTACATGAGAAGTTAAACCATATTTTGTTAAAATAATTCCAAATATCTGTAGTTGGGTAAATCTGCACAACAGAAGATATCAACAAGCTAGTGTATTAACTGTTTTACTGAATTCACCCTTTTTCTCCTCAATCATTCGCTTTCCAAATTCCATCGTCACAAATGCTGTTCCATTTAGGACAATATCAACAACTGTTTTCCATGCATTAGGGGACAGCCTTTCTGAAGGGGAGATAAAGTTGCCTGCAGCGTTGTTTATAACAATGTTAGGCAGACCAAACTTCTCCACACACTCGTCTGCAGCGGCCTTCACTGCTGCGGGATCTCTAACATCAGCTTGTACAGCCAACACCTGAAATAGTCGACAATCATCAACTATTTAATGAAGATCAACAGTTTGCATCCAAAATGAAAAAGGTCTATAGGCAACAAACATCAGCTGAATTAGTGTTATTTTCATCTGATAACCAGAGTTATGGAGTAATAGGCCAAATTGTCAGAGATCAGATAAATTCAGTAGACATGTGAATTTTACAGTTTGGGGTAAAAGGTGAGCTCCTTTAAAAAAATAACAAATAAGGTAACACTATTCATCTTTTAATATAATTTGATATGATAGACCTTTTAAAAATTGAGTTACATTAACAAATGTTTTAGAATGAAAATTGTTATTTGAATTTTCTGTGCACATCCATATTCAGTGTGAGTACTGGTTATCACTGCAGGAAGTGGAATTGAAAATGATGAATCCAAGTTGTAAGAATTTGTTTCACCATATATCTTAGATAAACAAGTTTAAAAAAAAAATTCCCAAGGTGCGTTTTCCAAAAAATATCAGCTTTGAAACATTTTGATATCCCAAATATCACCAACATGATTTATAGAAAGCTGTACCTCATTCCCTGTTTTATTTTGAATTTCTTCTGCTGTGCCTTTTATCACATCCACTTTTCTGTAAACATATAAAAAAAGCTCATTCAGTACATGTGAATGATAACATTGTCTATAATGATTGTTTGCACACTTTAAGTCATAAACACTCTGCATGCAAACCTTTCTGATAACATAGAAAATATTGTTTGAAAAACAAAACACAGATGGAATATATTTCAAGACGAGCCCATTCAGAAGAGCACTTTTACCTTTTGATATCGCAAACATTCTTTGTTCAGTATAGTTCATCCAATCATAGCGGACTCATTTAACAAACCTTAAAGCCAAAAGTCAAATAAGCAAAGAAGAAAAAAATCAGAGATCGGTTTGGAAATGAGTTAATGCAAAATGATGAGCTCCAAACACAAAACCAAGAACAGTGTATTCTTGAATTATTATCATCAAATACTCTTGACAGAGCCTAATTCAACTATACATTTTGTATTATTCCTACCTGCTGCCCAAGGCAAGGCCAATTTTAAGCCTGGTAGTAATAAGGTAGTGTAAGGCTCTTGTCCTGGACCAGAAACATAATTCCATATTGCTTCTAACCTGCTTTCTAACTTTAACAGGCAAAAACAAAATTGTCATGCCAATATGAAAATATTTCTTATATCTCATAATCTATCAGCCAGTCAGAAGTGATTAAGAATTTGAGAGTTTTGTCTCGGCATAGACCTGCTTAATGTGTGCAAGACCAGTCAGTTTAGCAAGTTGCTAGTTCTGTGGACAAAGAAAATACTTGCCTTTAACATCGGCTAAGCTGCAATTATTAACATTTATTGAAATATTGGCCTTATGTGTCAACAAGGTAAATAAAATACCTGCTGCTGATAACCACTTTTGCTCCAAGGTTTGAGAGAGTTGTTGCCATGCCCTTTCCTAGCCCTGTGCCACCACCAGTGATAAAAGCCACTTTTCCCTTAAACGCTCCATCTGGCAGCATAGGTGTGTTGACCACAGGGAAATATTTTGAATGGTCTTTACTACTGTACAATCTGCTGGCAGATACTACCTGCAATATAATTCATGGTGAAATCATTGTGTTCCACAGGTGTGCTTTCCACTAACCTGTGTGCTATTGCGCAAAAAGATTGTGGGTAAATCAATCTATAAAAAGAGATGTTGTTGCTGTTGTCGTGATGCGACGTGACAAGCTAGCACTCAAATCAACAGGTGCACGTTTTCATAGATATTATTCTTCTACGCAAAACTCCTGTTCATTTTTTCTGTATGCTAGCTGGATATTGATCAAATTTTAAATTAATCAGTTTTATAGTTATAACATGTCACAATCAATTCCTGGGGTTATACTTAAAAACTATTGCTTTGCATATGATTTTACTATGATGCGGTGCGTAGGTACAAAAAAAAACATCGCACTGTGATGTATTGTCTGTCATTACTAATGACATAGACTGCTGAACAGGATGATGGTGAAATCCAAAGTGGTTTAAATAAGAAGTGTTTTTCTACACTAACTTGTAAAGTTCTACTGTTAAAGCATTTCTTTTACTCAGGCATCAAATTATCTTAATAAAAGAGTGCCTAAGGCTTTAATGAATAATTTGTTATATATATCAGTGATAATTTTTGGCCCTAAAAATCTCATAAAATTTCCCAAAAACTCATTGCTTTCATTTTAATCATTTTTCTATAGAAAAATCCATTGATTTTTAAAGTTTTGTTAAAAAAACTCATTGATTTAATTTAGAAAAAAATCACTGATATATATACTTCATGACTCTTGGTAGATCTGTACCCCTGTTCTGGCCTTTGATTCCCCAATGAATGGGACTTGGATAAATTCAAATAAAAGGAAATTAACAGGGAGGTGGCCTTCAATTAATGGGTGGAATGTAGCATCTGTATGGGCAAGACCGGCCACCTGGTTAGCTCAATTGGTAGAGCACTTCCTAGTGCTGGGTGGTTGTAGGTTTGAACCATAGTCTAGGTGCTTTTTTTCCTTCCATGTCATTTTAAAGCTTGCCATGTTGAAGTCTCTTCAGTACAGACTACAGTAAGTCCTGCACCGTCGATAACCGTGTTATGGAGAACTGTCGCCAATCAAAAAAGACTTTGCAGACATAATCAAAACATTGAATCTTCACAACTGTCAAATGAATGGGTGGGGTTGTGGACAGTTCAATGTTGACACTTAGATGTGCAAATGGTGTTCTATGGTATAATAGATGAAATCAAAATCATTGAAATTTCGAAGCACTCCTTTAAATCGGTAAAACGATGCAGTTTATTAATTATCAGTAAAATGAGGGGTCCTAAAATGAGTGCTATGCCGGTATGCTGGGTAACGGGGTCAAAAAGTATATCGTTACGTATAATGACCTATCAAACAGGTATGCAGGTCAATGTTTGTTGATCATAGAAGTTGGAATACTGAACTTACCTTGCATGTTTCTCTTACAAGCCTGCAGCTGGACAGTCCAAGTTTCTGAATTGACATTGTCACAAATAATGTCAGACCTTTCAATTTTGGAAGTTTCACTCAAAGTAGGCCTGCTCGTTTATCCAATTTCGTGTACGAACAATTCTAATCGAACACATTTTAATGTCACCAGGGTTTTTTTTTCATTTGGTTTTCATTCATATGGAATCAAATGACAATTTAATAGACAGCAAATATTGTCAGAACCGAAATGTTTTAGCCTTTGCAGTAAACATTGTTTGTGAATGTTCTGACATATTTTATTTTTCTTTCTGTTGGAATTTTCACTTCCTTCATATTGTAGCAGTCCATTTATCAATGTTCACATATAGAGGACATCACAATATTCTTTCCAGGTTACTGTTTCCCCACATGAGCATGGTTGTTCAATGGTGACAGGTGAATAAAGCATGTCACATTGAAATCCTTTGATCTAAGAAAGTAATGTCTGAGTTGTCTGAGCCAGGTCTTAAACTGAGGATCACAGTATTCCAAGTCCAACATACAGTATGCTCTTTAGATGTCTGCAGAAGATGGGGTAGGGTATTTTGGGAAAGGGATAAACCGATTATTGGAAATGAAGGCAGTCATGTAACATAAAGATCAGAAATGGCAACATGCTTTATTTCAAGACCAATTGAGAAAATATTTATAAAGATCTAGTTATAATGGACACACATTGTCATTGAACAACGATTATTTAGAGAATTAAAAAACAAACAAACATTAAACCAATATCAATTCCTTCCCAGTAAATAATAAGAATGAATGTGCCATAAGGATAATTAATTTTGCTCATCATAAACTTTCTTTACTGTCACAATGATTTCAAACATTTTACTTGTAGTCTTTATTCAATACTTAGGGCATAATTTGTGGTTAAATCATAAGTCCTTTTGATAAAGATGATGCAATCTGTTTGAAAGAAGGAGATAAAATTTAATATTTAAAAAAAAAAATTAAAAAAAAATTGACATGTTAAATTGCATAGCTCTTAATAAGAAGGCCCATTATTATAACCATGAAAGAGATTTAAAGAAAGATTTAAGCTTCACAGCTAAAGTTTGAGCATGAACCTCTCAATCCAAATTCACCTCTAATGTCCAAAGGCATGTTGCAGAGTGTAAACAACCAAATTCATCTCAACATTAGTTCAATTCCCTCAACACCGTTTCAAAGCTTGAACATTGAAAATCCTAATGAGGTGGACTTTTCACTTGAATAATGTGGTTTATCTACTGCTCTGCTTGTTTCGGATTTGATACAAGATGTCTTTATATAGGATATATAAAGCATGATCAAATAATTGTCAAGTCCTAAAACATGTCTGGTAAAAGCACAATAAACTGGTTCATGGATTAGTCCACTCCATGTCCCTCGTAATTGAGAGCATCAATAAAGCTTTTTCATAAAAAAGACAGGAAATATCCATGAAAACATGTATAAACTTCTTATTGAAACCATTATGTAAAATTGAGAATGTGGTCTTAATGAACAAATTCTAATTTTGTTACAGCAATGAGCAGAGTATCTTTGTCAAAACAGTTTTAAATCCAGTTTGCAATGAGATCAGTTATAGTAGGGATAGGGTAGCACACTTAAACAAAGAAAAAAACAACATAATTCAAACATATTCATGTTTACATTTATTTATTTCAATCTTCAATTTGAACTATTTCCAGAAACTTCTAGCAACAAACTTACATAATTAATCATAACTAATTAAGTAACAAATTAAAAATCAATTGATTATGGGAAATGGCACAGTCAACTCTTGGTTACATTCTTGTATGTTGTAGAAGAAAACACATTGCGATACTTACAAATAATAATGTTTTTGATTTTGTAACGACTGAATAATGTTGCTGTGTTATGCAACTATTCAGAGTATGTAAGTACTTAACCAAACAATAACGACATTTCACCACATTGTTACAGACGACTCTGGAAAACATTGTGGGAAAAGGAGAAATTGCTCTTAATGAGCAATTTTCTCCTTTTCCCACACTATTGTCTGCCCTATTTAAAATTCGTTTTTCAATTTCATCACATTTTGAAATGTCGTCTGCAAACTCTTTCAATTTGGGACAGTTGAAATGTTGGTGTTCGGTAAAGGGTTAAACAACATTACTCTAACAGCTATTTTGCCAATCGCTAAATGTGGGCACTTATTTTAATAATCTTGACAGAATGATTCTGAATATTCAGATATAAGGGTTAAATAACATTGTTATGATAAATGTTAGTCGCTGGGATTTAACTGTTATTTGGACCAACAAACATCATAAACTCTTTTTTTTAAAGTTATGACTCAAAAGTAATATAAAATCAGCACAGAACCTTTATTCACATTCAAAACAAAATTGTTTATTATCTGTCAGCCTGTAACTGTCTGTTAGACAAAGATATCTTTTCTCCTGGTTTGAATGCAGGCATTCCTAAATAGGGGCAGCTGGAACATCGGAATGCATCTCCAAGGTAACACTGTAAATAGAACAATGAATAGAAATCAAAACATGTAAGGTAACGCTGTAAATGTAGCAAGAAAGACACACTAAAACATGTAATAAGTAATCACTCTCATTGTACAGTAAATACCGCATCAACATATTGCCTTATCTGTTGAAGATGACTTAAGAAACAAATGTGGAAAAAAAAGAAACTGCTCCAAAAGAGCAGTTTCTTCTTTTTTCCCCAATGGTTTCAAAGTAAATATCACAAAAAAGGTTATTCTTGATATAACCATCGTCTGATGTTGGTTTCAATGTGGACCAAACACAAAATCCCATATGAAGAAATGAATTAAGCAATCAGCTTCATAAGTCAATAAATATTTGATTTCATCACCATTCTCTATATAAATCTATTTTAAAAGGACTATTTCACAGATTGGGATTCTATTTTTTTTTTAAATCAATTGTGACGACATAAATTTCAAAGATTCGATTATTGACAGCTTTCCTATGCCGTTCATAACTGTAAAGAAAAGATACATAACATTTGTATTGCAAAACCTTTAAACAGGTTTTTTCTGTAAATGACAACCTAAACTTAGAATGAAAGGCGGTATTTCTAGATACCATTGTCATGTGGGTCTTCTTAAATGGTCTATCCCTCTTGTCACATGACGCAAGCAAGATGAGCATGAAAGAGTTCCCTAATTTATCTAAAACTGGCTTTCCCATAAAAGCACTGACAGGTGTGAACGTTCACTTCACATTATTTAACAAAATCATGCAATTTCAGAAACCTAGTTTCGGTTGCATGTTTTCATCTGGTGATAAGTTACAAACTCTTTTAGCCCTTTCCCAAACAATAACGACATTTGACCACTTTGTTGCAGACAGCTTTAGAAAAACATTATGGTAAAAGGAGAAATAGCTCGTGACAAGCAATTTGTCCTTTTCCCACAATGTTTTCTGCCCTCTCAGAAGATTATTTTCCAATTTCATCACATTTTGAAATGTCTTCTGCAAACTCTTTGAATTTGGGACAGTCGAAAATTTGTTGTTTGGGAAAGGGTTAAATGATGAAATAACAGCATCTAAAAGTAGCTTACATTTAACTTTATTATCTAGAAATAAGTGCTTTCACTTGACAATGTGACAGAGTGTGGCATATTTTTGCTGGCATCTTTATTGTCTAGATAAATGTGCCTATTTACATGAGGCTACAATATCTGTCAATAAGTTACTTAGACTTCCACATGACACAATATCTGTCAATAAGTTACTTACACTTCCACATGACGAGGTGACAGATTTCGGGGCACTTTTGCTAGCAGCTTCATTATCTAACTCGTCAGCAAGTCCACAGGTACAGTTTTTACAGGCTTTCTTCTTCTTGTTAGGACCAGTACCACAATCAGCTGTCAAAATATACACACAGATTTTTAAACGGATCAGGGGTTGCGAAATCTAATTTTTATTTACTTGTCCTTAAATGCCATGTCTTTTTTTACACTTGTCTCTATAATGGTTACTTGGTAAATTTCACTAAAAGTTCAATTGTCCTTTAAGGCGTTTAGACAAGCTGGGAATTACGGAATATTGATTTTGCCACCCCTGATACCTCAATTCTTGTATTACTTCTACTGACTTTGGTTGAAACAGATTGTTCTATTTATGGTCATTTTCCGTTCAATTGTGATTTTGGCTCTAAAAATACATTATCATTAAAAATCAACAAAACACGTAAAAAGTTAATGCATTTTTTGCACAGCAATAGTAAGATATAATTGCAACAGAAGAATTTACAAATATGAGACTTTTTTTACCCCATTGTTCTCAATACCAAAACACCTTTCATACCCTTTTGTCTCATGTAGGCATTTGCCATGTGAAATTTGCATATCTCAGGTACCATGAGAAGGGTCAACATAATTTCACTTAAACAAATTCTTATATATGCTCATAACAAGTCCAAAATAATATCAGCTGGAAATGACAGGGAGGAAGGAAAGAGAGAGAAGAAGAGAGATTTAGATAAAGAAAGAAAATGAGGAGAAAGACAGAAACTTGGAGGGAGAGAGAGACAGACAGAAAGCAAGAGGAGAGTGAAAGAAGGTAAAGAGAAAGAAACAAGGAGTGAAAAAAAGAAGAGGAAGAAAGAGAGAGAAAAATAAGGTAAAGGCCGAGAACAAAAGAAAGAAGGTTGAGAGAGGGATAAACCTTTTAAAGAGGCTGGATCTGGTCGTTTTAAGTCCTCTTCATCCAACAAATCATCTTCGTCCACCAGGTCCACATCATCATCTCCCATGTCCATGGCTGACAGGGTCCACACCTTCTCTGTCTTCTCACTCACAGCAGGGGTATCTAAGGAGGGGTCAAACACAGGAATTATATCATGTGATACAATCTTTTTGTGTAAACAGCATCAATATTTCTCTTATAGAATTGAGTAAGAAATAATGATGCTGCTCACACAAGAAGTTGTTCTCCTTCATTTCAAAGAAGGAGATATAATGCAATGATTAAGCAGTAACGATATATATAATTATAAAGATTTTATTTAGATAAAACAGCTTAAACCAACCTTTAATGTTAATTTTGTCTAAGAAGAAAATACATTATCATTTTTCCAAATTGCGACATGCATCTGTGTCCTAAAAGAAATTCTTTTCAGAAAAACAAGGAGTAATTGGTTGATACAATGTTGTTTTCGTACTTATCTAGGCATCAAACATGCATCTATCTAATTAACACAAACATACCCCTTTTCTTTGCAAAGCTTAACTTTAGTTGTGAGGAAGACCCTACTTCATAGTTGGGTTTAGAGGCAGTGATCTGTAGGAGGGACACAGTATTTGTGTTCAACTGCTTCAGGAGCTCGCACTTGGAATCATCGGATAAGGAGAGGGTGTGAGGCTGTAATTAGATTGGATATGAGAGACTTTACAAACAATATGAAGTAACCTACCCCGATCCAACATTTTGTGACTTGCCTCTTTCTATAGAAAGTATGGAAATTGAACTCTTCTTGGTATTGGTAAGAAACAGAAAACATCTGTGACAAAAGAAGAAATTGCTCTTAATGAGCAATTTCTTCTTTTGTTACAATTTTTTCAGCCTAATTCAAAAAAATAAAGGAAACATTCATCAAAGCTGTATATGAGCTGTAGAAGTCTTATCAAAACATTGGAGCCATCACCGAACTACATGTAGGTGTTAAGCAGACAAAATATTAGCTTAAAGTTTGAAAACACAACTCACAACAAGCACAGACTAAAATGTTTAATGCACACCTCTTACAACATTTCAACAATAGTGAGAAATGCTTATGAAATATTCTTTATCTTTACCTTGAACCACTTAAGGTAAATTCAGTTCAAGCAATAGTAATATGTCCGTTTTTTTTATATTTTTTATTAATAGATGATTGATGGCTGTAATAATGCAAGTGCATTTATGAATCAAGGTAGTAGCTTCAATATCAACATCTACCACATAAATGTTACTTACTGCACTTAAATTAACGAATCCAGATAGTTTGAGAGTAGAACTCAATTTGGATGAAGCCTGTTCTTTCCCTTCATCACTTGTAGCTGTGGTCACCTCGCCTATAGAAACTTTACCGTTTGGTTTGAGTATGCGACAAATCTCTCCTAAAATCTCTGAATTGTGAATGGTTGGATTTGGTTGAAGTATTCCAGAAAGAGCAACATCAAATGATGAGTTTGGATGGTTAGCTGTAAAATAAAAATACATTCTAATCACAGAAAACATATTTGCCTATGTAATTCTTTCATTAAGATTTTAAACACCCAAACTGTTCTAACTCTTCAGTAAGAAATCCCTGGAGTTCATATCAAAACACATTTTCTTTACCCATGACAAAGACATTTCAGTTTTCCTTCCTCGTGACAAAAATAAACAGTTTTGCCATACCTTTGACTGTGTTAACAGTTTACTGTACCTGTAACAGATTGAACAAGTTTTTGCTTTACCCATGACAGAACTTACAGTTTTGCCATATGATACCCAACACTGAGTGTACCTTAGAGTTAACAGTTTTGTCTTACACTAAGACTTAACAGTTTTGTCTTACACCAAGAGTTGATAGTTTTGTCTTACACTAAGACTTAACAGTTTTGTCTTACACTAAGAGTTGACAGTTTTGTCTTACACTAAGACTTAACAGTTTTGTCTTACACTAAGAGTTGACAGTTTTGTCTTACACTAAGAGTTAACAGTTTTGTCTTACACTAAGAGTTAACAGTTTTGCCTTACACTAAGAGTTAACAGTTTTGTCTTACACTAAGACTTAACAGTTTTGTCTTACACTAAGAGTTAACAGTTTTGTCTTACACTAAGAGTTAACAGTTTTGCCTTACACTAAGAGTTAACAGTTTTGTCTTACACGAAGAGTTAACAGTTTTGTCTTACACTAAGAGTTAACAGTTTTGCCTTACAGTAAGAGTTGACAGTTTTAGCCTTAGACTACAAGTTAGTAGTTTTGTCTTACACTAAGAGTTAACAGTTTTGTCTTACAATAAGAGTTATCAATTTTGTCTTACACTAAGAGTTGACAGTTTTGTCTTACACTAAGAGTTGACAGTTTTGTCTTACACTAAGAGTTAACAGTTCTGTCTTACACTAAGAGTTGACAGTTTTGTCTTACACTAAGAGTTAACAGTTTTGTCTTACACTAAGAGTAAACAGTTTTGCCTTACACTAAGAGTTGACAGTTTTAGCCTTAGACTTCAAGTTAACAGTTTTGTCTTACACTAAGAGTTGACAGTTTTGTCTTACACTAAGAGTTGACAGTTTTGTCTTACACTAACACTTAACAGTTTTGCCTTACACTAACAGTTAACAGTTTTGCCTTACACTAAGAGTTGACAGTTTTGTCTTACACTAAGAGTTGACAGTTTTGTCTTACACTAAGAGTTGACAGTTTTGTCTAACACTAAGAGTTGACAGTTTTGTCTTACACTAAGAGTTGACAGTTTTGTCTTACACTAAGAGTTAACAGTTTTGTCTTACACTAAGAGTTAACAGTTTTGTCTTACACTAAGAGTTGACAGTTTTGTCTTACACTTAAGAGTTAACAGTTTTGTCTTACACTAAGAGTTGACAGTTTTGTCTTACACTTAAGAGTTAACAGTTTTGTCTTACACTAAGAGTTGACAGTTTTGTCTTACACTAAGAGTTGACAGTTTTGTCTTACACTTAGAGTTAACAGTTTTGCCTTACACTAAGAGTTGACAGTTTTTTCTTACACTAAAAGTTAATAGTTTTGCCTTACCCATGACAAGACGTTCTATGTGCTCCATCTGAACTCGCCCATTTGGAACTCGCTTTTTTAAGTCTGCCACTTCATCCTGGAAGTCCTCTGAAGGTGTAGTACCAGACCAGAGAACCAATACAACATGGTCAGACTGTATCTCTATACTATCCATTATATCTGTGAGCTAAGGAAGATTTAAATTAATCAGAATATCAGCTCAATGTAAGAATACACATGTAGAAGTATATTGCTGTCAATAGGCACCTTAATCAACAAGACAATTTCATTTACCCATAATAAAAAGTTCCCAAGACAATTAAGAAAATTGCAATAAATCTTAAGATATTCCTCAAGAAGCTTGAGTATTTCTGCATCTGTGATGCTTTATTAGCACAAGATCTGCTAATGCAGCTTTCCAACTGCCTTACAGAACTTTAGACATGTAGGAGAAACTCTATGTTTTTATCTTTGTTTTATGGTTTGTGAACACATTGACTATAATTTCCAACGTTCCCAATCTTTAATTTATTAGAAACTATGGCAGTGTTATTGTTAGCATCGGGGACTTAAAGACTAGAAAACCTGACTTCGCGTCTGGTATGGCTTGGCAAGCAATTATTTCACTGTTGAGTGAACTTGGGTAAGCAAAGGTTGATTATCTCCGACTGGGGTAATTTCAAATGGGGTCGACTCTGGTAAGCTTTGCTTGTTATACTAGATGGTTTGTCCTAACATTTACCAAGGCACTTAATGGATGTCGCCTATTATTTTTATATAATTACCGATCTCTAACATTTCCAATCACACTTAGTATTGACCACGGTTATGGAAGGAAATGAAAAGTGTATTAATTACTTTTGTTTTCTGTAACTTAATAAAAATGTCACGTCATTTTATTCGTAGAAGAAATTTTATTTTCATATGATTAAAGTCTCAATATTTGAGATAGTTCTTTTGATCAGACAACTCTGATCAAGTTGTTCAATCCATTCACGATAGTGGGCGACGATTTTGTAATGGATCACATGAATATACAAAGCGGATTCAGTTTTAACACAACCGTAAAGTGGCCTGGTGACGTAAATGGGCTCATCATTGTGCCGTGGATCGAGATTTAACACAATATGAATAATATACCCAGGTTTTCGTCATCAATGTGCCGTGGATCGAGATTTAACACAATAATTATAATATAGCCAGGTTTTGGTCATTATACTGCCGTGGATCGAGATTTAACACAATTAGAAGTTTTGGTCATAATTTTGATCCATTACTAGCTCAACCGATAGTGGGTAGTCAAACTAATTTGACGCAAACGGAAAATATTGAGAATTTTTTGTTTGGGCAATATCTGCTGTCATGTCAAACTTTCGAACCATTCATTTAATGGTGGCCACTTGCGACAAAAATTTGTTGTCGCAACGTTTGAAGACCGATATTTCCATTGTTATTGAAAATTACCAAACTATTTTACTCACAGTAGTGAATTAATCCTTTTCTAATCAATCCATGCAAATTAAATGTCTGTATTTCGCATATCAAATTTGTAAGAACGGTTTAATTAATGTTAGTTGACGACTTTTTGCTCCCGATAATTTTTAAAAAAAAAGAAAAGAAAAAAGGTATCAACCGTAACAATTTTCTCCTTGCCAGCATGTTTACCCTAAGCTCTTTAGTACCAATACAGACACAGCACGTTATTTTGTCCCAAAAGTGTAAAGTTATTACAATCAGATCGTGTTCTAAATTCAGGCCAATAATTGGGGTACCCCAATAATTGGGCAATTCTGATAAACTTGAATTTGAACCATGTCAGTCGATTTCAAATTCATTGGACTTAGTCAAGCCATATACTTTACCAATGTATAACTTATATTCGATATTCACGTTAATCAACAGACGTTTCATAAACGATTATAACGGTCAAACCAGCAACACTGGACTCACCTGTTTATCTTGTTATGAATGGTGATCTAATCTTTCCTTTTTCTCTAATGACCTTCACCCCCTTCGAACGGAATCAAAGTAGTAAGAGTATTGTATGTGTAACCTCGATCTGAACGATTGGGGGTTCGCTATTTCTTGCTTCAGATCTCAGATCGTTTATTACATTTCCGACACACAACCAGTACACAAAATATAAAATACATACGAATGATAACTTTTCGAAAAGAAAGAATAGAGTGTCCAATAGAAAATAAACACAACAATTTGAGCGTAGGCTACAGGTAATAAAAAAGTATTATGGAAATGAGAAGCAACATTGGGAATTTATAGCTCTACACTATATGCCAACCCACAGCACATGAAAGAGGAATTTTATCCTAATGATAATTTACGAATATCATGGTTTGAAAATTTATATCATAACCACAGGTACCAGACACAATCTTCTATAATGTCCGAATATATACATAGCCTACCATAATTCTTATATACTATAATCATTGGCGTAGAGCTTTCCTTTGGACACGTGCCTACACTTTTATTTCAGGAGGCATAAAACAATCAAAAGCGCAACAAAGAATCTCTATTTCCTGCTTAAACAAAATACATTTTTGTGTTCTCAAATACATGCCAGAACGCATCTGAGCGATTGCAGACTGCAATTTTCTTCCTGGGGGAGCATGTCCCGGTTCCCCTAGATTAACGTGTCTACACATTAATTTAAGTCAAGCTACGCCCCTGATAGTTCTTAAATAGCATACGATGAAGTAGCCAAAATAGAAGATTGTGTCTGGTACATGTGATCATAACATTCGTAACAGACCGTCCCAGAAACGCTAGTAAGAGACCGTTCCAAAAGCGCCAGTAACGGACCGTGCAAGAAACGCTAGTAACGGACCGTTCAAAGAGCGCTAGAAACGGTCCGTGCCAGAAGCACTAGTAAAGGACCGTTCCAAAAGCGCTAGTAGGGCCTAACGGACCGTCCCAAAAGCGCTAGTAACAGACCGTTCCAGAAACGCTAGTAACAGACCGTTCCAGAAACGCTAGTAACGGACCGTTCCAGAAGCACTAGTAACAGACCGTTCCAAGAGCGCTAGTAACGGACCGTGCCAGAAGCGCTAGTAACGGACTTTTTCAGAAGCGCTATGGAAGGGCTGTTCCAGAAACGCCAGTAACGGACATTCCCAGACGCTAGTAACGGACCGTTCGAGAAACACTAGTAACTGACCGTCCCAGAAACGCCAGTAACGGACTGTCCAAGAAACGCTAGTAACGAACCGTTCCAAAAACGCTAGTAACGGACCGTTCCAGAAACGCCTGTAACGGACCGTTCCAGAAATGCTAGTAACGGACCGTTCCATAAAACGCTTGTAACGGACCGTTCAAGAAACGCTAGTAACGAATCGTTCTAGAAACGGACCACCCCAGACACGCTAGTAACGGACCGTTTCAGAACCCTAGTAACGGCCCGTTCCAGAAACGCTAGTAACGGACCGTCCCAGAAAATCTAGTAACAAACCGTCCCAGACACGCTAGTAACGGACCGTTCCAGAAACGTTAGTAACAGACCATTCTAGAAACACTAGAAACAGACCGTTCCAGAAACGCTAGTAACAGACCGTTCCAGAAGGGCTAGTAACAAACCGTTCCAGAAACACTAGAAAAGGACCGTTCCAGAAACGCTAGTTACGGATTGTTCCAGAAATGCAAGTAACGGACCGTTCCAGAAACGCTAGTTACGAACTGTTCCAGAAATGCAAGTAACGGACCGTTCCAGAAACGCTTAGCGGACCGTTCCAGAAATGCTAGTAACGGACCATTCAAGAAACGCTAGTAACGGACCGTTCCAGACATGCTAGTAACGGACCGTTCCAGAAACGCTTAGCAGACCGTTCCAGAAACGCTAGTTACGGACCGTTCCAGAAATGCTAGTAACGGACCGTTCCAGAAACGCTAGTTACAGACCGTTCCAGAAACGCTAGAAACGGACAACTCCAGACATGTTAGTAACGGACTGTTCCAGACATGCTAGTAACGGACCATTCCAGAAACGCTAGTAACGGACCGTTCCAGAAACGCTTAGCGGACCGTTCCAGAAATGCTAGTAACGGACCATTCCAGAAACGCTAGTTACGGACCGTTCCAGACATGCTAGTAACGGACCGTTCCAGAAATGCTAGTTACGGACCGTTCCAGAAACGCTAGTTACAGACCGTTCCAGAAACGCTAGAAACGGACAACTCCAGACATGTTAGTAACGGACTTTTCCAGAAACGCCAGTAACGGACCATTCCAGAAACGCTAGTAACGGACCGTTCCAGAAACGCTTAGCGGACCGTTCCAGAAATGCTAGTAACGGACCATTCGAGAAACGCTAGTTACGGACCGTTCCAGACATGCTAGTAACGGACCGTTCCAGTAACGCTAGTTACGGACCGTTCCAGAAACGCTAGTTACGGACCGTTCCAGAAATGCTTATAACGGACCGTTCCAGAAACGCTAGTTACGGACCGTTCCAGAAACGCTAGAAACGGACCACTCCAGACATGTTAGTAACAGACTGTTCCAGACATGCTAGTAACGGACCATTCCAGAAACGCTAGTAACGGACCGTTCCAGAAACGCTAGTAACGGACCGTCCCAAAAAATCTAGTAACGTACCGTCCCAGACACGCTAGTAACGGACCGTTCCAGACATGCTTGTAACGGACCGTTCCAGTAACGCTAGTTACGGACCATTCCAGAAACGCTAGTTACGGACCGTTCCAGAAATGCTAGTTACGGACCGTTCCAGAAACGCTAGTTACGGACCGTTCCAGAAACGCTAGAAACGGACCATTCCAGACATGTTAGTAACGGACTGTTCCAGACATGCTAGTAACGGACCATTCCAGAAACGCTAGTAACGGACCGTTCCAGAAACGCTTGTAATGGACCGTTCCAGAAGCGCTAGTAACGAATCGTTCTAGAAACGGACCACCCCAGACACGCTAGTAACCGACCGATTCAGAACCCTAGTAACGGACCGTTCCAGAAACGCTAGTAACGGACCGTCCCAGAAAATCTAGTAACAGACCGTCCCAGAAACGCTTGTAACGGACCGTTCCAGAAACCTTAGTAACAGACCGTTCTAGAAACACTAGAAACGGACCGTTCCAGAAACGCTAGTAACAGACCGTTCCAGAAGGGCTAGTCACAAACCGTTCGAGAAACACTAGAAAAGGACCGTTCCAGAAACGCTAGTTAGGGACTGTTCCAGAAATGTTAGTAATGGACTGTTCCAGAAACGCTTAGCGGACCGTTCCAGAAATGCTAGTAACGGACCATTCCAGAAACGCTAGTTACGGACCGTTCCAGACATGCTAGTAACGGACCTTTCCAGTAACGCTAGTTACGGACCGTTCCAGACATGCTAGTAATGGACTGTTCCAGAAATGCTAGTAAAGGACCGTTCCAAAAATGCTAGTAATGGACCGTTCCAGACATGCTAGTAACGGACCGTTCCAGTAACGCTAGTTATGGACCGTTCTAGAAACGCTAATTACGGACCGTTCCAGAAATGCTAGTTACGGACCGTTCCAGAAATGCTAGTTATGGACCGTTCCAGAAACGCTAGAAACGGACCATTCCAGACATGCTAGTAATGGACCGTTCAAGACATGCTAGTAACGGACCGTTCCAGAAACGCTAGTAACGGACCGTTCCAGAAACGCTTGTAACGGACCGTTGCAGACATGGTAGTAACGGACCGTTCCAGACATGGTAGTAACGGACCGTTCCAGAAATGCTAGTAACGGACCGTTCCAGAAATGCTAGTAACGGACCGTTCCAGAAACGCTTGTAACGGACCGTTCCAGAAACGCTAGGAACGGATCGTCCCAGAAACGCTTGTAACAGACCGTTCCAGAAATGCAATTAACAAATCGTTCTAGAAACGCTAGGAACGGATCGTCCCAGACATGCTAGTAATGGACTGTTCCAGAAATGCTAGTAACGGACTGTTCCAAACATGCTAGTAATGGACCGTTCCAGACATGCTAGTAACGGACCGTTCCAGAAACACTAGTAACTGACCGTCCCAGAAACGCCAGTAACGGATTGTCCAAGAAACGCTAGTAACGAACCGTTCCAAAAACACTAGTAACGGACTGTTCCAGAAACGCCTGTAATGGACCATTCCAGAAACGCTAGTTACGGACCGTTCCAGAAATGCTAGTTACGGACCGTTCCAGAAACGCTAGTTACGGACCGTTCCAGAAACGCTAGAAACGGACCACTCCAGACATGTTAGTAACGGACTGTTCCAGACATGCTAGTAACGGACCATTCCAGAAACGCTAGTAACGGACCGTTCGAGAAACGCTTGTAATGGACCGTTCCAGAAGCGCTAGTAACGAATCGTTCTAGAAACGGACAACCCCAGACACGCTAGTAACCGACCGATTCAGAACCCTAGTAACGGACCGTTCCAGAAACGCTAGTAACGGACCGTCCCAGAGAATCTAGTAACAGACCGTCCCAGACACGCTTGTAACGGACCGTTCCAGAAACCTTAGTAACAGACCGTTCTAGAAACACTAGAAACGGACCGTTCCAGAAACGCTAGTAACAGACCGTTCCAGAAGGGCTAGTCACAAACCGTTCCAGAAACACTAGAAAAGGACCGTTCCAGAAACGCTAGTTAGGGACTGTTCCAGAAATGTTAGTAATGGACCGTTCCAGAAACGCTTAGCGGACCGTTCCAGAAATGCTAGTAACGGACCATTCCAGAAACGCTAGTTACGGACCGTTCCAGACATGCTAGTAACGGACCCTTCCAGTAACGCTAGTTACGGACCGTTCCAGACATGCTAGTAATGGACTGTTCCAGAAATGCTAGTAAAGGACCGTTCCAAAAATGCTAGTAATGGACCGTTCCAGACATGCTAGTAACGGACCGTTCCAGTAACGCTAGTTATGGACAGTTCCAGAAACGCTAGTAACGGACCATTCCAGAAACGCTAGTAACGGACCGTTCCAGAAACGCTTAGCGGACCGTTCCAGAAATGCTAGTAACGGACCATTCCAGAAACGCTAGTTACGGACCGTTCCAGACATGCTAGTAACGGACCGTTCCAGAAATGCTAGTTACGGACCGTTCCAGAAACGCTAGTTACAGACCGTTCCAGAAACGCTAGAAACGGACAACTCCAGACATGTTAGTAACGGACTGTTCCAGAAACGCCAGTAACGGACCATTCCAGAAACGCTAGTAACGGACCGTTCCAGAAACGCTTAGCGGACCGTTCCAGAAATGCTAGTAACGGACCATTCGAGAAACGCTAGTTACGGACCGTTCCAGACATGCTAGTAACGGACCGTTCCAGTAACGCTAGTTACGGACCGTTCCAGAAACGCTAGTTACGGACCGTTCCAGAAATGCTTATAACGGACCGTTCCAGAAACGCTAGTTACGGACCGTTCCAGAAACGCTAGAAACGGACCACTCCAGACATGTTAGTAACAGACTGTTCCAGACATGCTAGTAACGGACCATTCCAGAAACGCTAGTAACGGACCGTTCCAGAAACGCTAGTAACGGACCGTCCCAAAAAATCTAGTAACGTACCGTCCCAGACACGCTAGTAACGGACCGTTCCAGACATGCTTGTAACGGACCGTTCCAGTAACGCTAGTTACGGACCATTCCAGAAACGCTAGTTACGGACCGTTCCAGAAATGCTAGTTACGGACCGTTCCAGAAACGCTAGTTACGGACCGTTCCAGAAACGCTAGAAACGGACCATTCCAGACATGTTAGTAACGGACTGTTCCAGACATGCTAGTAACGGACCATTCCAGAAACGCTAGTAACGGACCGTTCCAGAAACGCTTGTAATGGACCGTTCCAGAAGCGCTAGTAACGAATCGTTCTAGAAACGGACCACCCCAGACACGCTAGTAACCGACCGATTCAGAACCCTAGTAACGGACCGTTCCAGAAACGCTAGTAACGGACCGTCCCAGAAAATCTAGTAACAGACCGTCCCAGAAACGCTTGTAACGGACCGTTCCAGAAACCTTAGTAACAGACCGTTCTAGAAACACTAGAAACGGACCGTTCCAGAAACGCTAGTAACAGACCGTTCCAGAAGGGCTAGTCACAAACCGTTCGAGAAACACTAGAAAAGGACCGTTCCAGAAACGCTAGTTAGGGACTGTTCCAGAAATGTTAGTAATGGACTGTTCCAGAAACGCTTAGCGGACCGTTCCAGAAATGCTAGTAACGGACCATTCCAGAAACGCTAGTTACGGACCGTTCCAGACATGCTAGTAACGGACCTTTCCAGTAACGCTAGTTACGGACCGTTCCAGACATGCTAGTAATGGACTGTTCCAGAAATGCTAGTAAAGGACCGTTCCAAAAATGCTAGTAATGGACCGTTCCAGACATGCTAGTAACGGACCGTTCCAGTAACGCTAGTTATGGACCGTTCTAGAAACGCTAATTACGGACCGTTCCAGAAATGCTAGTTACGGACCGTTCCAGAAACGCTAGAAACGGACCATTCCAGACATGCTAGTAATGGACCGTTCAAGACATGCTAGTAACGGACCGTTCCAGAAACGCTAGTAACGGACCGTTCCAGAAACGCTTGTAACGGACCGTTGCAGACATGGTAGTAACGGACCGTTCCAGACATGGTAGTAACGGACCGTTCCAGAAATGCTAGTAACGGACCGTTCCAGAAATGCTAGTAACGGACCGTTCCAGAAACGCTTGTAACGGACCGTTCCAGAAACGCTAGGAACGGATCGTCCCAGAAACGCTTGTAACAGACCGTTCCAGAAATGCAATTAACAAATCGTTCTAGAAACGCTAGGAACGGATCGTCCCAGACATGCTAGTAATGGACTGTTCCAGAAATGCTAGTAACGGACTGTTCCAAACATGCTAGTAATGGACCGTTCCAGACATGCTAGTAACGGACCGTTCCAGAAACACTAGTAACTGACCGTCCCAGAAACGCCAGTAACGGATTGTCCAAGAAACGCTAGTAACGAACCGTTCCAAAAACACTAGTAACGGACTGTTCCAGAAACGCCTGTAATGGACCATTCCAGAAACGCTAGTTACGGACCGGACTAGTTACGTTCCAGAAACGCTAGTTACGGACCGTTCCAGAAACGCTAGAAACGGACCACTCCAGACATGTTAGTAACGGACTGTTCCAGACATGCTAGTAACGGACCATTCCAGAAACGCTAGTAACGGACCGTTCGAGAAACGCTTGTAATGGACCGTTCCAGAAGCGCTAGTAACGAATCGTTCTAGAAACGGACAACCCCAGACACGCTAGTAACCGACCGATTCAGAACCCTAGTAACGGACCGTTCCAGAAACGCTAGTAACGGACCGTCCCAGAAAATCTAGTAACAGACCGTCCCAGAAACGCTTGTAACGGACCGTTCCAGAAACCTTAGTAACAGACCGTTCTAGAAACACTAGAAACGGACCGTTCCAGAAACGCTAGTAACAGACCGTTCCAGAAGGGCTAGTCACAAACCGTTCGAGAAACACTAGAAAAGGACCGTTCCAGAAACGCTAGTTAGGGACTGTTCCAGAAATGTTAGTAATGGACCGTTCCAGAAACGCTTAGCGGACCGTTCCAGAAATGCTAGTAACGGACCATTCCAGAAACGCTAGTTACGGACCGTTCCAGACATGCTAGTAACGGACCCTTCCAGTAACGCTAGTTACGGACCGTTCCAGACATGCTAGTAATGGACTGTTCCAGAAATGCTAGTAAAGGACCGTTCCAAAAATGCTAGTAATGGACCGTTCCAGACATGCTAGTAACGGACCGTTCCAGTAACGCTAGTTATGGACCGTTCTAGAAACGCTAATTACGGACCGTTCCAGAAATGCTAGTTACGGACCGTTCCAGAAATGCTAGTTATGGACCGTTCCAGAAACGCTAGAAACGGACCATTCCAGACATGCTAGTAATGGACCGTTCAAGACATGCTAGTAACGGACCGTTCCAGAAACGCTAGTAACGGACCGTTCCAGAAACGCTTGTAACGGACCGTTGCAGACATGGTAGTAACGGACCGTTCCAGACATGATAGTAACGGACCGTTCCAGAAATGCTAGTAACGGACCGTTCCAGAAATGCTAGTAACGGACCGTTCCAGAAACGCTTGTAACGGACCGTTCCAGAAACGCTAGGAACGGATCGTCCCAGAAACGCTTGTAACAGACCGTTCCAGAAATGCAATTAACAAATCGTTCTAGAAACGCTAGGAACGGATCGTCCCAGACATGCTAGTAATGGACTGTTCCAGAAATGCTAGTAACGGACTGTTCCAAACATGCTAGTAATGGACCGTTCCAGACATGCTAGTAACGGACCGTTCCAGAAACACTAGTAACTGACCGTCCCAGAAACGCCAGTAACGGATTGTCCAAGAAACGCTAGTAACGAACCGTTCCAAAAACACTAGTAACGGACTGTTCCAGAAACGCCTGTAATGGACCATTCCAGAAACGCTAGTTACGGACCGTTCCAGAAATGCTAGTTACGGACCGTTCCAGAAACGCTAGTTACGGACCGTTCCAGAAACGCTAGAAACGGACCACTCCAGACATGTTAGTAACGGACTGTTCCAGACATGCTAGTAACGGACCATTCCAGAAACGCTAGTAACGGACCGTTCCAGAAACGCTTGTAATGGACCGTTCCAGAAACGCTAGTAACGGACCGTCCCAGAAAATCTAGTAACAGACCGTCCCAGACACGCTTGTAACGGACCGTTCCAGAAACCTTAGTAACAGACCGTTCTAGAAACACTAGAAACGGACCGTTCCAGAAACGCTAGTAACAGACCGTTCCAGAAGGGCTAGTCACAAACCGTTCCAGAAACACTAGAAAAGGACCGTTCCAGAAACGCTAGTTAGGGACTGTTCCAGAAATGTTAGTAATGGACCGTTCCAGAAACGCTTAGCGGACCGTTCCAGAAATGCTAGTAACGGACCATTCCAGAAACGCTAGTTACGGACCGTTCCAGACATGCTAGTAACGGACCTTTCCAGTAACGCTAGTTACGGACCGTTCCAGACATGCTAGTAATGGACTGTTCCAGAAATGCTAGTAAAGGACCGTTCCAAAAATGCTAGTAATGGACCGTTCCAGACATGCTAGTAACGGACCGTTCCAGTAACGCTAGTTATGGACCGTTCTAGAAACGCTAATTACGGACCGTTCCAGAAATGCTAGTTACGGACCGTTCCAGAAATGCTAGTTATGGACCGTTCCAGAAACGCTAGAAACGGACCATTCCAGACATGCTAGTAATGGACCGTTCAAGACATGCTAGTAACGGACCGTTCCAGAAACGCTAGTAACGGACCGTGCTAGAAACGCTTGTAACGGACCGTTCCAGACATGGTAGTAACGGACCGTTCCAGACATGGTAGTAACGGACCGTTCCAGAAATGCTAGTAACGGACCGTTCCAGAAATGCTAGTAACGGACTGTTCCAGAAACGCTTGTAACGGACCGTTCCAGAAACGCTAGGAACGGATCGTCCCAGAAACGCTTGTAACAGACCGTTCCAGAAATGCAATTAACAAATCGTTCTAGAAACGCTAGGAACGGATCGTCCCAGACATGCTAGTAATGGACTGTTCCAGAAATGCTAGTAAAGGACTGTTCCAAACATGCTAGTAATGGACCGTTCCAGACATGCTAGTAACGGACCGTTCCAGAAACACTAGTAACTGACCGTCCCAAAAACGCCAGTAACGGATTGTCCAAGAAACGCTAGTAACGAACCGTTCCAAAAACACTAGTAACGGACTGTTCCAGAAACGCCTGTAATGGACCGTTCCAGAAATGCTATTAACGGACCGTTCCAGAAACGCTTGTAACGGACCGTTCCAGAAACGCTAGTAACGAATCATTCTAGAAACGGACCACCCCAGACACGCTAGTAACGGACCGTTTCAGAACCCTAGTAACGGAATGTTCCAGAAACGCTAGTAACGGACCGTCCCAGAAAATCTAGTAACAGACCGTCCCAGACACGCTAGTAACGGACCGTTCCAGAAACCTTAGTAACAGACCGTTCTAGAAACACTAGAAACGGACCGTTCCAGAAACGCTAGTAACGGACCGTTCCAGAAGGGCTAGTAACAAACCGTTCAAGAAACACTAGAAAAGGACCGTTCCAGAAACGCTAGTTACGGACTGTTCCATAAATGCTAGTAACGGACCGTTCCAGAAACGCTTAGCGGACCGTTCCAGAAATGCTAGTAACGGACCATTCCAGAAACGCTAGTTACGGACCGTTCAAGATATGCTAGTAACGGACCGTTCCAGTAACGCTAGTTACGTACCGTTCCAGAAACGCTTAGCGGACCGTTCCAGAAATGCTAGTAACGGACCATTCCAGAAACGCTAGTTACGGATCGTTCCAGAAATGCTAGTAACGGACCGTTCCAGTAACGCTAGTTACGGACTGTTCCAGAAACGCTAGTTACGGACCGTTCCAGAAACGCTAGTTACGGACCGTTCCAGAAACGCTAGAAACTGACCACTCAAGACATGTTAGTAACGGACTGTTCCAGACATGCTAGTAACGGACCATTCCAGAAACGCTAGTTACGGATCGTTCCAGAAATGCTAGTTACGGACCGTTCCAGACACGCTAGTAATGGACTGTTCCAGAAATGCTAGTAAAGGACCGTTCCAAACATGCTAGTTACGGACCGTTCCAGAAACGCTTAGCGGACCGTTCCAGACTTGCTAGTAACGGACCGTTCCAGTAACGCTAGTTACGGACCGTTCCAGAAACGCTAGTTACGGACCGTTCCAGAAACGCTAGTTACGGACCGTTCCAGAAACGCTAGTTACGGACCGTTCCAGAAATGCTAGAAACGGACCACTCCAGACATGTTAGTAACGGACTGTTCCAGACATGCTAGTAACGGACCATTCCAGAAACGCTAGTTACGGATCGTTCCAGAAATGCTAGTTACGGACCGTTCCAGACACGCTAGTAATGGACTGTTCCAGAAATGCTAGTAAAGGACCGTTCCAAACATGCTAGTTACGGACCGTTCCAGAAACGCTTAGCGGACCGTTCCAGAAATGCTAGTAACGGACCCTTCCAGAAACGCTAGTTACGGATCGTTCCAGAAATGCTAGTAACGGACCGTTCCAGACATGCTAGTAATGGACTGTTCCAGAAATGCTAGTAAAGGACCGTTCCAAACATGCTAGTAATGGACCGTTCCAGACATGCTAGTAACGGACCGTTCCAGAAACGCTAGTAACGGACCGTTCCAGAAACGCTCGTAACGGACCGTTCCAGACATGCTAGTAACGGACCGTTCCAGACATGCTAGTAACGGACCGTTCCAGAAATGCTAGTAACGGACCGTTCCAGAAACGCTTGTAACGGACCGTTCCAGAAACGCTAGGAACGGATCGTCCCAGAAACGCTTGTAACAGACCGTTCCAAAAATGCTTTTAACAAATCGTTCTAGAAACGCTAGGAACGGATCGTCCCAGAAACGTTAGTAACGGACCGTCCCAGAAACGCTAGTAACGGACCTTTCTAGAAAAGCCGTTCGTCGGTGATAACCAACCGTTTATCATAAGGTTCATTTGAGCTCTTGAAAAATATTTAATCGTGCATATCCACACGCTGCCCAACAGGACTTTATGAATGGAGTAACATCTTTTTTCTCCCTTTTCTACTTTTTGAATGCTAGCGTGAGTTGTCCACAGAGATGTTTACAACAAATTCAGTTGACCAGACTTCATACACTTTTGATTTAAATCAATGAGAGGAAAAGTGTAGGCATACCCAGCTTCTTAGTGTGGGGTTTGAACCCAAAGTCACCTTGACACTAGGAACGCTCGCGAACAATTGAGCTAATCAGGTTGCAGACCATGCCTCGCTTAAAATAAACTGGAGTGCTGTGAGAAGGAAATTGATGAATTGGATTTCATCAAACATTTCGTCCCAAAACCACAGACATTTTTTTCATGCAATCTCTTCAACTGCTTTGCTTTTAATTTGAACTGGTCAAATATCCCCTATGACAAAATTTTCAATGGTAATAGGACCATGCTAATGTCAAAGAGAATAAAACAGGGCATCTTCATACAATTTGAATACTTGCACTGGTATAAGATATACAGGCACAACAAACTGTTTATCTAAATAAGGGGGGCATATAAGGTCATTTTACCTCCATCATTTTCAAAACTACTGGACATTTTTTGTGTGGATCCTGTTAAGAAATAATTCTCGAAATGATTCTAATGAGTACCAACAATTTAGGGTTAAGAGAAGCAATAAAGAAGTTAGCCTGTTACTGTTTAGATGGTTTTGACTTAAATCCAAACAAAATATCCTCACTTACAAGTTTCTTGGTGCAGGATAAGTGCAACTCATTCTCAGAAGAGAAGGTATAATTATATTGTATGCAGTTTCATTTTACCAAAACATTCTTTTTTAGCTCAGTAAAATGATATTCTAGTTTCTGGTGTACATAGATGATGTGATGCATCTTTTACTTTGTTTTCAAAAACAACAAAAATCAATAACAGTAATCAAACATATTTTATTCATTTATCAAATATTTCATACTTATAGATTCATTAATCTTATCTGAATTTTCACATGCTAAATTATCACTAATCGAAATTTGATTCAATAAAAATTATACAATGAAATTTGATTTGATAAATATATTGATAATGAACAATCATTTCCCTGACCTAAGTGAATTCCAACAGATGACATCTAAACAAATCATAACATAAAACAAAAGAAATTACATCAAAATATACAGCATTGAAAGACTAATCTGAAATATTTGTGACATAATGGGAATTTGCTCATTATAGACAAAATTTTATTAGAAGCAATTTTTTCCTGTTTGTATTGTCACAATGGTTCCTAGTCAAATTGTAAAGCAAATCTTATTAAAAGTGCCAATTTGTGGTCTGTTAATGACTTCAATTTTAACAAGTATTTCAAAGAAAATTACTGATAGCATTACTCAATGCATGCGACAGATATGATCACAGAATATCACCATGATATGTTTAAGTAAGCTAAAAGTTTTCAGATATATACAGCATCATTTGAATTGTTTGCGTCCAAGTTCACAGGACTACATAAATATGGAGGAAGTTCTATACAATTCAGTGTTTAAAAGCAGATCAGTCAACAAATTTCATCAAAAGAGAACAGCATCACAAGAACATGCAAGCAATATTTACAAATGAAAGAGCAATGGCATGACAAAATTACCAAAAAGGAAATAAAAAAAGACAAATTGTAATTAGGTAAAATATATATCTCATGCTTCAGCCAACAAATTTAATCATGCAATTCATTCAATTATATTTTCCTTATTAAATATCTTGTCTGGGAACAGGAAAGATATTTCAAAAACCCTTTTTGGACATTCTTATCTTTTTAGCTACCATCTGTATTTTCTTTATATGATTTGAGTTCTTCCATTATTTAAACTATACTATCAAATAAAAAGGCACAACTTGACTTGCTTTTGGATAAGTCTCAGATTGAGATCAAATAGACGAGTAAGTCGAACTCTTTCTGGGTTCCCTGCATTAAATACCCTGTAAATATGAAACTTCTCTTTTTTCTCTTCAGCAAACCTAATCTGCTGAACAGATATCTCAAACATTTCCTTATTCTCTGCGACAGTACTTTTTACTTCAACATAATCTTCACGTGGACCAGAACTGTCGTTGTACTGCACAACAAAGTCATATGGAGCACCTGCTTCACTCTCGTTGTTATTCCACAGGAAGTCAACTATGTTTCCCGCCTCTTTTTGTTTCTGGAAGTACTCAGCGACAAGGTTTTCTCCCCATCGACCTATTTCCGAGTCGCCTGCCCCCTCTATTAGGGTCACACTGTGAGGTAATTCCAAACCACTCGCAAGCTGGTCAAATGTATATTCTGAGGCTGACTGCATCCATACTGGGTCTCCTTTAATGAAACAGAAACATCAGTGTCTAACTAGGGATTTCTTCCAACTGACAACAGCAAATTGAGGGAATAGGTCAAGTTAGACTTTATAAAATAGAGAGTATTAAGATAGTACAGAGAGTTAATGTATTAGTTAATTTGATGGCGAATGCCACCATGGCGGAGTGGTTTTAAGGCATTAAACATGAAATCACTGGGGCACTATTTCCGTGGCTTGATGAAGACTTCCATGAAAGGTAGTCTCTCCCCACCTCCCACCCCCATCCCAGGAGTGCTGATAGTTTTAACTAGCCTGATAATCCCATTATAAAAAAAACCCCAACATTTGACCAGTTTGTTGCAGTCGACTCTGGAAAACATGGTGGAAAAAGGAGAAATTGATCTTAACAAGCAATTTCTCCTTTTCCCACAATGTTTTCTGCCCTATTAGAAGATTATTTTTCAATTTAGTCACATTTTGAGCTGTTGTCTGCAAATTCTTTCAATTTTTCAGTCGAAAATTTGGCGTTTGGTAAAGGGTTAAGCACTATTTGACAGATTAGGTGTATGTCTTCCAGCATTTCTTGAATGAGAACCATCACAAAACAATTCACAATAATTTAACACCATGTAGAAACCTAGGCTGTCAAACATGAGAGGTTTGTATAACTCCTATGATATTACAATAAACAAAGAAAGGTTGCAAAATCGATATATATATTTTTTTATTTTCTTCAAAGTTGGTGACAATAGAAAGCTTGATAGAAATGTAAGAAACCTCTCTAGAAGAATTAAACTATGGCAAAACAAATAGATTGGGACACTAATCTAATATATTGCATTATATCATACTATTGACTTTGAATAACCAGAATTGGACTGTAATTTGATATAGGGATAGACAAAAAAAAGGTTTGAATGATTAACAAACTATACCTTTTATACTTGAAATCCTCCTATCTGTCTGTTGTGACAGCCCAGTTGTACTCCGGGGTGAGTTGACCATTGACTCTCCTCTATTTTCTCCGACTTCACTCTTCACAGAGTTCACTTTCACTTCTGAATAAGATTTGAAACAAAAAAGGTTATCCAACTTTGGGTAGAAACAACAAAATGCCAAACAATTAATTCATTGAAATAGAAGTTTGTAATGCTGGTATTGATCACAGTAGCCTGTTTATACTTTGTAATTAAAGAGGCCAGTTACAAACAACGTTACATTTGTTATAGCCCAGTAACGTCTCACCCACTCTAGTATATTAAGACAAAGTTCTTACAAACAATTACAAGAAAGTTGTTGAAAGCATAGACAGACAACAACTAGAAAGTATGACAAGGAATGTTTCTTTGTGTTGTTTGGTATAAACTTGTATGTAAAAGAACATCATGCTTGTTATGAGGGATTTCTCTTTTTCTTACAGTAGTTTCATAGGGCTTCGGTAGCACACACTTAAACACGCTCCTTCATATACAGTCATTTTCTTATTCTCTTACAGCCCAAATCTTTCTTATTAAAGGTGAAAATGAGAAATTGATAACCATGAAAAATAGATAGAAATGACCAAAATATAATATATATTGCTCATTTCTATCAATTTTTCATTTTTATCAATTTCTTATTTTTCAAACTTGTTTAATAAGTCTGAATGGTCTGAATTCAAAGCATAACTTAACATATATATTATATATTATATTTTTATATTTGTTAAGTCATGCTTTGAATTCAGACCATTCTGAAAATCACATAAATTATTAATTAATTCAATACAGAATACCCTACATACCATGAGTGTGACTCAATGACACATTCTGGCTGCTATCTAACATAGCATGGTTGTCTCTTCCTGAGGGATTTTCTCCATGAATCCTTTTACTGTCATGTTCCTCTACTGTAGTTCCTTCTCCAGATAATTTTCTCTTTCCTGCAAAATCATGTAATATCTGCTTTAACATATAGCATATTACCTGATAGACTATTTCCGTCATTGACAAAATAATATGTTTACTGTTTCGGAAGAATCTGCTAACAAATTTATGTTATTATCAAAAATGACAAAAATATTGACATTGTTACAAATAAAGAATTTGTTCAAAGAGCATTATTTTGCCGAAATGTTTGGTTTGAATGCAGTTTCACAGTTTTTAACATTTTTTTTAATACTGCAACACTGATCATTCAATGCAGGGATATTAAAACATAAACATATGCGATACCATACAAATTCTACTTTCATTCATATTTTTCTATTCCTTTCTTTCATCTGAACATACTTTAAAACTGCAGCAAATTGAAGAAACAATTGATTAAAAGAAGATACATTTCTCAAACTTTTACCATGTACATCTTGGCTACTTAAAGAGTGTAGTAAAAGAGATAAAAGACCCTTATTTCTTATTTACTACACTCTCTCTTTAACGCTTTCCCAAATGACAAATTTTCGACTGTCCCAAATTGAAACAGTTTGCAGACGACATTTCAAAATGTGATGAAATAAAAAAAATAATTTCAAATAGAATAGAAAAACCTTGTGGGAAAACTAGAAATTACTCTTATTGAGCAATTTCTCCTTTTCCCACAATGTTTTCCAGAGTCGTCTGCAACAAAGTAGATAAATGGGTTAAATGACCTCTTCCATCTCTTTCTGTTTGGATCAATCACAAAAACCCTCTATGTGGGAATGGGCTAAATAATAATATGCTTGAGGGGCCAACAATGTCTTGTGTAGGTAACAAACAATGTTGTGTGTAGGTAACTAACAATGTCGTGTGTAGGTAACAAACAATGTCGTGTGTAGGTAACAAACAATACTCTGATTGAGGCGCCAACAATGTCGTGTGTAGGTAACAAACAATGTTGTGTGTAGGTAACAAACAATGTTGTGTGTAGGTAACAAACAATGTCGTGTGTAGGTAACAAACAATGTCGTGTGTAGGTAACAAACAATGTCGTGTGTAGGTAACAAACAATGTCGTGTGTAGGTAACAAACAATGTCGTGTATAGGTAACAAACATTGTCGTGTGTAGGTAACAAACAATGTTGTGTGTAGGTAACAAACAATGTTGTGTGTAGGTAACAAACAATGTTGTGTGTAGGTAACAAACAATGTTGTGTGTAGGTAACAAACAATGTTGTGTGTAGGTAACAATGTCGTGTGTAGGTAACAAACAATGTCGTGTGTAGGTAACAAACAATGTTGTGTGTAGGTAACAAACAATGTTGTGTGTAGGTAACAAACAATGTTGTGTGTAGGTAACAAACAATGAAGGAGACTTACTGCTGGTATTAGAACTATCATCCACACCAGTAACATCTCTGTGACCTGTGTTTGAGTTGACCTGACCACCAGTGTAACCTTGACCTTTGTTATCTGAATCAGCCTCCCTTCTAATGTCAAGGTTGCTATTCTGTGTTCCACCAATCACACTGTTTGTCATGTCTGGCATATTAACCTGCTCTCCAGGAGTAGCTATACGTATGTTGTCTGGGAGATCTCGAACTTTCCTCATATAGTCCTTAGCTTGTGGCTGGGGCCAGATGTTAGGTGACGGACGATTTACTCTTTCTGTGGAAAAATTCATTATTTATTTATATGGGTTTTACATCGCTTCAACATCATTTCAATTATGTTGCAATGCCCAACTCTTAATGATGGAGGATTCAGGAAGACACCCCATACTCAACTGCCCATAAAGACAGGTCAAGCTGGGTAGGACCTTTGGTATTCGGTACTTCAATCGTGAGACCTCTCATGTAAAAATCAAAATGCCGTCACCAGGATTTGAACCTATGTGGCGAGAGGCCATGTGATTCCAAGTTCTGTACTCTAAAGTTGTAGGTTCAGATAAGACTGTAAAAACTGTGCTAACTGCTTTCTACAATGGAGACCTTACCAGTTGGTTGGAATCTGTCTTCAAAACTCCTTGGGGGCCAGGCTCTCATTCCACCGGAATCATCTCTTTGGGCAAAGGGTTGACTGTGTGGAATCAATAAATCAGGTATTTCTCCAGGCTCTGTAACATAAATGATTTGTTTGTATGATGTTTAACGCCATATCAACAATTTTGCAGTTATGCATCAGCTTTCCTGGATCATCCAGTACTAGGCTAGGGCTCTGAAATGACTTGCCAAAGGTCACTCCCATGAAACAAAAGAAACATATATGAATAACATCAGACAAAGATTGAGGTAGCACAGGGTTGACTATGTGTGATTTAATACACTGTTTTACCAAGCAACTTAAGGAAAATATTTGCATAAGTTAAAACTCATGGATATTTTAAATGGATGTACGATATTGCAATGTGATGCATCATTGGAAGCATCTCCGAGAGACAATTTCAATGATATGTTACTTTGAATATTGCTCTGCCCAAAATTAAAATAAGAGGGAAAGTTGTTTTGAATTTTCACAAATCTTTAGCATAAAATGTTTAAAAATAAAAACAGTGTTATTTTAACAAGACCAATTTCTTTTGTCACAAGGCTTTCTCTACCCTTCATCACAAAAAATATTTGTAATCTATCATTAAGTTTTTATCTGCTTCAAATTCCAATTAGAATTTATTCAAAAGCATTTGTATATCCTACACATAAGAATAGTTTACCCCCCAGACTTAAACCCTTATAGTATTAACAGGCTATTAAACTAAATAACAGTGAACTAAGTAATTGTTTCCCCCCAAAATTCAAGAAGGAGAGATGACATACCTAGATCCGGAAACACTGGGGTTTCCACCTGCCACGCCTCGTTGTCTGCGATTACGATATTGTCTGCTTCATGTCGTTGTAGTAACATGTCAGAAGTATCCTCTGTCAATCCAGATTGAATGTTATACAGCTCAGACAGAAAACTCCTACAAAATGAACAAAAGTATAAATAAAAAAATATTAAATTTTGTAACTTTACTCAATTTTGTAGCTTTACTTTTTTCATGCATTTCTCTAAACATATCAAGAACATTCTTCCATATCTCAAAAGAAAATACTAAGAATATCTAACGGGAGTTAGAAGGTAGCTATTCTTTTCTAAATACATTGTATAGTTAACTTTCACATTGTTCATTATGAGAATATTTTCTAATTTACAACTATACAACCAACTTGATAGAGCTTTTTACATACTAACACAGGAGTTTAGTATACAATCAATATAAATGTTAGGTTACCTTAGTGCGGTATTACATCCACTGTTTCCCTCACTAAAATGTCTCGCTATTTCTTTGTTAACCTCAGGAATCGCCTTTAGATGGTCTTTATGAATGTAGAAAGTGGGTGGGGTAATCAAGCATTTCTCCTCATGTACATTTACTGTGCCTGTACCTAGTCTGGTCAGTTTGTACACAACCATCAATTTATCTGTCTGAAAATGAAAAAATAAAAATAATCAATTCTTTTTACAAGACTATTTTCTTAAAGAGTTCATGAAAGAAGTTGCTGGGACCTATTCTTATTGACAGCATTAAGAAATGACTTTATTAGAGATAAATATATGAACATTATAATTTTAGAATTGAATAGAAACCTTGTGATCAAATAAAAGTAGCCTGTAACAAGCAATCACTTCTTCTGACACTCCCAATTGCTTCTTAAGACATTGGCTGTTTGAAGACTTTTGAGGAGTCAAAACCAAGTACATCTAGGAAAAAAAGGTCGAAATGTTGAACACTGGGTAAAACATTTCTCATATGAGTAATGAAATAATAGTGAAAAGAATACCTTCTTTCTCTCCACTGAACAATTGAGTATATTTGGGAAAGCAGCCAGGGGCTCCCACATTATATTGTACATTTCTGTATATGCAATAAATGTGCATTTCTGTATATGTAATACATGTGCATTTCTGTATATGAAAAACATGTGGATTTCTGTACATGTAATACATGTAGTATTGAACACTTTCTTCTTTTCGTTAACTCTACACAGTCAAGCCAGTCTCCCCAATGAACTTGGCGGTTTTCTTCTGGTCCTCTACGTCTCTGTATAGCTTGCAGTTCAGTGGGACAGCTGATAGCCACGTTTCTGTTCTCTGCTGGTTGTATTGCATGCATCTTTGGAGGACATGTTCTGTAGTCTGCTCCTCTTCACCACATGGTCAGAGTGGTGATTGTACCAGCTTGTATTTTCTGTACATATGAGAATTCAGTCGGTTGTGTTCTGATCTCAGTCTTACAATTGTAACCTGTTCTGGCCTGTCAAGCTGATGATAAGCATCCTTCTCCGGTTTTGGGCCTGATCAGAGCTTTGATAATGGCTACTTTCTCAAAGGAGCTTACGGTGTTGGCCCGGTGTTGAATCACTTCCGGGTCATTGTAGCCTAGAAAGTAGTTCTTTGAAATATTGAAAGTCCCACTTCCAAGGTGTTTTCACAGGAAAGTGTTACATTTAGAGTATATATATTGGTACTGTGTGATTGCTTTGTCTTCTCCTGCATGTTTTAAAAGTGTTTTGTTTGTATTTTACAGGACTACTTCTCCATGCCGTGAGAACTAAAGATGTCTGTAATCAGTCTGGGCGTGACCTCTATCATTTGAATTGACACGCCCCCTCTCTGGAAATCAGCCGATAGCAAAAATACAGATCGGTCATGATGCACATTTAACCCCCCAAATGGATTATGTTAAGATAGTTTAAAGGTGACATGGCCACGAGAAAGTACGGTATGGGAGCAGTTTGTCTCCGTGACTGCTCAAACGGTTGCTATTTAACATGGTGGAGATGGGTGGAAAGTAGACCAGGCTGACCCCTTACACTGGGGTTGGTTTGTTCAGACTGTGCTCCTTGTTTTGCCAACTTTTCTGCCTTTTCGTTAATTGTATGGAACACTTTGATTAACTGGATTCCAATGTACTTGCAATATGCCCCTAATATACCAATACAAGAATTAGTAAAAACTTACCTCATAAAATATGGAATCTTTTAACAACTGTTTAGTGTTCTTCTCTTCCAGCCTTTTAAACACATCCTTGAACCTCGCAAGGAGATAGCGTTGCATTGTGGGTATAATCTCGTGAAAGTAGGCCTGTAGTTTTGGGCAAGGGTCCGTTGTAGAAGGCTTGGCCTCCATTTGGACAGATTCACTCAACTTGGGAACACCGCATACACCAATAAACACATCTACCATGCTGGGTTGTATACGACCCTCTGTGTCTGTAAGGAGACAAGCACCAATAGATTTAACCAATAATGACAAGCAGCAATAGATTTAACCAATAATGACAAGCACCAATAGATTTAACCAATAATGACAAGCAGCAATAGATTTAACCAATAATGACAAGCACCAATAGATTTAACCAATAACGACAAGCACCAATAGATTTAACCAATTATGACGAGCACCGACAGATTTAACCAACAACGACAAGCACCTATAGATTTAACCAATAATGACCAGCACCAATAGATTTAACCAATAACAACAAGCACTGATAGATTTAACCAATAACGACAAGCACCAATAGATTTAACCAATAACGACAAGCACCAATAGATTTAACCAATAATGACAAGCACCAATAGATTTAAATAATAACAACAAGCACCCATAGATTTAACCAATAACGACAAGCACCAATAGATTTAACCAATAACGACAAGCACCGATAGATTTAACAGATAAAGACAAGCACCAATAGATTTAACCAATAACGACAAGCACCGATAAATTTAACCAATAACGACAAGCACCGATAGATTTAACCAATAACGACAAGCACCGATAGATTTAACCAATAATACCTCGTATTTACTCATCTGCTGAAGAAATCATTTTGACAAAAGGATAAATTGGACCAGACACAAATTACAATATTTGGGGAGATGGTTAATTCTCAAGCTAAACTCAATATTTCTCAGAAGTCTAGATTTCATTTCAAGTTTTAAATGGAGTAACATTACTTCATTTATATATCCACTCCAGGCTGGAAAAGGGTTCATAAGCATAAAGATCCTTTTTATCATACATCTATAAAAACATAATTGTACCTATGTTTCTCTTGAAATAACATCATTAGCAAATATAAAACATGCTGCACTATTTATTATTCTCATCTATGCAATCTTTTCAACCCTTTGATATCGCTTAACCCTTTCCCAAACACCAAATTTTCGACAGTCCCAAATTGAAAGTGTTTGCAGACGGCATTTCAAAATGGGATGAAATTGTAAAACAATCTTCTGATAGGGCAGAAAACATTGTGGGGAAAGGAGATACGAGCAATTTCTCCTTTTCCCACAATGTTTTCTAAAGTCGTCTGCAACAAAATGGTCAAATATTGTTATTGTTTGGGAAAGGGTTAAGAATACAGAGTCTCCCCTGGAATTTTTTTTCTTGTCGCAACGATTTTCGCAAATTGGATTTTTTTTGAGCCAAATTTGAGAAAGTGGAGTCAAAAGTTGAGCCAATTTAAAATTGGTGGCTCGACAGTAATTATTAGAAATGAGTAGTAAGAAGCTTTTTGTTCATTATAATGTTGATGTCAAACTGTATAACACCTGATAACACCTGATAACAGGCAAGCAAGAATGGTCCCCCCCCCCATGCTTCATTATTTTGCGTTTAATATAAATGTTTTTTAAAGATACCATAAGGGTTGTCCGAAAATACCTCTAAATTATACAAAAAAACTTGAAACACATAACTCATATGAATTGAGCTGAGCGGATTTATAAAAGAAAATGAAACAAGCTTTGGAATTGACAGAAACCAATGTTAAAATAAAAGGTCTATTTTTTTCTGTTTTTTTTTTTCAATTGGCAATAAATTGCAAAATCAGTCAGTTTATAAAGAGAATGCATCTCTCCAACTTTGTAGTAAATGCTTCATTGTGATGAACGAGCAACATACCTAAAATAAGTATGTTATTCACCGTCTTTAATTTTCAACACCCGACAGTGTTTGATAATTGTCATCTAATTTTCACATTGTCTCCGATCATGCATTCGCGTCAAACTGTTTATTTTACACACCAATTTCAGGGATAAGTGTCAGGGCAATTTCACACACGCGGCGCAAACATAACTGTTGCAGCATGAGTCATATGAAGTGATTAAACTTTAATCCGATAAGTGACAGTCATTTGTCTAGTACTCGGTTGAGCACAAACTGCGAAAGATACCGGTCATTACCGGGCTGGTTCCTGTGTTCATACACGCAGAATGCCTCGATAACTCCAATACGTGAACTGGCTATTACTCCGGGTCGCTTATGTCATGCATGGTTGGTAAATACGGTTTGTCGCAAACACTTTCGCGAAACTGTTATTTATGTCGCAAATTGACGAGATTTTTCGCATTTGGCAACATTGGCAATCGGCAGCGGAGGCCCTGGAATAATAGAAGTAGTTTAGACAGAATGCTTTTTGTTCATGCAGCTATCATCAGCCAATTCAAACTTGTAACGTTCATTAACTTGCCTTATATATATTAGATAAATTTATCATTTATAACCACTTACCCTTTGATTTAATTGAACTGGACTTTCCCTTTTCATGGGATTTTGAATGAGCTTGTTTCACAACAAGGTCAAGAAAATGGACGTTCTCTTTGTCTGCAAACATTTTCTCCCAGTCCCGATTGTCTGCTATCATTGGTTTATCATTAAGACACACCCACACACCTTTCTTGGTGGGTAACACCTGTAAAAGGGTAAAAATAATTATTGAGGTAAACTCACAATATTTCAAATAACCTTTGAAATCCTCCAAGTCAAAGTCAAAATGAATGAAATCAATCCAATCAAAACACAAAATGCCAATCAAAAGTAAAATATCACATATTTTTTATAGAGTTTCATTAGAGTCTGATGAAATTTAACTGTGAAATATCATAAATAGAATTACGTTTATAATCCTTGACAATACTATAAAATGTATACGAGTCGTGTATAGCTCTTAAGATAGGGGTAAAAAGTTAATTGGAGTAAAGTATTAAAATTGGTGTTCATACAGGAAGCATATCCTACAACTACCTAACCTCCCAAAATGTAACATATTCAATCCGCTTTCAGTTTTATCCATATTTCTATCACTAACTTTTTTATTCTCTTAATCATACATAGAAATATTTTAACATTGCAAGTCTCATACAAGCATCAAATATTACAAGTTTATTATTGTAAATTTTTCAGCAAGTTCCACATATAATGTGTCACCTTTTCCTTCTGCATTTTCTCCTTTACTTTTTCTTTCAAAGATTGAAGGACAGTCTCTGTTGTTTTCTCTCCAGAGGCAGCAGGAGGGTGTGTTAGGGCTTGACCAATGGTAGAAAAGATGTATAAAACATCGCTAAACAGGGCCACCTCCTTCGGAGAACTGGTCGTACAAAGTAAGGACAATAACTCAATGTATTCTTCAACAGTAGGCTGTGGATCTATTCTACCTTCCTGTCTGAATAGGTTCATCAGCTCCAGTGTATCACTATAGTAACTGCCAATCGTCCGCTTTTTACATATCGCGGAATGAAACTCTTCAAGTATCCCTCTGTGCTTATCAAATAATCCTGTGCTGTCCGCAAGCCAAATTTCATTTCTATTCATCATCTTACCGGCGATAATGTCATTTGGCCCAGATTGCTTTGAAGGCACAAAATAAATGGGGTGGTTGAGAAGTAGATCCTGAAGATCTCCCCTGTTCATTTCTCTACCAAGATAACTGTATACATGTTTCATGTGGTTTAGAGAAGTACATGACACTGCTGGGGTATCAGCCTCCTTCCTGTCACTCCACTCTAATAAATACTTCTTCACTGTCTCTATAGAAACGGAATTCATTAGTCCTAAGAACTTGTGGAAAGAACTGTTGAGTTCCAGTTTCACATCTAAGTACAACACTTTCTTTGCCAAAAGTTTCTCCAATTTGTCTGAATGAATATACAGACCAGCTGGTTGCCGGATTTCTACACTTTTTGACTGTGTCACACTACCATCTGGTGCTACTGTGGACTCCCAATGAGTCGCAGGTAACCAGCTAATATCACGTAACAATTTACCAAATGAGGTTTTTATTTCTTTCAAAATTTTCCCATGTTTGTCAGAGACTTGAGTGTTTGTAAAGAGGGAGAGTTTATTGTCCCAGGACTTGTCTAATAGCCCACAGAGAGCCCTCATCTGATCCTGGTACCCGGCGCCCGAGACTGTGTTGTGGGTAATCAGAGTCTCCAGCTCCTCACAATAATAATCCTCTATAACATACTCTGGTTCACCCTGTGGCCAGAACTCACTCTCATCCTTCCATACTGATGTGGCCTGAAATTTAAATAAAACTGTGTAACATACCCTACAGTGTGGAACTTGTGACAGGTCAAAATTCAAAGCAAGAGACAACAACAAAAATGAAAAAACAAAAATTAGGTGCAAACCTTTGTAAAAAATGGATAAATTGTATGTTTGGAGATGAGAAAATATCACAAGAAAAAGACCCACAGTCTTCTAAAACAGATGTATCAATGCAGTGAGGAATTATGACGTAAGAAGGTGCATGAAAACATTTGTAAATGTATTGACAAAAGAAAAAGAAATTGAACAAACTTACCAAACGAAACATGATCCTAGCATTAAATGGTTTACAGTACACAACTTTTTTGGGAAAAAAGATTTTGCTCTTGGTGAAAAACCTTTCCAAAAAACGAATTTCTAATCCAAGTTGTCATTCCCAAATTCTTCTAATGTCAAGGTATCGGCTATTTTGAGTAAAGAAGTAAAAGCTGCACATGACCTAACTACAGTTTAAACACAGAGTTTGATTGACATGTACAGGGAGAGAGCAGCAATTGTTACAACACTTACTAGTTCTTGTTTATTTAGACAGAGTTTCCTCTTTTGGATAGAGAAAGAATCTTCAACACCAAGTTTCACTAAGAAATCCTGCCAGCTCATTACAGCCATCTTAGAGCTGTTTGGAGGTAGATAGACTGGGTCCACAAGGGTCCAGTCATAACCTGTGGGTAGAAATGAGTGAGATGTTTGTTTGTTTCTTTGTTAAAATGGGTTTAAAATGCTGTTGCAACAATTTTTCAGTCGTGTTATGGCTTTCCTGGATTCTTTAATGCTAGGCTACCGCTAGGGATCTGAAATGTCTTATCAAAAGACCATGAAACCTGAGGTACCGATGAGGGTCAAATGCGGTATTCCCCTGTTCAAAAGCTGCCACCTTAACCATTGGGCCATGCAGGACTCTTTCTAATGTTGAACATGAATGTCTTAACCCTTTTCCAAACACCACATTTTCGACTGTCCCAAATTGAAAGAGTTTGCAGACGACATTTCAAAATGTGATGAAATTGGAAAATAAGCTTCTGATAGGGCAAAAACATTGTGGGAAAAGGAGAAATTGCTTGTTAAGAGCAATTTCTCCTTTCCCCACAATATTTTCTAGAGTCGTCTGCAACAAACTGGTCAAATGTCATTATTGTTTGGGAAAGGGTTAACAAGAGAAAGTTTATACAATTTCTTGGTATACATCAGCAAATTTAAAAGCTGTAGATACATAAGTTCTGCATGAATGTAACATGCAAGTATATATGGAACTATATGACTTACTTGATATTGAATATTCCACAAATGATTTAGAAAATTTCTCATTAATTGTGATTCCAATAATTCTTTTATACATTAAGTCCCTAGTTGTTTTATCATGTTACATACTAGAACATCACAGTTTCATTTTTATTATGCCCTCTTGGTGATCAACCAATAGCCGGTAACAACCAATCACAGGATTTTAGAAGTAATCCGTAGGGAAGCTTTAAATATACTGTGAGAAAAGAAGAAATTTATCATTTTCTTAAAATATCCTTTATCCTACTAGAATAACATCCTTCCATTTTACCATATTTCCTATAATTTTCTGCCCCAATTTCAATTTGGGGCAGAGAACATTCTTAAATTAATTCTCTCATATTTAATTCTGTATATGTTCCAAATTGAAAGTTGTAGCAGTCAACATTTATAGAGGGTAAAAGAAACATATTTTTATTATGATCTTGGTAAGAAACCATTGTGATTACATGATAAGTTGCATTGTCTCAATTTCTTCTCAAGCTATTCGTTTCAAGAACATAAAATAAGTACATTTATATTAAAGAGAAAGCTTAAGGACAGAACCATCTATAAATCTTGTGACAGCAGTTAGGACATCAGTCATGTTGGTACTGACTATTTTACCTGGGAATGTATGCTTCAGGTTTACAGGACTTCCATATTGCAGGGGGAAATATATGGGAGACTGCTTGGGGCTTAACAGAACTGCCATAGTTTGGAAAGTGTGCTTAAGATTAACAGGACTCCCAAACTTTGGAGGGAAATGTAAGGGAGACTGCTTGAGCCTTAACAGAACTACCATGGTATGGAAGAAAGTATACCCTGTCTATATTTACCTGGGAACGTGAGTAAATACTGTCTTAATTTACCTTGGAAAGTGTGCTTAAGATAAACAGGACTCCCAAACTTTGGAGGGAAATGTAAGGGAGACTGCTTGAGCCTTACCAGAACTACCATGGTATGGAAGAAAGTATACCCTGTCTATATTTACCTGGGAATGTGAGTAAATACTGTTTTTATTTACCTGGGAATGTGTGCTTTAATTTAAAGGACTTCCATACTTCGGAGGGAAATGTACAGGAGACCGCTTGAGGCTTACCAGAACTACCATGGTATAGAAGAAAGTTTACCCTGTCTATATTTACCTGGGAAAGTGTGTTTTAGATTTAAAGGACTTCCATATTAGCAGGGAAATGTTCGGGAGACTGCGAATTTACCTGGGAATGTGTGTAAGTACTGTCTATATTTACCTGGGAATGTGAGTAAGACATGTCTATATTTACCCGGGAATGTGTGTTTAAGGTTTACAGGACTTCCATACTGCTGAGGGAAATGTTCTGGAGACTGCTTGGGGCTTTACAGAACTGCCTGCCATAGTATGAAAGAAAGTTTACCCTGTCTATATTTACCTGGGAATGTGAGTAAATACTGTCTATATTTACCTGGAAATGTGTGCTTCAAGTTTACAGGACTTCCATATTGTGAAGGGAAATGTACAGGAGATTCCTTGGGGCTCTGGACACCCTTGTTTGTGATGACCTTGACAATGTCCTTCAGCTCGTCTAGATTACACACATTATTCTGTCGGTCTGTCTGCCATTTAATGTAGCTAACATAGGATACAAGTGTTCTATCAGACTTTTCCTACAATGAAACAAAGACAAATACTTAACTTATATAATTACTTAATAGTCAGTTGATCTGCCTAGTTTATTAATTGTTTTACTATCAATTATATCTTGGCAAATTATGTTTGCTACAAATCTTAAACAATTAAATATGTAAATTCAGTGCAAACAGATTAATGTCTCATAGTCATAGTCTTGAGTAATTTACTTTCCAAGGCATGCAACTTATACATTTAATGCATCCTAAATGCAAATAAACTGCATGCTTATAGTTATCAAAATTTTATCAGAAAATGTTTATTTAAATGCAGACTAATTGTTTCACTCTTTTCTTTTTAAATGATTGCTTCATCGTAATATGAGTGCAAAACAAATAGTTGGTGCTGATACTTCAAAATATAATCTACCTCAACTTGTATCATGCAAAACTTAAAATGTTGTTAAAGATCACAAGTAAGAAGCTCTAAGAACTAAGCACTTAAGTTTCTTACCTTCCACATGTCTGACTTTAACACTGGTATGATATGATGGTTAATCACATCAAAGGGAGATAATTGCCTAACACCAAGTCTGATCAAGAGTTTCTGAACCTGACTGTTGACCTCTTCATCATTGGTCTTTAACAATGTTGGATGTAAACTGTTTACATCACTCTGTAGGTGAGACATCAGTGCTAGAAGTAAAATGAGACATAAAGTAGGTATGTTAAGTTCTAAATCTATTTGGTAATATCTTCTCATGATATACACAGGTTATTGAGCTTAACCCATTACCAAACAATTACGACATTTGACCAGTTTGTTGCAGACAACTCTGGAAAACATTTTGGGAAAGGGAGGAATTGCTCTTAATGAGCAATTTCTCCTTTTCCCACAATGTTTTCTGCCCTATCAGAAGATTATTTTTTCAATTTTATCACATTTTGAATGTCTTCTGCAAACTCTTTCAATTTTGGACAGTCGAAAATTTGGTGTTTGGTAAAGGGTTCACCAAATGATGCCAAGGTTAATAAAGGTAAAAACGTATTCACAACTTTTTTTTTATTAAAGCCAGACACCTATACAATGGCTAACAGTCCAAAATTGAACTTTGGACTGAACGAAAGTCTGTATCCATCTATAAGGTTGTAACATTGCACCAACGGTCTTTCTATTATGTTATGATGTATTGTTCATACTGAAGGAGGAAGAGCTGAAATGCCATCACTGAGATTTGAACACACAAAGAGAGTAACCATGATTGTGATTTCAAGTTCTTTACTCTGAGCACTAGGCCATAAAGGCCCCCCCCAGCATCAAAGTATGAAACACTAGCACACCACAATTGCAAAGATACAAGTTTTGTTTTAAAACAGAACAAAAAAATAGAAACAAGAAGGAGGAAAAACTTGTCATTAGCCATGTCTTCCTATGTCAAAACCCTTTCAGAAGTTGTCTGCGACCCCTAGGTAAACCTTGTCCCTGACTTTTGGGCTGACAACAAAAGACAACATGACAACATAAAGTAAACAAATGAGCATAACCTCTGTTATATTGGATTGAAACCACTGTGACAATAAGGATAAACTGCTCCAAAGACTTTTTAAGTTGCTCATAATGAAACAAAAAATTATTGGATTGAAACCATTATGACGATATGGAGAAACTGCTCCAAAGTTGCTAATAATGAAACAAAAAATGGTGTTTTACCAATATTATTCCTTAAATTTATCTGAACCATTCCCTCTGTACATGTTTTAACACACCTTTAGCAGACAACTTTGAGTTCCAAGTTAAGTGATTCAAGCAACAGAAGGCTTACCCATTTCCTCCTTGTTAGTTTCACTAGAGGTGGGTAGAGGTATGAAGACTGTGTTTTCTTGCAGTGATACTAGTCTTCCATCTGTCAGAGGTAACATCGGTAGTGCTAATAGAGACGACTGAATGGTGGCATCATCATGAAACTCGTCCAGACTGCGATACATACACGCCAACCAGTGGGATATAAGGCACACCTTATCTGAATTGTCTGTGTAAGAAAAGAGAAAATGTAAGCAGTACTTAAATGGATGACTGAATGGTGGCATCAACGTGAAACTTGTCTAAACTATGACACATACACGCCAACCAGTGGGATATCAGACACATCTTGTCTGAGGTATCTGTTTATAAAAAGAGAAAATGTAAGCAGTACTAAAATGGATAACTGTATGGTGGCATCATCGTGAAACTTGTCTAAACTATGACACATACACGCCAACCAGTGGGATATCAAACAAACCTTGTCTGAGGTATCTGTTTATAAAAAGAGAAAATGTAAGCAGTACTAAAATGGATAACTGTATAGTGGCATCATCGTGAAACTTGTCTAAACTATGACACATACACGCCAACCAGTGGGATATCAAACACATCTTGTCTGAGGTATCTGTTTATAAAAAGAGAAAATGTAAGCAGTACTAAAATGGATAACTGTATAGTGGCATCATCGTGAAACTTGTCTAAACTATGACACATACACGCCAACCAGTGGGATATCAAACAAACCTTGTCTTAGGTCTCTGTTAGAGAAATTGAAGGGTAAGGAAAGAAATAACCAAGAATAAATAAACTTCAAAAAACAAGAGAGATAGATAAGGAGGAAACATTAACATCCTTCAAAATAAAGTTTTTCAAATCCTTTCCTGTAATTCTCTTTTTGTGGTTACTCAATGTAAGAAAACTCACTAAAACAATTCTTGTGATTACCAACAATATTGTGATTGGATAAGAACTTAAAAAATACATGTTTGCTACATTAGCACTTCTCTAATCTAGAAAGCATAAATCTTTCAGGCTAAATAACAATTAATGGAAAGAAAGACTTACCACACTGTCCATCCATTTCCACAATAAGGGCCTTGCCAAGTTGGAAGAGATGTTCCGAGGTGAGAGTCTCAATACCCAGGCAAGAGGTCAAGGTCGGATTTAACATGGCCGCCACATCCGGGTGGAGGTAGTGCAGGTTAAGATGTGTGTGTAACAAATCAGCGGTGATTACGCTACGCACCAGCGGGTCTCGTACTCGCACTGTCTGGGATGGGATCTTCCAGTGTATCAAACCTACAACATTTAAATCAGAATTAAAGGCCCTTGTTCACAGATGTGAGGAAATTTGGAAGCTTAAAATTAATCTCTTTTAAACTGCACAACAGGTGCACTGTTATATACAGTAAATAATCTTTTTCTGTTCTTGTATGAATAATAGTTATATATAGAATATTACAGAAAAAATCCGCTTGTCCGTAAAGGTTTTCAGACAAGCTAGGAAATACAGACAATTTATTTTACTACCCCTTGTTTATAACTGAATATTGCCTCACCTTCACTATTGGGTTGTGTGGGAACGCAGGGCCTTGCCTTTAACTTCTTCAGAATGTCAGATGCAACTGGTTTGAAAAAGTCTAAAACTTCATCTTCCATGGGAACAAACTGTAGGTAGGAAATGACGGCCTCGATATTGTTAAAGTCTTGATGGCTCTTGAACATTTCCAGAGAATCAAGGAACACATTGTGTATCTCGTTCCTCAGCCATTGGTTCCAGGAACTGTCACGATCTACATCCTCCCGACTTGACGGAACATCAAAATCTCCTTGAACAATAAAACGGAATCCATAACTTCTTAAAGGCAAAAATGCAAACACCAGCTGTTTTGGTGGCAGGCCTTGGATGTGGGATGCCTTAGCCGCATGCTTTATTGGGAAAGCTAAGGCTATCTCCGTGGATTGAACATCTGCTCCAGACTTTGCTTGAGAAGATATTTTTGTAGCATCTAGGACTTTTTTGATGACTAGCCAACGATCTAGACCCCCTGTGTGTTGTATCTCTACAATATTGTCACCAACATCTCTTCTTCTCATGGTCTGGACAGAACTCTCCACCTGAAAATCAATGTAATCAAAAAGTCATAAAGGTCAAACTATATTCTAAAATCAAAGCAAACATGCAGGTTTGTTAAGGAGGTTTAACAAATAGTTATCAGCCAATCAGTCTACAGCTATAAAATCTAGATCTAAAAGCCAAGTGTGAAAACATAGACATGAAAAATATAAAGTAACGTATAGCAACAAAAATTGATTTAGATCCATGCCTAATCAAAACAGACTTTCTGTAACAACTGTTGTGTAAGTCTTTCTTATCAAACTTTGTGTTACATGTACTCAAGGGAATTGTCCATAAGAGATGAGTGGTCCAAGAAGAGCATTGGCTTCCTGACATGAGGGTAGTGGGTTCAAATCTTGTGAGTAGCAAGGTCCACTTTGTGACCTTTTATAAACCTTTAGAATGCTGGGTAATTTTCTAAAAAAAAAATTTGTGTCGGCTGCTTTCCAAAAACTTGAATATCTGCTTTGCTTTATTTTGATGACAAAAGATACTAAGAGTAGCAAACAGGTTAGATCACGTAATTGGCGGCTGGCCTGTGATCTAACCTGTTTGCATAAGCATGAAGTCGGTTCCTGCACTATAAGTGACAAGTGCAAGTACTGTTTATGTATCATGGAAGCAGCAACCAGAGTGATTGATCTAAGTTGTAACATCTATCTCACAGTAGATGTAAAATTAGTAAGTTTACAATACAAAACTACACAATTTTAATAACCACAAACAGCACAGAGAGAATGTCTTGTAAATTTTCAGAGGCAAGACACTTCTATAGAGTATCAACAGTATATTCTTATTAATACATATATTCTTAGAATTGATAACTTAGTCATCAAATGGAAACATTTCTATTATTATTTCTATCATTCTGACATTTTTGACTTATCTAGACCTCTTGCATTGAACTTACCATGTTCTCTATTGAGATTTCTCGTAATCGGTGCAGAAACAGGAGTAATGAAGGATGGATATCATTGAACCTGGCCGCCAGGGTTCTAGCCTGCTGTAGCATATCAGGTTTTAGTGGCAGTATGATATTCGTCATCCAGCTATATAAAAAAACAAAAAAGATAACTAAGTAACAATTTGTTCAAAAGTTGCTTTTCCCCCTTCCATTTATTTCAGTTTGAAATAGACAACAGGAGACAAGAAATGTGTGTTTTATTATCTACTCTTTACACCATTCAAAAATATTCATTAAATAGCATCCATGAAAATGTATTTACATGTCATAAATTATATTTCTCCTTTAATCAATACAAATGGCAATAGCTGCTGAATACATGTAGTTTATTAACAACTTCATGTTTCTTTTTTATTTCAACCATTCTTTTTGCTTCAACTGTTTCTTTAATGGTTCAGATGTATTTTTTATCATTATTTGATTGTCCCTATCATTCTCATTTAGGTTAAATTCAATCTATTGCCATAACAAATCTTTAAATGATTATCTGATTATCCATATCAAACAATGATCCTAATGCTATCAAGAAATGGAAATATGTACACTCTGAGCTTTGTTTCTATCCATTTATAGATATATAGGTTACTTGTTATCCACAGTGTTTGTGAGTGGCGTCATAATAAACATGATGTGAAGGCCATTAGAATGTATACAGTTATAGATAGATATGTATAGAGAGTTAAAGATATAGCCATGTATATTGATAGCTATAGATAGCTTACTTGTTATCCACAGTGTTTGTGGGACGGGCCCAATGGGGCAGAATGTATCCCATGGGTCCACTGTTAACATCAAACTTGATGTGAAGGCCATTAGAATGTATACAGTTATAGATAGATATGTATAGAGAGTTAAAGATATAGCCATGTATATTGATAGCTATAGATAGCCTACTTGTTATCCACAGTGTTTGTGGGACGGGCCCAATGGGGCAGAATGTATCCCATGGGTCCACTGTTAACATCAAACTTGATGTGGAAGCCATTAGAATGTATCTCTGGCATGTCCGTCACACGGAAGACAGATTTGAACCCAATACCCTTCTGACCTGCAAAGTATGATTAGATTATATCATACGGAACTTAGGAAAAGATTATCACGCCTGACTTTGACAAAAAGAAAAGCATCTTATAAATGGCTTAATTGAAAACTAAAATACTGTAGTAAATTTATTCTGTATGAAGATAATTTGGGGAAAAAAATGCATGATTTCAAAGAAATTATGGGAAGGCGACTTTAATAGGAATCATAGTGATACTTTGATTTAACCACATATCAGCACGAGAACTGGTCATGTATCCAGGAAGCAGTCAACTAGGGATTCTCCTTTTAGCGTTCAAAGCAAAAAGAAAAACCTCTTGAGGCTATGATAAGTCTTCAGTTCACTTAAGTGTGAAAAGATGGAATCAAAATTTGGTGTTACAACATTCTTGAATATCTTTTTTTAATTCAGGACAACATCATATTGTGTATTAGCATAATAGATTTGAAACAACATTATGTTACCTATGTATCCAAATTTGTGTTTTCCCTTTGTACTCCTGCCTACATCACATAAAGCCCGAATATTTCGCTCCTGAAAGCCGAGTTCGTTGTTACGGACCCTCACACTTTCCTCGTCTATAACAAACTTCACAGATGGACACTGATCATTGATGTTACTAAGGAGGTTGTCATGGTAACTGTTGTCATCTGCATTCTGAATCAGTTCCAGAACAAAGTGAGTGTCCTTACTGTAGAGGTCTTTAGATAAACGATCCAGACTCCGACCCAATCTTTCCTGCTGAATCTAAAATAAGACAAGAGTTAATGAGATTGTAAACCTGGCTAATAGTTTGTTTCTAAGGTATGAAGTTGTACACAAGACTCTAACCAAGATTTATCAAGTACAAGCCAGAGGTATCACATTTGTTAACTGTCCTACCATGAAGTCCATTCCCTATGGTAGTTGATGAGATACAAGCCCAAAAACCTAACCAAGATTTTCTAAGTACATAAAGGGGCATATTTTGCATAAATGCAGTTTTATTTTACTTGGTCAGTCATCCCACATAATGACACCGAGTATGTGTGTGAAGTTTCAGACCATTCCCTGTAGTATTTAATGAGTTACACTATGGCAGACACCCACACTGATGCCCAGATGAGTAGTAAAGCTGTCCTTATTCTTCCAATAGTCAAGCTAACAAATTAACTTCTTTCATGAGGAACTTTTCCTCATTTCAATAGGACCGGAAGGACAAATTGTAAAAGAATGAAAAAGTGTTTAGCATTAAACTTGAAATTGTTGAGACTCTATTAGTCCATTACCAAACAATAATGACATTTTACCAGGTTGTTGCAGATGACTCTGGAAAACATTGTGGGAAAAGGAGAAATTGCTTTTAACAAGCAATTTCTCCTTTCCCCACAATGTTTTATGCATTATCAGACAATTATTATTCAATTTAATCACATTTTGAAATGTTGTCTGCAAACTCTTTCAATTTGGGACTGTCGAAGATTTGGTGTTTGGTAAAGGGTTAAGTTAGTTATCATGAATGCACATCCTACCTTCATCAATCTCTGACCATCCTCGCTAAGATGTATACCAACTCCAAACTCTTCCTTTCTTATTTCATTAACAATATCTTCACAACTTCTGACTTCATCAGACACTTCCATGGTAAGATCATCTATCAAAGGTAAAATATCGAGGTCACCATCATTTGTATGATAAAGTGTATCCATGTTTAAAATATGAGGAACAAAAGCACAATAAGAATATCATATATTTTATGGAAATTCTAAAATATGAGGAACAATAAAATATGTGTATCATATTTATATAATGAAAAGGGCTGTAACTCTAGCTTTTCTGCATTCATTGGTCAAATTAAAAAGTCAACCAGATCTCTTTATCTGAGAAGGCACATAATTACATTGGAAACAATCCATAACATAAACAGTATTTGTTTTGCTAAGGAATATTTTGACAGAAAGAAAATCATCATATACCTATCATCAGAAATGTTACGTTGTTACTTGAGTCTCCTCTATCATCTGAAGTAATCAAAGTATTGCCAAAAGGTATTTGTTTAATACATTTTTCTCTTTCATTCAGATAGTCTTAAAAATACACTCTATAAGTACCATAAAACTCAGTTTGGTGAGTGATAACTAATAATTACTAATGGTAAACGTCGGATAAACTGCAGTAGAAAATTGAACAACTATCAATAGGTTAATTTTCCCTTCATTGGGGTACCTTTCTTGAAATCATTCACAATGACCTTGGTTTCCTCAGTAATGACCTTGTCATCATCATTGTTAGCTTGACCTTTTTCTGTAACCTTGACACTTTCCTTGACATCAGCAGATCCAAGATCGTCTTCCAAGATTTCATCCAAAAGTTCTACCTTTGATGCATTTCTATCATCTTCATCATCTTCCTCCTCATCTTCAATCTGGAACAAAAAAGGACTTACAGCTCACAACCTACCATTAGCTATTATCAAATTCTAATAAAATGTTCATTCAGCCTTTGAAATTCTATTAAAATAAAACAATGCCTTTCTGGGAGAAAAAACATTAGTGTTAAAAAAGGGAATCATGCTAATATCGGCACTATTATCCATCTTTTTTTTTGGTAAGTTTCAAAGTATCTGCAACTAACACATGCAATTCAGAAATTCATATGTAAAGACAATAGCTATAACATTAAGGAATTTATAGATACCTCGTGGCAATAGACTTTTCAAAAAGAATATGTGAGGTCATATTTTCGACTGTCCAAAATTGAAAGATTTTTCAGACAACATTGATGAAATGGGAAAATTATCTTTTGATAGGGCAAAAAAAAATTGTGGGAAAAGGAAGAATTGCTCATTAAGAGCAATTTCTCCTTTCCTCACAATGTTTTCTAGAGTTGTTTACAACAAACTGGTCAAATGTCATTAATGGGTAAAAAGGACCTAGCATTATTTGTTATTTCTTATAACTAGTTTACTTTGTTGAAAAAAATATTCATTTTTTACAAAAAATAGTCATATCTGAACTTGGAGAATACATGCTTAATGTCAAAACATACTTAAACTGCACAACATGGCCTCTCAATATCAAACAGTATATCAGAAATTGGAACAATCATGGACAATAGTGTAATATTGCTACTTCATACATAGCCTGCCTTTTAGAACATTGAAAAAGGATGTGTGTGATAATTCTTTTTTCACAATGTTTTCATGTTGTCTGCACCTAGAAACTAACAAGTTACAAGATTTTTAAATCTGTAACATTGTATTACCTGATCTTATATAGGTTTCCTTGTTTTTTTATCTGCACCTTACATTCTGTTAATTACCTGTTCTTGTTGCTCCTCTGTTAAAAGCTCTTCAACATCTGGAGATATTTTTTGTGCGGAGGATTCAGACAGGATACATTTCTGAACCACCAAGTCGGTCCATTCTTGTATGCCTAACAAACAACCCAACTCTGTTAACTGATTCTGTTCACCAACACTAGTGCAAAGTTGTACAAGAAGCTGTTTGAACTTTGTAGAACCCACGACCTGTCCTAGAGGGGACAGGAACAAGTCGTCTGCCAGGTCCACACACATCCTGGTTGGGATTCGGAGTAGACACTGCAGTACAAACTGGCATGCAGCATTCTGGGTTTGAGTTGATGCATCTGCAATAATAAACAAGTTTACAGAGTTATCAAAGATATGAAATTCTAGAAGGCGAAAGCTAGTCTAGGTCTAGTCTTACATAACAGTGCTACAACTAGGATTTAAAAAGGGTAGGGTGTCTATTTATAAAAAGGGCATTTTCAAGCCTACACATCATGCTTTTTTGTCCTAAAATACATAATACTATGTGTACTTAGTAAATTCAAAAAGGCATTTCAGTTGAAAAAGGGTAGGGCATTATGGTAAACAAAAAGGATACAGTGGTGAATGTGAAAAGGGCAGTGGGGCGAAGAGCCCGATATATGTACTTAGCAGGAGACTTCATAAGAACTAATACTAGTCATCACTTTACATTCAGTGTAAAGGGCAGTGGGGCGGAGGGCCACACTATATGTACTTAGCAGGAGACTACATAGGAACTAATACTATTCATCACTTTACATTCAGCATCGTGGATTTATACACGAGGGTCAAATATGGACCAATTAAAAAAGTCACATGGTTGATGCTGCTACTTAAAGGAATCAAAGCCATGACCTGAAGATGAGATTCTAACCAAATAGCACTGCTCTTCAATAAGGAAAAGGAATCCATCATTTATAAAGATTATAGTAGGAACACAAAGTCACAAATAAGCTTCATATTTGATTCGTTTTCAAAATTTGATGTTTTAAATCCAAATGAGGCAATTGAAAGGAAAACTAACGTTACATACAGTATAATTTTACCCACCTTGTGTGTCGGTTATGGGATCCACTGCATGTAGCTGTAATAAAGCTGTTTTGATATGACCAGCTAGCAGGGCTTTAGGAATGTTGTTCACTCCTTTATAGGCCACCACCATGGAGACCAGATGTCCACAAAAACTGGAAACATCTCGTCTTTCCAGGGAGTCTGCAACTAGCTCTGCTGATGTGTTAGACACGATCTTGAGAAGTACTCCAGGTTTGGTCTCCAGAGCCAAGAAATCTAAAGTGGCCAATCTTCCTCCTGTTATAGACATGAGAACTCACACATAAACCAATGCATTAAAACATTAATTACTTAAAGTAATAATAGTGCTCATATACAATAAAATCTTGGGACTTCAATTGGTACTATTGAAATTTAACATCAAAATACATCTATATCATTTTAAAGAGTAAGAAGGACAGAAACAATATCAAACAATGCTTTTAGAAGTGCAAAATTGTTGAGGTTGGTTTACACTTAGTGATAAAAGGAGGCCAGTTGAGAATTGCCAGAGAAAATTTCATAAATCGTCAGGGACCAATGAAATTATTTCTAAAGGTTGCATCCTGTGTTGTTGTTGTTGTTTTTCTAACTTCATAGCTTATGTGTATCTAATGACTTTTTCAAACAGGTGACCCAATCAGGGTTTTTTCCAGCACACTTCAGTAACTTTTGATAGATCTCGAATATAAATAAAGATAATATAATTGTTGTCCAAACAGTTTGTGAAACATGGTTTATAAATAGAGCAGGCATTATAAAGTCAAAATCATATAGTTTTCTGCTATTCTAACATAATGTGTTATTACATATAACTCAATTTACACAGTTAAACAGTTTTTTGGGTGATATTCTGGCTTTAACTTTTTAGCAATAGCGAATAATTTTTTTAAAATATTGAATGCATATAATAAATAAAAAAAATACAAGGGAAAAACATTCTCAAGATTGGTTCATTCTCATTTTGCAACAATATTTTGAAAATCCTTAAGAAAGTTTAAAATATGAAAACTTCTCATAAAACTGCACAAAGACAAGAAGAGAACTGGAAATAAGCAAACTCTCTTCAATTCTTACTGATAATATTTTTTAAGACACATCCACAAACAATTCTCCCATCTATATAGCCCTTTACCAAACGCCAACTTTCGACTGTCCCAAATTGAAAGAGTTTGCAGATGACATTTCAAAATGTGATGAAATTAAAAAATAATCTTTTGATACGACAGAAAACATTGTGGGAAAAGGAGAAATTGCTCGTTAAGAGTAATTTCTCCTTTTTCCACAACGTTTTCCAGAGTTGTCTGCAACAAACTTGTCAAATGTCATTATTGTTTGGTATTGGAATAACTGTCTGTACAAGGCCTTCCTTACCATCTAATGTTTTATTGGTGACCCCGCCATATCTCTGTACAAAGTCCTTGAGTTTCCCGAGCTCAGGTTCAAATACCTGTCTCCATTGACTCCAGTCAGAGAGGTCTTCCAACAACGGACAGTTGTGTAGACAAATCTTTGCCAGGTCCCGGGTTTGATGACCAAGGACGCCAACCTTTAGGCTATCTGTCATACTACAATACAAGTTAAAGAAAGAAGCTGTTTAATGAAGGGAAATACTTTCTACTTGTCTTTATGCCTTCACATAAACTTTCTAAAGAAACAAGTTTTAGAAAGGAAAAATTTGCTTAAAACAAACATTCCTCTTTTGGTCATATTGGTTTCTATTCAATTTCATAATAAATCATTCTTTACCAGAAATGCTTTTAATTTTGACCGTCTTGAAGATTTTGTAGGAAGTTTGAACACAGTTCGCATCTTATATTTTTCTTTAAACCATGACGTTTTCCAGTAAAGGAAAATGTCCAGTATATTTAGCCTAGGTGATTCAAACTTTCCAAGATTAATATTTCACTATGGAATAACACTTAATTAAATGAAGAGGGATATAACTACTACATACTGTGTATGTTTTGTAAGAGTAGACTGGTAGAAGACTGTAAAATCAGAGTAGGATCCCAGTCTATGTTTGTCCGCATGACTCAGCAGTCTTGTAATGTTTCCATATCCAATGTGACGTAGTTCCTTCACTCCATAATGTTTACAGAGTGCATCTTCTATCTCAGCTGGCTACAACATAAGGCATAAGAAATATAAACTTTCACATACTACAACTACCCCAAGAGAAAACACCATTATAGGTGGGAAAAAAACTACTACTGATGTATTTAAAGGAGTGTAACAAACTCTTGTCTAAAATCACCAGAGTAAGGCCGCATGTTTTACACTGACAAATTCTTGTCTCAAATCACCAGAGTAATGCTGCACTTTTTACATTTAACAAGTCTTAAATCACCCAAGTTATGTCGCATATTTTACAGTGAAAAACTCCTAAAAAAAAAAAATATTATATTACCTGACTAATGCCGCATGTTTTACACTGTTTGACAAACTCCAACACATCTGTTAACTCAGGTTTAAGTAGGCTATCATGGACACTTCCAGAACTGGACCCCAGTACCAAACCTCCTCCTTCTTCTAGTGTCTGTAAGAGGAGAAATATTGTAAACAATTAACCCCTTCTTCCATTATACCTCACTTTAATACAACTGATGAAGAAGTGTTTAGAAACCATAGTGACAAAAGGATAAATTGCTTGCCCTTAATGAGCAGTTTATCCTTTGATCACTGTGGTTCCTACCAAAGGACAAAGAAAATAGTTATTACTTCATTTCATTTCTTTTACTTCTGCTTTTGCTTTCAATTTGGACCAGCTACAAACTTCCTATAAAAATCTGGTTAGCCTCCCTTCAAACTTTGTTTATGATGGTTAATTACATTATTTTTATACTAAGAACACATACCTGTTTACAGTCTGTGACCAGGAACTGAAGGAAACGTCCATGTCCCATCAGGTGGAAGTCAACAAAACCAAATTCCTCGAGTAACTTCTCTTCAATTCTGTCTAAATGGTTTAGGCTCAATGATCCAGCATTCAAACATCTCTCAATGTACGTCTTTACCAAGTCTGTCAATTTATCTGTACAAAAATCACACAATACAATGATTTGGTTGTTTAGTTATGTTTTCTAACATCACATTAACAACCATTCCGAACACATCATGTTTATCCAATGAAATCACCTTTGAAATAATACGTAAGCCGCCATATTGTTTCTCGCAAGACTTACATCATTGTACTTTCATTTCCAAATATAGATCTAAAATGCGAAATCTATATAGTCATTTAATTTGATCAAGGAAAAGGATATATATCACTTTTGTTTTCACTATTCCGCATGAGTTACCGAAAAAATTATGTTCAACACTTCCATATACATTGAACTACTTAATGTGAGTGCAAATTGGAAATGTGTTATAAGCCAGGGACAATTAACCCGAAATATTTTAACCCTACACTTATATCCGACGTGTATTTCTCAGCTCACGGAAGTACCCGAGTAGTTCCAATTGATTAACAACCTATCAGTGCAATTATCCTGCTAATCATGAATACAAGAAGATCTCTTACTCAACTGCCAATAGGGGCCTGTCAAGACAAGACTAACCATCGATACATTTGCGTCAGCAAGGAGACTACCTTTCAGGAAAATTTCAAGTCTACCACTAGGATTTGCACCCAATCTGTGATGGGCTTTATTATTTTAAGTTCAGAGCTATAATCACCAGGTAATGGGACCACAACAACATATTAACTCTTAATGAATCAAGGAGGCAGTCAGAGAAAAGAGTGAGCAATAAATAACTGTAAAACATTTCAAAAAAGATATTTTGTACAGTAAATTTTGTACATAGAATTGCTTGTGTTATTAAGTCTCAAGACAAAAATGTTCAATTTCCATATACCGTACACATCAAGATCACATATCAAGGGTTCAATGCAATACTAAAGTGCTTCATGTTTATGAAGCACTTACTATAGTCTTGCATTGCACCCTAAATATCTAAATGATGACAACTTGGTTCTTGGAGCTAACTCATCCATAGCAAGTATTTAGTTTTTGCTGATGAGAAAAAGCCTTTCTCTTGAACAAACCATGCAGGAATAAAGTTTCCTTCATCATAATGCCTTCAAATTCAGCTAACAAATCATCAAGGAGCAATTTTTCCTCTTGTCAGGGTAATCTGTTTATCAATTGAATGCTCTGTGCTGTTTCAGTTGGACAAATAAAAAATTCCCATTAGTAGAGAATGAAAGCAAACTTTCCAATGTTGTATGGTGTATTTACCTTTCCTAGGTGGATGCTTAGTTTCAATGACTGTTTCTGTCTCTGCTTTAGTTGTGTGGAACTTTCTTGATGGATCCAGAATTTCAACAACAGTTTCCTCGACTTCAATATTGGACATACAGATGGACAAATTGAACATACACTTGTACATAGCATTGCCTCTGATAAGTCCTATGTAATCCTACAAAATAGAAAAAATGCAAAACACAATTCTCATAGAAATATTCCTCATGAGTATATTATGATTATTTAAAATTATGCCATTAACATATACATGAACAGGTAATATTCTTTATGATGCCTTCCTTAAATTTCTGTCAATGAGAACCCTTTAAAAGTAAATTAATTCCTACGAAGGATCCTTCTCAAAATACTTGTTTATAGCCTTTCTTTGTACAGTACCAAAGTTCTCCTATATGGTAATGAACAAGCACTTGTCAATGAGAACAGTCAATATAAAGCCAATAAAAGGACTGTTAACTAGCCTTTCATTTCCTATAACCTTATATGATATTTGCTCATCCATAATTTTTTTGGAAAATAAAAGCAAACAACAATACTAAGGATAAAGATAAAACATGTAATTGTTTAATAAAAATGCAAATTGAGATATGGCTAATTGCAGGTAACTTGGCCCTTTACCGCATGCCAACTTTTCGACTGTCCCATATTGAAAGAATTTGCAGACAACATTTCAAAATGTGATGAAATTGGAGAATAATCATCTGATAGGGCAGAAAACATTATGGGAAAAGGAAAAATTGCTCTTAGCGAGGAATTTCTCCTTTACCCATGTTTTCTAAAGTCGTCTGCAACAAAGTGGTCATAAGTTATTATTGTTTAGGAAAGGGTTAAAAGTTTGTCGCAATATTTTCTTTTCTTTTTTTTTAGTTGCAGATGCATGTTTTACAGGCTCATATGAAATAAGGGTCAAAAGCTGATGAAAATGAAGAAAGTGACCATAATCATACAGCAGTACTTATAAATTCACTTATAATCTTATCATGCAATACAAACAAATCTTACGTCCATGACACGACAGTCTCTCCTCAGCTGACCGCGAGAATTTTCCCGCATCTGAACGTTTGTCAGGAGTGAATTGAATTTCTCAAATATTTCTAGAATAACATTGTCTGGGCTCATCTTCATGTAATGAGTTCTTATTTCAAATTCCTCTCCATCCGCAGTCTGCAACAATCCTGCTCGAAATTTCCTAGAATCAATTAAAAGAAAATATATATATTTATCATTTACCATTAAAGGCATTTACCAAACACCAATTTTTTAAAGGTCCCAAATTCAAAGAGTTTAGGGACGATGTTTCAAAATGTGATAAAATTGGAAAGTAATCTTCTGATGAGTGGAAAACATTGTGGGAAAAGGGAAAATTGCTCTTAACGAGCAATTTCTCCTTTTCCCACAGCGTTTTCCAGAGTCGTCTGCAACCAAGTGGTTAAATATCATTACTGTTTGGTAATGGGTTAAGTCAGGATCCTGTACCACTCCTGACACATCAAGGGTTGGATGTGAGATAATTGCACATGGTACTGTTTAAAATGGCGCTTTACTAAACGACTAAAGGAAAATATTTGTGTAAATCAAAACTGATAAACATGGATAGTATCCTAAATGAAAGTACATTGTTGCAATGTGACTATCATTGGAAGCGTTTCGGAGAGACAATTCCAATGATGTGTTACTTTGCAATATTGCTTAGCCCAATATTGAAATAAGAGGGAATGTCGTTTTGAACTTATGCACATTTTAAGCGTAAAATGTTTGGTGCAATGGTACCCAGGTCTTTATTTTTGTTTGGGTCCTGCGTGGCCCAGCGGTTAAGATGGCAGTATTATAACTCAGGGTACCTCTGGTTTCATGGGAGTGTCCTTTGGCAAGACACTTCAGAGACCTAGCCTAGTACTGGTAAATCGAGAAAATTTGTAAAATAAATGAAAATTGTTGACATGGCATTAAACCCCATACAAACAAACAATAAACAAATATAATTTTGTTCGAAAGTTATTATGTCACTTACTAGGGTCGTACATGATTGAAATTGTTGGCTGGTGTAGAAAGTTGAGTTTGGATGTTTAAAATTGCCTAATCAAATAACAATAATGAAGAGTTGCCTTGCAGTTGCTGAAGACTGTGTTCAGAAGAGTCTGCCACTTTGAAAGAGGCTTTTGTAGAACATTTATCAGTCTTCTTGTTTTTAACACTTCCATTGAAATAAACAACAAAAACACCATTATCATGCCAGGAATTTCTTAGTTCTATTTCATTTTCTTGGTCATCAAAAATATTTCCATACAGGAATTTCTTTATCCTAATCATTTTCTTGGTCATCAACAATATTAGATTACAAATTATCCAAAGCAAATGTCTGAAAAGAATTCTTGGAGTAACACTTGTAAATTGTTCATTTTTAAACCAAAGTATTCATTATGATAAACAGATTTATGTTAAACTATTAAGTTGAACTATGATCTACTGATTTCTATTTGTATAATACTGACATATCTGGGAATGAGCATTTCTGTATCTAAACTGCTCAAGTGTACATGGTCTAATGAGTCCTTTTATCTTAGTTTAAATAAATTTCATTGTAAAGAAAATACTTTTACAAATTAATAAGGACAGAAGCTTAGAGCATACTAACTTCCTTTCCAAAGATACAACATGACGATCAAATCATAACAAACAAATATTTTATTATAGTGACAAGTGTTAAATATAAACAGGAAAGTAAATATAAAACACAACACCCAGCCTTGTTGGGCATATAGGTCACTATAGTATAACAATGAGATTCAATTGATTTAACCCTTTACCAAACGCCAAATTTTTCACTGTTCCAAATTGAAAGAGTTAGCAGACGACATTTCAAAATGTGATGAAATTGAAAACTAATCTTCTGATAGGGCAGAAAACATCGTGGGAAAAGGAGGAGAAGTTGTTCATTAAGAGCAATTTCTCCTTTTTCCAAAGTGTTTTCCAGAGTCGTCTGCAACAAAGTTGTCAAATGTTGTTATTGTTTTGTAATTGGTTAAGCAAATTCACATATAATGATAGAGAAGAAAAAGAAGGATGATGGAGGGGTAGATAGACTGATATTTTTTTTTTTTTTATATGGGTTTTACATCACATCAACATTATTTCAGTTATGTAGCGATGCCCGACTCTTAATGATGGAGGAAGAGACTGATATATAGATAGAGGGAGAGTGTAAGACAGTGGACTTGAAATGGTAAAGCATTAGTTAAACCCATGCCTTTGAACATGTGTTGACATTTTTTTATACCAAAGAACTCCTACCTGAATGCTTCAGCCATCTCTCCATTGAGCTGTTCTTTGAAATGCTCAAACACATGGCGCTTGTTCCTCATGGCGTCATAGTGGGCTTTTTTCATTATCTATAGGTGAGAAAAACCCTGCCATGATTAACCCTTTAATTCAAACTTGTTTATTTTACATCCATTGCGACGGAAGCGTGAAGCTTATTGAATTCACACTCAATGACTGCTTCCTGGATACTTAACCAGTACTCATGCCAAATTGAGGACTAGTCCCTGTAATTTTCACTTTGCCTAAAGGGGATCTTACACGGGACCAATCAGCACAAATGTTCCATGCACTACCTCTTCACGCCACCACTGTTAACTTGATAATTCAGATACTCAAATTTATATCTATTCATGTGCAACATGGCATAAAATATCACTGTTTCTAAACAAAACATGAGAATGTCATTTGTCATATTATGCGGAAACTTTTATGACTGTAAAATAAGACCAAAATTGATAACCACAACATATTTTAAACATTCAAATGCTATTCATCCAGTCATTAAACTGGATGGAAGCTGGGCTAATGTTCTTTAATAAGAATATATGCCAATATGTAAAAGGTCTTTGAAAGAGGACATTTTACCCAAGCAAGCTGAACAGAAGAGTCTTAGTTTATAATTGTAATGGTTTAGTTTAAACTTATTTATTTTACATCGATTGTGAAACAAGTTCTTACAAGTTAGATTAATCACTCTCGATTCTGCTTCCTGGATACATAACCAGTAATAGCGCCGAATGTGGATTAATGAAGGTTCACAAGGCAGATCCCGCTTTTCATAGGATTCGAAACCACGACCCTCGTATCCAGAAGCCAACGCTCTACCCTTGGACCACTGTCCTCCACATTGCAATGGTTACGAATTATTTTTCAGTTGGTCATATCAATTAAATTATTTTCAACTTCAAAGACATATCTAATATATTTCACAAAGTCTAAAAGCGCTTTGGCACATTTTGTTTGGAATATTTCAACCAATTTTTGCATACATGGGCATAAATAGTAGGTAATATTTATCTAGATATGTTTTTCTTAAATGATCATATCTTTTGTAAACAATTTAGAAATGAAATTTGTCCTCAATATCATATCATTTTTCAATGCATATTATGCTGAACCTGAGAGGCAGTCTCCCGACTGACTTACGGAATGCTGATGGTTCTACCCGCCTTGACCAGCCCTTGTGGGCAGTTGAGTATGGGGTCTTCCTCCATCATTAAGAGTCAGGCATCGCTACATAACTGAGATAATGTTGATGTGATGTAAAACCCATATTAAAAAAAAAGAAAAAAAAAAAAATGCCCAACCTATTATTTTAGACTTACCCCATGGAGAAGTGGTAGACTGATGATCCGTACACCCAGATAGTAAGCACTCTCCGCACTATATTGCTCCACTAGATACTCCATAAAGGGCTCTAACTCCGGTCTCTCCGCGCACATACCCTCCTGCTGCATGTAGTTACGGAAATGCTCCAGCACATCCAGAGTGGTAATCTCTGCGATCTCCGCCTGGTCCGGGGGAAACTTGAAGAACTGGTAGATAATTGGAGATCTTTGCAGCGGACCAACTCTCAAATTAACAAACTCTGAGTTGTTTCCTATATATAGCTGAAGATCATTTTGAAGTTCATACAAGGTACAGATTGGCCTTGTTTTAACAAAGCCCAGTATGTAGCCACTGATCTTATTGTGAAGGCGGTTAAGAGTGACGATACTGGGAAAGTTAGACATATGATGCACACCTATCTGCCGGATATTATGGATCTGAAATCTTTGACAAAATAATTTCTCCACCCTCTCTGTCATCACAAACTCGTTAGCACTTGCCAATGTTTCAATGCACTCCCTCACAATACAATCTAGCATTTCTGGGGTCGGTGGCATGTGTCTTGGTAAGTTAACTGGCATAACAACTGTCTCTTTAACCTCAAACTCTTTCTTCTCTATAGGTTTAACATTGATTTCTGCATATTGGCCCCAGAAACCAAAACCACCAGAGTGATTAGAAATATGATTATTTGCTGGTGATTGACCAGGATTGAAATCTAAAGCATTACCAGATTGTTCATGAACATTGATCTGTGTGTGTTCATTCCTGGTCACATGACCAATGTTGTGTTGTCCAGAAGGTTCATTTCCATGCATTTGTATTGAAGAGATACCAGTATCATGACCTTGGAACTGTCTCATTGTACCAAACTGTTGTTGTTGCTGTTGTTGTTGCCAATGGGGTCCCATATCATGTTGCTTGTGATACATTTCTGTTTGAGCTTCTCTTTCAAACTGTTCTTGCTCTCTTTGAACTGGTTGCCATGGTGACTGATGTACATGGTGATATTGGAAAGGGTTTTTGTTTTGTTGAGGTGTTTCCTGAAAAGAGCTGCTTTCAAAGCCAGACTCATTTGTCAAATCTATGACTTCCTCCGCTTTAGTTTTATCCTGAATAAATTTTCGAAGACGCACCAGATTTGCTTTTGATACATCCACAAGGTCTGTCATGTGCTCTTTTAGGAAGTCAAGAAGGCTGTCGAAATGTTCTTCAACTTTGGTGATTTCCACACTTTTTTTACCCTTTGTACAAAGATTTTTGACCAGTTTATTGTAATGGATCCCACAATGAAGTTTTTCCAGCTTTGTCAAGATAAATTGTCTGATACCGTCCATATCTTCATGAGTAAGATAACCAGAATCCCCTTGTTGCATGGACACTTCATCCAACGGACCAGATCCAGTATCAGAAATAGTAATCGGGGAAAATTCCGTTTTCCCATCAGAGTCCATTTTTCCTTGTTGATCTTGATGAAAGTCCTCTACTTGACATCCTGTAGGCTCATATCTTTGTGTTGTATTAGGCCCATAAGATGTGCTTGTTGGCTGGTAACTGGTGTTGGCATACGGATTGGGATAGTTACCATGTTGTTGGGCACGATATTCTGGTCTATTATTGGCAGTATGCTGATGACCGACGGTGGATCGAGATGCGGTCATTTTAAAAATATCCATTGCAGTGGGTGCACTCTGGTTCTGACCTCTTACATCTTTTCCAAAATTTGCCTTGTTTTGACCATTTATATTGTATCCAGACTGTGCATTACTGGAAACCGGAGCATAGCTTGTACTGGGTATACTGTCCCCTTCCTTCTCTCCCTGCAGATCACTTGGATTCTCGCGGAGATAGATCCTATTCTCTGTAACCCTGAAGTCACCTCCCCACAGATAGAGGAAGTAAGAGAGTCGAGGGACTTGGTAGTCCTTCACTTTTATAGCATGTCCTACTTCCCTAGCCACCTCGTCCCACAGCTCACCCAATGGAAGTCCGTCGGGTCTCACGGCCAGTACCTTCTTCAAATCTCTCTTCAGAGCCTCTCGTTTCACCTCAATGTTCATTTTGTATGGATAAAGGATCTATGAGGATATAATTCACAACATTAATACCAAGGTCAAATGTTTTAATGGGGGTCTTACAATGTGTTTACAATCTCAGATATAGTATGACAGCTTTCCTGGGATTTACCAGTACAGGGTTGGGGCTCTGAAGAATCTTGCAAAAAAGTAGGGTTTTCTTTGACCTCCAACTTATATGGTAAATGACCCCCGATTTCCGGATATGACCCCTAAACATCATTTTTTTCCATTCACAATTCCAAATATATGAGTAAGGGGTCAAAAGTTCCTTAAATTAACATAAATCACAAGGCCAAGGGAAAACCCTGCAAAAGGACATTCCCATGTAACCAGTGCCGCCATCTGGACTTGAACCCTGGACTGTGCCTTATAAATTGATCCCCTCTAGAATTTATGTCTGCAATTGCTTTAGATATGCATCTACATATCACCAAATACAAACAGGAACCTTACCAAGAGGTCATAGTCGGGGCTTGAAATAAAGCAGCATATCAATGAATTTTTTAAGCAACATTTCCATGAAACCAATCACAAAATACTGTGTTGGTGGTATCAATCAGAATAGAATAAATGACACATTCCAAAAAGTGCCCATAACATCTTCAAGACAGTCATGCTTTACTATTTCACAGTTTGTCATAAATGAGTCATTAGAAAGAGAGGCAATTGCATAACAAGAATTTCTACATAAAAGGCAAGAAACTAAAGCACAAAAAGGTTTCTCAGATTAAAGGCAGCTGCATGCAGCAAATATTTCAAGAGTTTAATGTGAAGGAGTTGCTATAGTCATGCATTGACCCTTGATATATCTGAAGGTTAATACATTCCCTTAAACCATTACCAAACAATAACATCATTTAACCTCTTTGTTGCAGACGACTCTGGAAAATATCGAGGGAAAAGAAGAAATTGCTCGTAACGAGCAATATTTCCCTTTCTCAATGTTTTCTGCTCTATCAGAGGGAATATTTTTCTATAATTCCTTGCAGAACTATGCATTTCAAAAAGAATCTCTAAGAAAATATCTAAGCTCTTTCCCTTATTTGATTAAAAGGATGACCATTTTGAACACAGTTCACCATAATTTGCTTTAAATCAAAAACAGAGTTAAGGGATTTTGTCAGTGAACTTAGATTATGATCCCAAACATGCAAGTGAAGTTTTAATCTGATCACTGCAATAGTTGTTGAAAAAGAAACTTTTTTTTAAGTTTGTGTAATATATGATATGTAAATAAAAAGTTACATACCATCAAATAATGGCATCAATTGCCGTTAGATAATTAAAAAAATGCTAAATTGTCCAATGCATTCAGTTTTCACATGTTAACCAGAGAATCAAGTCATTGTTCCCACTGTGGTTAATGGTATATATGGAGTTGAGGGTTAAGTTCTGTTCTGTCCTTCCAGAGACTGTTTAGCAGTTTGAAATCATTTCTTTGAACCATTTAGTAACTTTGATTTATTTGGTAGTATTAGCTTGAGAAAAGACAAATTGAAGATGTTAAATCATGGATAATTTAGTAATAAATATATGCTCCAGTTGCTTGGTTTACGCAGTACATACCTCAAGAGGGTGTCATCGTTGATTGCCCGCGCACCATTTCTATTTATGGATTTATCATTAAGCAAGGCAAGCAGAAAATGGTCCCCTAGTGTAAAACACTGTTCTTACAAAGTAAATATGCTGAATACCGACATGTTACTCATATGGATTGGTTAAAAAGGGATACACAACTGAGTAATGATCATTTGATATTTTACTGTAACAATAGAAATATTGGTGTTCATATGTAGTGACAAGTCTCGTCGCAAAAGTCCTCCATTAAATGAATCATTCAAAAGTTTGATATGGCGGGAGATATTGCTGAACACAAAAACTTTTAAGGTCCTGCGTGGCTCAGTGGTTAAGATGGTGGACTTAGAACTTGGGGGTCCCAAGTTCGAGCCTCACCTTCTGCTCTGGTTTTGGGGGAGTGACCTTTGGCAAGTCACTTAAAAGCCCCAACTTAGTACTGGTGGATCCAGGAAAACCATAGGACTAGGAGTCACAAGCTTATGCCCTTTTCATCTACATAACATTTACCGATCACATCAAATTTGTTTGACTGGGATTGGAACCAATGCATAGTAACCCAGTTAACCTCGACATTCATTTTCAAACCCAGTCTTCTTTCCCCACCCCTTTCTCTTACCATCCCACAAGAAAGCCAAATATCCAAATGACAGAGAAATTTCTTACAAAGACTGCAAGATTTCTTCAGTCATTGAAACAGCTCAGACCTTTGACACAGTGCTTTCGCAATCGTCTGCTTCAAACGAGTTTAAGGTCTTTGATTCAGAAAATATTTTCAGAAAGAAAATAAACAGAATACGAAAATGACCTTTACTCGTTTCAACATTTGCTTTTAACATATCGGTTGCGAAAGTGAAACCGATTTTGGCTTTTGAACACTTGAGAAATATCTTGATAAGTGTGATAAAAGCGATTTTAGCTCAATTTTTCTTACAGTTCTAAGTCTCAAACTACTTTACACCATCTTCCATTTATTTTAAGCCATTTTATACATATTCAGGGATAAAACAATGAGAAATCTCCGTTGTTGTCCCCAAATAGCATGTTCAAAGAATTTTCATGGGATTTCGTGGATCCGTGAAATGTGTTCCGTTAATAATACACACGTGTAATAATCAAAATGAAAAAGAAACGAAAGGTCATTTTACATTCAATCCAAAATGTCAGCAGTCTACATATTCACACTTTGAGGGTACTCGTAAACGATTGTCAGGTTAACGTGCTCTCAGCTTAAAATATCTGATTGATCTGATAGAATTTAAAGTTTGAGTATGCATACAAAATAATGTTATTTTACGCAAATCCGTCGAAGTATAAGTGTTAGGCCTACTTAAAGTAGGCGTAGGAGCCGGGGGGCCAGGGGGACCCGGCCCCCCAATATCCAGACCGGGGGGGCCAGACTATACTTTGGCCCCCCCAATATTCACAATGGCAAATGAAGATATTTGAAAAGAAAAAGAAAAGAAACGAAATTTAACAGCAGAATAAAAATAAATGTGTATTTTTGTGCTTTATCTAATTCCAATTCGCCTTTTGTAACGAACAATAACCAAAATCTTTTTGACGTCATCATCGCAAATGACAATCTGAACACATCGGGTTCATCCAATGAAAACTCATCTCACAAAAATACCCGGTAAGTTTTGATTGACAAAAACAATGGTGTAATAGAATTTGTTCTAAGGAGTCAGACTCAATATTGTCTTCAATTGTTAGGTAAAGCTTGAAAAATAAGTTATTCTCATCATTGTAGTAGATGAGTCCGTGGCTGTAACAGTCTGGTTGCTGCTACTTTTTGTTTAAATCAATACATTTGATTTCCGTGTGAGATCGAGACCTGGCATATCCCTTTTTTTTTTTATTATTATTATTAAAGATACACATTTTCATACGCTTTCTTTTAATTCTCATAATGTTATTGAATTTATAAATGCATGAAGAGTTATTAAAAAGTTTAGGAACACTTATTCATAGACCGGTCTTCATCTGAAGTTGCCCCCATGTTGAAAACGCTCCTACGCCTATGACTTTTTCATACTTTTTTACCGGACCGTTTGTTCTGAGAGAAACATTTAGGATGCGAGATTGATCCAAATAGAAAGCAAAAATATTTATGCTTTTGATGAGATCAAATAGAAACCATTGCGACAAAATGATATATTGCTCATAAGGCATAATTCATGATTTGTGTTTCTAATGTTTTCTACGTTAGATTTATTTTCTTCTTCCTGTTAATGTACAGCACTAATATTTGAGTAAAATAGTACATGTTCCCTGGTTTCCTACCAGTACTAAGCTAGGAAATGTGTCTTGCCCAAGGACATTCTACGGTGAAATAATTGGCCGCCATCGGGGATCGAACCCGGGGTGACCGGTCTCCAGTGCTAACCACTACACCACCGCAGATGCACCAAGGCTGGGTATATTTAGTAAAAAATACAATGTACTTTATTTGTTTGTAGACCACACAACGATGTTTCAACACTACTGAGAATGGTGTAATACATTTAATGTTATCAAACTAAAAAAGCACGGGAACTCAGACGCTCGTCTAGCCTGGGGTCCTGGCCCGTGCGTATGTGGCCTACCTAGCCTAGTACGGGTATACGCACGGGCCAGGCCCCTAGCCTGGGGTCCTGGCCCGTTCGTATGTGGCCTACCTAGCATAGTACGGGTATACGCACGGGCCAGGCCCCTAGCCTGGGGTCCTGGCCCGTGCGTATGTGGCCTACCTAGCCTAGTACGGGTATACGCACGGGCCAGGCCCCTAGCCTGGGGTCCTGGCCCGTGCGTATGTGGCCTACCTAGCCTAGTACGGGTATACGCACGGGCCAGGCCCTAGCCTTGGGTCCTGGCCCGTGCGTATGTGGCCTACCTAGTCTAGTACGGGTATACGCACGGGCCAGGCCCCTAGCCTGGGGTCCTGGCCCGTGCGTATGTGGCCTACCTAGCATAGTGCGGCCATGCCCCAGGCTAGTATGTACCCAGCACCTAGTGGTCTTATCTTGATACTATCTCTAACAATAAGTGGTTGAAATTATTTGCATGTTTTAGACTCTGTTCTCACAAATAAGAAATAGAAGCAGGACGATTTAATGGAATACCAAGAGAAAACAGACATTGTACACTTTGCTAGTCAGGATTAGTTGAAAATGAATACCATTTTCTATTAGAATGTTCCAAGTACACTCAAATACGTAGAAAGCATCTTTGAAGCGTGCTGCGGACTAATTCCGATATTTTTATACAGTTAACCCTTTCCCAAACAATAACTACATTTGACGAGTTTGTTGCAGATGACTCCAAAGAAAACATTGTGGAAAAAGGAGAAATTGCTCGTAACGAACAAGTTTTCCTTTTCCCACAATATTTTCTGCTATATCTGAAGATTATTATTAAATTTCGTCACATTTTGAAATGTCATCTGCAACCTCTTTCAATTTGGGACAGTCGAAAACGTGTCGTTTGGGAAAGGGTTAAAGTCGTCGTCAAAAAGAAAGACTATACTAAGCATTTGTAGATATCTTTCGGAAAGCTTTGCTATTCGTGATGAAACTTTAAACACGATTGCTGTTCACTGACTTTCTCAATTCTTGTAGTATCACCATTCTTGAAATTTCATTTTTCGTATATTGTGCTCACTGTTTGTTGATCATCTTTCTTTGTTTAAGCCATATTCTATGTTATTGTAAATAGCCATCCATAGACAAATTTTGTCGATGATTGCCAATAAAGAATTGAACTTGAACAATTGGTATAAACGCGGGTCGGGATCCTTATGCTATCGCAATTCGCGAGAATGACATCATTTCACTTTCGTTTTTAAAAATAGATCTGAAATGTGAAATCTAGAAAATCGTTAAATTTGATTGAGGAAACAACTATACATATCACAACAACAATTTCGCCATTTGGTATGAGTTACTGATAAAAAAAAATGATTTAAAAGGATGTCCAACACTTCCATACACATTGAACTACTTAACGTGCACGCTTAGAAAATGTGTTATACACCGGAGGCCAATTTACCCGAAAAATTGTAACCCTACACTTATGTCCGAGGTGTATTTCACAGCACACGGAAATACCAGCGTAGTTTCGATTGTAAAAACATCTGACCATTCTACTGTATTCACCTACTGTTAGTCCGAAATTGCTCTTGCGGTTGAACTCGATGAAATGACCTGTCCGCGGACGGAGGAAGGCCCATAACTTAACCCTTTACTCACAAACACCAACTTTTCGACTATCCCAAAATTGAAAAAGTTTGCAGACGACATTTCTAAATGTGATGAAAATGAAAAATATTTTTCTGATTGGGCAGAAAGCATTGTGGGAAAAGGAGAAATTGCAACAAGCTGGTCAAATTTCGTTATTGTTTGGTAATGGGTTAAATGCCCAAAATGCTTTTCCCTTCAGGTAGAACCGTCGGTATTCCGTGAGTCAGCTGACAGACAATTTCTCATGAAAATCCAAATCTATCGATACAGTGATTTGAACACATGCGAGGGAAGGGGGAGCATCGTGATTTCAAGTCCAGTACACGTGCATATCTAAACCACAGAAGCCTCTTTTGCTTGTAATTCGTGATCAGTGTTTATGTCTTACGACGAGCCTGTGAGTTAGTTGCCAGCCCTGATATCAGATTACAGCGAGATGAATCGTCGATATAAGTTATGATCAGTCGAATAAAAGCACAGAGAAAATATAAATATCATCTTTCAAATATTCAATTCAGCAGATGGGTTTAATATATCCACAATTCTAAGTAAGTTTGATATGTTTGTGAGAGTTGTATGATGCGAGGTTTGTGATAGCTGTAGGACACGTGTATAATGCTTCGAAGTGTATTGTATTGCGTTGTCTTGTATTGTATTTCACGATGGGTCGATCGTCTCGGCATTCCGTAATGAGTACACTTATAAAAAGATGATACAGATCAGCGTACGTAGCAGTAAATGAAACTTGAATTATGCACATCCAAAGCCGGGTGTTATAACGTACTATCATACCTCATTATCATATATCCATTATACTCTATAATTTAATCTGGTGCATTTCCATTCATAAAGATGCGTATTTGTGTAGTGTTGTTATTAAGAAGGTTTATTAATGATAAAATAGGAAATCCACTAACAATATTTCGATCCAGTTTATACTTATTTCGAAACTTTCAACAGTAACCCAAATCAAGGTACAAGTGTATGATCATATTCATTTTACTTGAAACATTTTCTATAACAAGTACATGTTCAAAAGTTCAAATTGCTGTAAATAAAGGCCACTGGCCCACAATATGTCATACAATGGATACACATATACATGTATAAACAAATAGTTATTTTCCTAAACAAAAAAATGATAGAAAATATTGTTAAACATGTTGACATATAAAACACATTGAAGTGATGGTTATGTCTATTCAACTCCAAAAGTTCGTGATGGATATGTCTATTCAACTCCAAAAATCTGTTTTGCGTGACAAGCCATCTCTCCGGTCTCCTTAAAGACAACATACTCGATCTCAAAGCGCTCGTTCCAAATATTTTCCAGGACCACTTTCGGATATTCGGATTGACCTGTAACGCTAACCTTGGAAACGTTTGGGTGTTTCACCACATCTTTTAGAAGCATGCCATTGGATGGTTCTTTTGACGTGTCATGGACGATTGGTTTCCAGCAATCGTATGTCACTGTAGACCCATCAGTACTCTCGCTGGTTCCAACGGCTAGCAACCCCAATCCACCGGTACCAACCGTCACCACAGCACCTGTTGAATGAAATACAGGGATGCAATATCGAGCAAAAAACATGTATAGTCAATATTTACCCGAGTAAATCGGTTCCCGATACGCTCCCACATTTATTAATATCCGTGAGAGACGAACAGTATCTCTGCAAAGGAGACTGATGTATAGCATCTAAATAAGCCCTCACCATGTTCTGTTAGGTTCGATTGCTCATGCTAATGGATATGGAAAGCATGACAATTATTATTAGAAAAGACCCAGGGAGTGTGTCAAAAAAGAGTATTTTGTGACATGTTCCCCTCTGTATGCACATAACAATAGTGATTTTTAAATAGAATGTAACACAGACAATGCTACTACGATTTGATGATAAGTAAACGTAACAGTAACGCTGGGTACTATAGAGGGAATATCAACCAACAGGTGCGTGCATGCTTCTAGATTACGATCTAATATTGAATTGCGTCTCTGTGCTTATATAATCAAATTGCTCATGAGTATAAAATAAACTCGGTGAAAATGAAACTCACGTTACAAAAAATCGCCTTATTTATTTTCGTCTCTCTTATTTTCTTACTTTTTTACACTTTCAATAAGGGCGTTTGTGGACGATTTGGTTGACTGATTTGCAATATCATAAAAGCTCTGAGAAAAATATTAACCAATGAAAAAGGAAAATGTTTGCCATCAAAAATCTGTGATTTTGTCACAATAGTGCCACGATAATGCTTCTTATCTGCACAAAATGAGTTGTTATTGTGTTTTATCATGAGTATGATACTATTGGCGGACTAAGTCGACCTATGACCAATGAGAATCTAGATTCACTGAAAGTCCTGTTGATAGCGCTTTGCCTGGCATCAAATATTTGATGTATAAGATGTATAACACTTACCTAACCCCGCCCCAGCACCCCCAACCCCTGCTCCAGCCGCACCACCTGCAACAGCTCCAGCAGCAGCCCCGGTAACAGTAGATGACGTTGCAGCACCGACAATAGCCCCACCTGCTGCGCCGACACCTGCAGCGGTAGCTACCGCGCTACCAGTTCCGACAGCAGCGCCAGTGCTTCCAGCGGCGATGCCAACACCTGCCCCGGCCGCGGCCGCAGCACCTCCCGTGATGACCGTTGCGACCGCAATTCCCGTGAAACCTACCATAGCTCTGTTTGGGAGAGAAAGGAATGGCTGTTGAATGGTTGAATGCATCTTCTGATCATGAAAAAGACCACCAGCCAGCCATCAGCGAGCCAGCCATCAGCAAGCCATAAGCCAGCCATCAGC